>CM044547.2:30885487-31330487 GCA_024416835.2 Perccottus glenii | reverse complement strand
ACTAAAATTAACACAGTTAATTAGCTTTCAAGGTGGTGAAACAGAGCAGGAAAAGGAATAATTAATGAATGGGGGGGACCTGTAGTCGTATATGTTAAACCCATTTACCTTCACTTACCTGCTTACATTCCTTACATGCAGCTATAGATTTGAAATCTCACCACTTATTGATCGACAAAACGACTACAGGTAGCATCTTCTCCAAAATACGCTGTAATTAAAGCTGAGGCTAAGATTGTGGAGCACTGACAATGTTGGCTATGTCACAAGAAAGTAATTTGTGGAAAGTTTAGACAGTTTTATGTTTTAATCAAGAAGAATTCTGTTGTCAAGACTGTATTACTACTCAGACTTTGGCTGACCAGGAGAATGATTAGAAACTATGAAAATACATAATCACAGCCTGATACAGAAAGTGCCATGTAACATATGTGACAAAGTGGGTTGTGTTCACTCTGTCCCATTATTCAATTTGTCACTTTATCATTTTATTTGTGTATTTATTTGCTCATTTTATTAGGATTTACAATATACAACTAAACAGCTAGAAATACCATACTTACACATAATATCAGGGCTGGACTGGTAATCTGGCATACCGGGCAAATGCCCGGTGGGCCGACGCACTTGGGGGCCGGTCCATATAATATGAATTTTTTTTTTTTTTTTTAATTGGCCAATGACCGGCCCATAAAGCAGGGACAGCGGCCCATTGGTTCATTTTTCATACTGACACTGGGCTGGCCCAATCATCTCTTAACAGGCTCCACCCCTCCTCCTCTGTTTCTTGTGTCAGAGGCAGTTAGTGGCTCAGAGCCAGAAATCTGTGGATTTAGGATGGAGAAACAAAAGTGCAAGGGGGGTGCGGAGAAGTTGCGGGCCAAAAAAATAAAAATGCTAGAGGTTGATGCCTCAACATGTTCAAAAATAACAGACATGTTTAGTGCTGTAGCTTCAGTATCCAAGCCTACAGTACCTGACGACATTTTGCAGAAACATGGAGGAGAGGTGACTAGCCATGGCAGCGCCGGCGGAACCCAGGCAGAGGAGCAGGTGTCTGATAGTAAAGTCAAGGAGGGACAGAGTGAGCAGGAGAGTGTAATTGAAACGGTAAGCATGTTAGCTACATGATTAACAGGAGGGAGTGTTAATCAGGGGCGGTGCAGGAGGAAAGTGTGTGTGTGTGTGGGCCTGGTTGGGCCACGAGCGAAGATGATGATTTACCTAAATTAATGAATATTATAATAAGACAACTTAATCGTTGTTGCCATTATATAGTCTGTCAGATTGTCACCCACTGCACTAGCCACTCAGTCAGCTAAAGTCAAATAACACAGCATAAGCTATTTTGCATTGTTTTTGTAGATAGGTTAGCAGAGTTAACTTATTCAATTGCAACTTTGGCTGACTATTTTAATGTTAACCCTTTAATACCCATAATGGCGAACGGCCCTTCTCTAGAAAAACTTAAATGATGCCATTTGATTATTTTAATTATTACTCAGAATGGCAGCGTCAAAGCGCCCAGGACGAGTAACGCATGCTATTTGGGGATTAAAACCCGCCTTGCATTTTGAAAGCTGTATATTTTTGTTTAGCTGTATATTCAACAAAGTAGATATTTGCTCATGTTTCTAATGAATTTCCAACATCATTAATATGCAATATTTACGGTGAGTGAATAATATGAATATCATATATTTTAGGACGTTTTGTGTGAGTAATTTGGTAGTATAGGTTGGTTTTCTTTTTTTTTTTAAGGGGAGTATCTCAACAATGAGAGGGAAATCTTGTTTGGTGTCATATTAAAGAGGGGTTTGTGCTCTTTAAAACAAAGTAGCCTATACTTGCAATTGTAAACTAGTTTTTCTGCTGTCTGGTTCATTGGAAAAAAAAAAAAACATTTCTTTTTAGAATTAGCAGTATTCTACATCCACATTATATTGGGTTCTAAAGGGTTAACTAGCTTTTATAACATGGAGCGCTTTCTCCATCTAGAAATCCTGCTCTTCAAGAATACAGGACTATATAACCAAAATGGATCCTTACTAAGTGTACTTTTAATAACTCTTCCAAATAATTGTAATCCTCTCTCTCTGTCCTTATGTATAGTCAAGCCAGGTTGAGTTAGCAGTGGAGGAGAGAGACAGGGAGAACCTTTGATCACCAGGAGTCTGTCAAGAGAGTGAGTACACTGGGCCACTTGCACTGGTACACTGGTCCATGGCACTTAGTTCTCAGCTTTGTAGGGGTTTTTGGAATGGAACAGTAGATATGCATATCTACAGGGACCGCAAGGATGGTGTACTAGTTGATTGTGTCTGACCGATTGTGGTGGGCCGGACTGAGTAAAAATGCCAGGGCCTTTTTTTTGTCCCAGTCCAGCCCTGCCCATACAAACATACTTTTATAAACTTATTCACTACAGACACTCAAAACACTTCCTACCAACTCCTGTAGGTGGCGCTTATCAACACTCCAGAGAACAAAAACACTTTAAATGTGTGTAGACAGACTAAAAAGGTTTGTTTAGTATTACCTCTGGCTAAACATAAACTTGTAACGTCTGCTAAATGACTAAATGTAATTAGTTCAGAAACCCTGTGCTACAGCCACTATTACCGTTTATGTTGTTACCATGGATACGGTCATATTATTTAATTACATTTCTTGAAATATTATAATGAGTATGAGGATATATTTAGAATTAAAAGATAAAAAGGTACAGTAGAACAACACAGCCAGAATAAGTTTTTTGTATTTATTTTTTAAAATATTTTTTAATATTTTTTATTAATATTTTTTAACTCTTGTTTTCTTCAAACAAAACATATTGACATAAGTTTTATTTAAAAAGTAAACAAGAGTTGTTTTTAAGAAGAATGTTGACTGATCCATTCGTGGTATGGACTGTATGGGCTGATATTTGTGCAACTAGAAACTTAAACTATATGTTGTATTTTAAGTGCTTAAAATAAATCTAAATAAGGTTAAATGAATGCTTTTTTAAATATTTTCAAAAAGCATTCCATCAAGAAACAAAGAAATTAAGAATCTGTTTAAGCACTTCAAAATCAAATACAACATATTTAGTTGTTAGTTGCTGGTGGCAAAAAATATCAGCTCATTGACTAGTCCAGATGAACTGGATGGAAGAGTGGTGGTCCTTGGTGCTGGTCTAGAAGGGCGGCCTCATGGGCTTTTCCCACCTTGAGAAGAAACGTGCCAGTCCGGTCTTTGGTTGGTTCAGGTACGCATTCAGACGGATGTTTATGTGTTTCACAGCGGCCTCTTCAAACTCTGCGCGAGAATCTTTTCTCATAGCTTTTCCCAGAAGCTTAGATGCGGTTCCAAATTCGTAGATCAAATCTTTAGCAGCAACTTTGCCTATTCTCTTGATGATTTTGGGATTGAGGAACACTCCATCAGGGACCTTAAACTGGTCTTGGACTGCCTTTTCCAGCCCCCAAACAATGAATTTGTACGTGGATGAATATGTGCATGTGTTTGGAAGGAGTGGACCTTTCTGAAGCATTTTCTTGACAAGAACACTAATCAAAAGGTGTTCCTCTGGACTCACAGATGGACTTTGGCTGTCCTGTGGACTCTGGGTATTTTCTGTAGTGTCCTGTAGACTTTGGTTGTCCTGTGGACTCTGGCTAATCTCTGTAGTGTCCTGTAGACTTTGGTTGTCCTGTGGACTCTGGGTATTCTCTGTGGTGTCCTGTGGACTTTGTTTGTCCTGTGGACTCTGGGTATTCTCTGTGGTGTCCTGTGGACTTTGGTTGTTCTGTGGACTCTGGGTATTCTCTGTGGTGTCCTGTGGACTTTGGTTGTCCTGTGGACTCTGGGTATTCTCTGTGGTGTCCTGTGGACTTTGGTTGTCCTGTGGACTCTGGGTATTCTCTGTGGTGTCCTGTGGACTCTGGTGGTCCTGTGGACTCTGGCTATTTTCTGTGGTGTCCTGTGGACTTTGGTTGTTCTGTGGACTCTGTGTATTCTCTGTAGTGTCCTGTGGACTTTGGTTGTCCTGTGGACTCTGGCTATTTTCTGTGGTGTCCTGTAGACTTTGGTTGTCCTCTGGACTCTGGCTATTTTCTGTGGTGTCCTGTGGACTTTGGTTGTCCTCTGGACTCTGGCTATTTTCTGTGGTGTCCTGTAGACTTTGGTTGTCCTGTGGACTCTGGGTATTCTCTGTAGTGTCCTGTGGACTTTGGTTGTCCTGTGGACTCTGGGTATTTTCAGTAGTGTCCTGTGGACTTTGGTTGTCCTGTGGACTCTGGGTATTCTCAGTAGTGTCCTGTGGACTTTGGTTGCCCTGTGGACTCTGGGTATTCTCTGTAGTGTCCTGTGGACTTTGGTTGTCCTGTGGACTCTGGGTATTCTCTGTAGTGTCCTGTGGACTTTGGTTGTCCTGTGGACTCTGGGTATTCTCTGTAGTGTCCTGTGGACTTTGGTTGTCCTGTGGACTCTGGGTATTCTCTGTAGTGTCCTGTAGACTTTGGTTGTCCTGTGGACTCTGGGTATTCTCTGTAGTGTCCTGTGGACTTTGGTTGTCCTGTGGACTCTGGGTATTCTCTGTAGTGTCCTGTGGACTTTGGTTGTCCTGTGCACTCTGGCTATTTTCTGTGTGTCCTGTGGACTTTGGTTATCCTGTGAACTCTGGGTATTCTCTGTAGTGTCCTGTGGACTTTGGTTGTCCTGTGCACTCTGGCTATTTTCTGTAGTGTCCTGTGGACTTTGGTTGTCCTGTGGACTCTGGGTATTCTCTGTAGTGTCCTGTGGACTCTGGGTATTCTCTGTAATGTCCTGTGGACTTTGGTTGTCCTGTGAACTCTGGCTATTCTCTGTAGTGTCCTGTGGACTCTGGGTATTCTCTGTAATGTCCTGTGGACTTTGGTTGTCCTGTGGACTCTGGCTATTCTCTGTAGTGTCCTGTGGACTTTGGTTGTCCTGTGCACTCTGGCTATTCTCTGTAGTGTCCTGTGGACTCTGGTGGTCCTGTGGACTCTGGCTATTTTCTGTGGTGTCCTGTGGACTTTGGTTGTCCTGTGGACTCTGGGTATTCTCTGTAGTGTCCTGTGGACTTTGGTTGTCCTGTGGACTCTGGGTATTCTCTGTGGTGTCCTGTGGACTCTGGTGGTCCTGTGGACTCTGGCTATTTTCTGTAGTGTCCTGTGGACTTTGGTTATCCTGTGAACTCTGGGTTTTCTCTGTAGTGTCCTGTGGACTTTGGTTGTCCTGTGCACTCTGGCTATTTTCTGTAGTGTCCTGTGGACTTTGGTTTTCCTGTGAACTCTGGGTATTCTCTGTAGTGTCCTGTGGACTTTGGTTGTCCTGTGCACTCTGGCTATTTTCTGTAGTGTCCTGTGGACTTTGGTTGTCCTGTGGACTCTCGGTATTGTCTGTAGTGTCCTGTGGACTCTGGGTATTCTCTGTAATGTCCTGTGGACTTTGGTTGTCCTGTGAACTCTGGCTATTCTCTGTAGTGTCCTGTGGACTCTGGGTATTCTCTGTAATGTCCTGTGGACTTTGGTTGTCCTGTGGACTCTGGCTATTCTCTGTAGTGTCCTGTGGACTTTGGTTGTCCTGTGCACTCTGGCTATTCTCTGTAGTGTCCTGTGGACTCTGGGTATTCTCTGTAGTGTCCTGTGGACTCTGGGTATTCTCTGTAGTGTCTTGTGGACTCTGGCTATTCTCTGTAGTGTCCTGTGGACTTTGGTTGTCCTGTGCACTCTGGCTATTCTCTGTAGTGTCCTGTGGACTCTGGGTATTCTCTGTAGTGTCTTGTGGACTCTGGGTATTCTCTGTAGTGTCCTGAGGACTTTGGTTGGTCAGATGGTTGGTGGTCTCATCTGTACTCAAGAACTGCAGTCCTCTGGTGATCTGTATTAGACTGGGAAGATCAGACCGGTCTTGCTCAGGGACTTGATAGCCCATCATTAGGAGCAGTGCTGTGGAAGCTCTTCTCTTGGCCTCTTTCTTGGTGGAGCCGGTCCCAGTGGCAGTGCACTGGTCCAGGGAGACCTCAATGGAGAAAATACAGTTGTTCCCATCCAGTCTGGCCTCCACCACACGGTACACAGCAGGCTCCTCCCTTCGGGCCAGCTGCAGCTCATTCAGGCGGCTGCTGGGATCCTTCCCCAGACCAAAGTCAGGGCGGATGTGGGCTTCAATGTCCGCTGTGGTCTTCTTCTTCCTCTTCTTCACTACATTTGTGGCAGCAAGCATGGACAGCTGTTCCAGCACTACGGCTGAGGCTCTTGGTATTTTCTGAGTATTCTCTGTAGTGCCCTGTGGACTTTGGTTGTCACGTGGACTCCAGGTATTTTCTGTAGTGTCCTGTGGACTCTGGGTGTCCTGTGGACTCTTAGTATTCTCAATAGTGTCCTGAGGACTTTGGTTGTTTAGATGGTTGGTGTCTTCATCTGAACTCAGGGGCCGCAGTCCTCTGGTGGTCTGTAGTGGACTGGGCAGATCAGACCGGTCTTTCTCAGGGACTTGATAGCCCATCATTAGGAGCAGTGCTGTGGAAGCTCTTTTCTTGGCCTCTTTCTTGGTGGAGCCGGTCCCAGTGGCAGTGCACTGGTCCAGGGAGACCTCAATGGAGAAAACACAGTTGTTTCCATCCATTTTGTCCTCCACCACTCGGTACACAGCAGGCTCCTCCTTCGGGCCAGCTGCAGCTCATTCAGGCGGCTGCTGGGATCCTTCCCAGACCAAAGTCAGGGCGGATGTGAGCTTCAGCGTCCACTGTGGTCTTCTTCGTCCTCTTTATTTCAGGAAGGGCAGCAGTGCGGACAGCCTCTGAGCTGTTCCAGCACCACGGCTGAGGCCAGGGTCTTAGCTGCCTTTATAGAGGGTCCTTTGGCCTCTGCAGTTAAGTTCCCGACAGTGACTCGGCTAGTGAAAACCCTGTTGTGGCAGGGTCCATCCGGCATCATCTCAAAGTTCACAGGCAGGCAGTACCTCGCTGCCAAGTTGTACAGGTCGCGCACTGTGAGCGGGTTGCAGTGATCTGACATGTTGGATTTTGTCGAGAATCTGCTGCTGTTGAACTGGTGGAGTGTTTAACCAGTAAGAAAGTCTTCCTTCTGTAGGTATCGACTGTGTCTGTGGCTTGTAGCTAATGTAGAGTCTGTTCGACGTGTTGCTTCTGGTCTCTTCAAGAGTCTGATAAGAAATGAACAATTGTCTGTCCTCACCTCCATTCTACAGCTCTCATGTGATGTCACTTTAGAATTAGAATGTGTGACATCGTTACAAATATCGCCATAACGACACAATCCCTGTAGCAGAATTCTACAGTAATAGAAATGAAATACTGAGGAAAAAACAGTTAATATCTTAAATAATAAAATCTATAAATAATATATGTATATATGTTATGTTTGTAATCCTATTAATTTTTTTTAGAAGTTAGAGAGATGATTTGAAAGCTACAAATTATTAAAGCAACAATAATGTATTTTATTTTTTTTTTTTTGAAAGATTAACATTGAAAGGTTTTAACTTGTGTTTTATTTATTATGCATCCATTCTATGTGTGACATTTGAGAGCTCAAACAGAATTTGCTGCTGACCCGGTTTTAGTTTAAAAACATTACAACGCATTAATTTCCAAAAATATCTTTCAGCAACGGAATTTAAACCAAGTTCAATACGTTTTTGTGCATTTAATAACACAGAAAAACATGTTTTCTCCACATAAATGCAGTTTTATAAAGGAAAGCAATCCCAAGATGACTTGATGTCTTATAATTAAGACCATTTTTCACACTGTACAATCTATAAACCCATATTACCAGTGTGAATTCCAGTGGTGGAGTTAGCAGTGTGTTTATGTTGTGGAGACTCTCATTCCTTTTTGACTTTTCACATTTATCATTACACTTGCATTTTAAACTGTGGTTCTTAATCTTACACCCATACACAGGGCTGGACTGGTAATCTGGCATACCGGGCAAATGCCCGGTGGGCCACTTGCATGGGGCCGGTCAATATAATATGATTTTTTTTTTTTTAAATTGGCCAATGACCGGCCCATAAAGCAGGGACAGCGGCCCATTGGTTCATTTTTCATACTGACACTGGGCTGGCCCAATCATCTCTTAACAGGCTCCACCCCTCCTCCTCTGTTTCTTGTGTCAGATGCAGTTAGTGGCTCAGAGCCAGAAATCTGTGGATTTAGGATGGAGAAACAAAAGTGCAAGGGAGTGCGGAGAAGTTGCGGGCCAAAAATAAAAATGCTAGAGGTTGATGCCTCAACATGTGCAAAAATAACAGACATGTTTAGTGCTGTAGCTTCAGTATCCAAGCCTACAGTACCTGACGACATTTTGCAGAAACATGAAGGAGAGGTGACTAGCCATGGCAGCGCCCGGCGGGACCCAGGCAGAGGAGCAGGTGTCTGATAGTAAAGTCAAGGAGGGACAGAGTGAGCAGGAGAGTGTAATTGCAACGGTAAGCATGTTAGCTACATGATTAACGGGAGGAGTGTTAATCAGGGCGGGTGCAGGATGAAAGTGTGTGTGTGTGTGTGGGCCTGGTTGGGCCACGACGAAGATGATGATTTACCTAAATTAATGAATATTATAATAAGACAACTTAATCGTTGTTGCCATTATATAGTCTGTCAGATTGTCACCCACTGCACTAGCCACTCAGTCAGCTAAAGTCAAATAACACAGCATAAGCTATTTTGCATTGTTTTTGTAGATAGGTTAGCAGAGTTAACTTATTCAATTGCAACTTTGGCTGACTATTTTAATGTTAACCCTTTAATACCCATAATGGCCGTCGCCCTTCTCTAGAAAAACTTAAATGATGTCATTTGATTATTTTAATTATTACTCAGAATGGCTGCGTCAAAGCATCCATGCGAGTAACGCATGCTATTTGGGGATTAAAACCCGCCTTGCATTTTGAAAGCTGTATATTTTTTTAGCTGTATATTCAACAAAGTAGATATTTGCTCATGTTTCTAATGAATTTCCAACATCATTAATATGCAATATTTACGGTGAGTGAATAATATGAATATCATATATTTTTAGGACGTTTTGTGTGAGTAATTTGGTAGTATAGGTTGGTTTTCTTTTTTTTTTTAAGGGGAGTATCTCAACAATGAGAGGGAAATCTTGTTTGGTGTCATATTAAAGAGGGGTTTGTGCTCTTTAAAACAAAGTAGCCTATACTTGCAATTGTAAACTAGTTTTCTGCTGTCTGGTTCATTGGAAAAAAAAAAACATTTCTTTTTAGAATTAGCAGTATTCTACATCCACATTATATTGGGTTCTAAAGGGTTAACTAGCTTTTATAACATGGAGCACTTTGTCCATCTAGAAATCCTGCTCTTCAAGAATACAGGACTATATAACCAAAATGGATCCTTACTAAGTGTACTTTTAATAACTCTTCCAAATAATTGTAATCCTCTCTCTCTCTGTCCTTATGTATAGTCAAGCCAGGTTGAGTTAGCAGTGGAGGAGAGAGACAGGGAGGAACCTTTGATCACCAGGGAGTCTGTCAAGAGAGAGTGAGTACACTGGTCCACTTGCACTGGTACACTGGTCCATGGCACTTAGTTCTCAGCTTTGTAGGGGTTTTTGGAATGGAACAGTAGATATGCATATATATATATATATATTTAAAATGATTTATTTTGTTAAAATTGTTCATTTCATTTTAAAATGTACATGTCCATCCAAACACAGTCTTCACACTTACCTGTACCACCACATGGTTGGAACAAAGAGGAGGTGTGTCCTTTTTGCAGCCATTTTGAAACCTTGATGGTGTCATGGCTATATAATGGAAAGAGGAAGAAACAGGTTTTGCATTTTCTATGTATTGTTGTGTTGTGTACATATTGAAAGTGCCATCAAAAACTTGCCTGGCCACCCGCAACTAACTCTTTTCCTATTCTATACAAAGAACTTAGTCTGGTACCATGTTGCTTGAATTCAGTTTCAAGGGCGGGGTTTACAGGTGTAATGTTAACCAATCAGAGAATCGCCAGACGTGACGCAAAAAAAGGCGAAACCACACATTCTTCGTTTTTATACTTTGCTGGTTATTCAAAACCGAGGTGAGAGCAGAAATAAATGGCCTCTCAGTAGCATCGTCCGCCATGTTGAATGTTTTGGCCTGCTGCAGACAAACGGCTTGTGATTGGTCCATCCACAAAATGGCAGAGAGAAGGGATTTGCTGTGAGAAAGGGACCAGACCGTCCTGCTTTTGAAAAAAGTAGATGAAACTGGTATACAGGTCTACCAACAAACCTGTAAAGATAAAAATATAGCGTTTCAGCGTCAGTTCAGGCAGGCCACGTAGTCAAGCTCTGCTGTCAGCTGACACCCAGATCAGCTGATCTGATTGCTATAGCACTCAATTGGTCCGTTCAAACAGGGCGCCCTATTTAAGTGCATTTTCAGTCTGCTGCTTGGCTGCTTCCACTGCATTGCTTGCAACCCACCTCCTCCCCGTATCGCCTCCTTAACTTTGTTTAACTTAATCAATGTCATACTGTTTTCATTGATGCATGCTCTGTTCTCAAGGGGGGAATTTTATTTGCTGCTCTCCCAGTTTTAAATGGGAGATTGTCCCCAGAAGCTGCTGCTGTTACCTGACAAGCTTTCATGGAGCTCATGAAAGTATGGGTAACTTAGAACAGAGCCATACCGCCAAATGTAACTTTAACATCATGCAAATAAAAGTTATAAAAATCGGCTAAAGAATTGTCTATGGTATTTTTGACTCAAGTGGTCCTGACTGAAATGCATTCAGGGGGAAGCCTTAGGGTTTGTCCTAAGTTGAGTTAATTTCTGTTATAGTTTATTCTGTTAAACCGAGTTTATTTCTACATTTTAAATTTATCCTTGTTGTCGATGAATAAAATGTCTGGTAATGGACTTTACTGACCTGCTTAGACCACTTTGGTTAGTGATGGAAAAGTGAAGCTTCTGAAGCAATGAACCTTTTCAACACATTTGTATCAAAAAAGGTTTATTACTTGAAGCTTCATTTGTTTTTTACAGGTCACTTGACGCATGACGTCCAAAGCTTTGTTTAAGACACACACCGCATGACTAGGGATGGGTACCGGAACCCGGTAATAAACTGGACCCGGGGCTAAATTATGAAAGACCGTAGTATCAGTAAGATCTGACGCTATTGGTTCTGCTTTTGGTACTGAAAGGGAAAAAATTAATGTACTATGTATTTTTGCTTAATAATGTTATCGTGCATATTTTATCTCACCAAACTTTTCTAATGTGCGATCATATTAAGACATTTGTCTGTGAGATCTGCGAGATCTCTCATGCGCGCCGCGGAGGCTGTCTGTCAGTCACACACACACCACAAGAACGAGCGCGGCGCACACATAACAGTACGAAAACTCCCGCTTAATACAAAGAGTGACGATGGCGGAGAGAGTAAAACGTTCCAAAGTGTGGTTACACTTCTCTAGAGTTGATGCAGACAACGCTCGTTGTTATAAGTGCAACAAAATGTTTGCATGTAACGGCGGAAACACAAGCAATCTGTCTAAGCACCTTTCAAATGTGCATTATGTGCAGACAGAGAAATGCAAAGTTTTCGACTGCCTAGCTAGGTCGTCTCTGGTTGTTGCCCCATCTACATCTGGTAAGTATGCTAAAATCATGTTGAATTAACGTTATTCACGTCATTTAAAATAAATGTAAAATCTCCCTGGTTTGTTAACCTTATGTAGAAATATTAGGGCTGGGAATCGATTAAAAAAAATTAACTAATTAATTGCACATTTTCTGTAATTAATTGCAATTAATTGTGTTTTCCCCCAAGCTTGTTATCATCAATATTTAAATGTAGAATCACCTAATTAAATTAAACAACTAGGGCTGGGCAACGATTAAAATGTTTAATCGCGATTAATCGCACAATGTTCTGTGATTAATCGTGATTAATCGCATTATACACAAAATTTAATAATGAATTCAAAATTAGTGTACTGCATACATTTTGAAAGAACTGCTATATGAACAAAAGTGCAATAACAGTTGGTTTGCACTTTAAACAACACTTTAAACAAATAATGTGCTTTTTACAGCAGTTAAAACATTTCTTGTAAATCTGAACTTAAACATTAATGTAATCAAATTAAATATTAAAACCAAAAATATTTGCCACTGACAGGGCATTAATATTTTGTTTAGTTTGTTATAGAAAAACAAGTTATGTCCAGAGCTTCAATCATAACATTATAACAATATAAACAATATAAATGTCTCTCTTGTGTTTTCATTACAGTCAGAGCATGTGAATGCAGTTCCCGCGCGTTTCACACGCCCTCTCCCTTTCACTTGCCAAACTCAAGGGTTTATATATATATATATTAGGGCTGGGCAAGTTAACGCGTTTTTATCGCGTTAATGCATTAATGAATTAACGCCGACAATTATTTTATCGCGCGTTAACGTCGGTCGATTAGTATGGTGAAAGATGTCGGTCTGAAGAACATTCTTAGGATCGCAACGAATGACTGCACGAATGAGCCGCCCTCATCCAATGCTTTAAGTGGGCCGGTACGCACCTGTACTCAGTACCGCCACTTCTCCGTGCGCCCAGAACGCTTTAGCGTATTTGGACATCTGTTTTAATAGAGGTTTTAATCCTTTGCCTGCTCTGCCGCTTTCCAGAGCGCCCTTCACAATGCACGCTTCCTAATTCGTCCCACCAAGAACAGAGACTACATTACCCATACACCCCTTGACAAGTGAAAGGGAGAGGGTGTGTGAAACGCGCGGGAACTGCATTCACATGCTCTGACTGTAATGAAAACACAAGAGAGACATTTATATTGTTTATATTGTTATAATGTTACGATTGAAGCTCTGGACATAACTTGTTTTTCTATAACAAACTAAACAAAATATTAATGCCTTGTCAGTGGCAAATATTTTTGGTTTTAATATTTAATTTGATTACATTAATGTTTAAGTTCAGATTTATAAGAAATGTTTTAACTGCTACTAACCTTTAACTGCTGTAAAAAGCACAGTATTTGTTTAAAGTGTTGTTTAAAGTGCAAACCCAATGTTATTGCACTTTTGTTCATATAGCAGTTCTTTCAAAATGTATGCAGTACACTAATTTTGAATTCATTATTAAATTTTGTGTATAATGTGATTAATCGCGATTAATCACAGAACATTGTGCGATTAATCGCGATTAAACGCTTTAATCGTTGCCCAGCCCTAATATATATATATATATATATATATATATATATATATATATATATATATATATATATATATATATATATATATATATATATATATATATATATACATACAAATATACAAATATATACAAATTGTATATATATACAAAGTACCGATAAGAATACCGTTAAAGTACCGGACCGTTAAGCAGTATCGGTAAGAGTAGTAATACCGTTAAAACCTTAATGATACCCATCCCTACACATGACTGCTTCAAACACCTGCTTCATCTGTCCCATGTTAACGAGTGTTTTCAAAAGCTGGAGAGATTGTAAACAAAAAAAGAAACAGACAGCGCTAGGATTGTTGATTTTTTTTTTCTTGAATGAAAATCTAGTCTAAACATACCGTTAACAACATTATATTCAAAATGTTCTGTTCACAAGCAGCATGGCCCCAAGCAGTAAACCATGTATTAGTGTCACCTTATTAAGGTGCCTATGGGGAAATATTGTTGGGAAGTATTTAGAGCGCATCCTGGAGGAAAGTAGTACACTTTGGAGCAAAAGAGACTCAAACTCTTATCTACCATGTGCCAGGCAAACACCTTAACAGACTAGCTGTACACTCAAAAATGGCTTCTTGTAACTATTGTCTTTCATAATATACAATAAAATAAAACTATTATTTTTTTACTTCTTATAATAATTGCCCATCACTGGTGCAACTGATGAAGGGGGACACTTCATAAATTTTTATTTAAAAACAGTATTTGATAACTTTTTGATAAACTTTCATTGAAGGCTCTATTTAATCAGTCACCAAAACTATCCATAATGTCACTCATGAACTCCGATACTACACAAATTGTGAGGAGATTTTTTGGGCTTCAATACATTGCACTAAAACTCAAACCACTTTATGAACCGCTTTACGCCCCGAGGCTTCAAAAGTCATCGGTGACATCACTCACCAAAAATGACACAAGCCTCGATACTTGCTTCACTAAATACTTCCAGGATTACTTGACACACGCTTTAAAGCCTCGGCACAGTACGTCCCATCACAACTTCCCCACACAATCCCAGAATAAATGATGATGAATTGTTGATGATGAATTGTTGACAGCCATAAAAATACCTGACATACTTACTGGTGACCTGATGTATTTACTGGGTACAAGGTGTGCTAACTCAGTATATGGTGTACTAACTGGGTACAATGTGTAAGTACTGGTAACAGTGTGTACAGGGGTGGTGTACTGAAATCCACTACACAATATTGCATGACAAACTGATAAATGTGGGTAATGTTTGTCTTGGGAACACACCCTGGAATTCAAGTTTAGATAACATTCAAGTCAATAAGAAACTTGGCCTCTAGATGGCAGTAGACAAATACTACAAGTTCAAAGCTTTTAGGGTGGTTTATCAGGGGCGTAGCAAGCTTTTCAAAAGTGTGTGTATGTGTGTGGGAGCAGGAGAGTCCTGCCCCAGAAATTTTCTATGAAAAATGAGGTAATCCCCTGAATTCTGGTGCATTTTAGATAATTTTTTAACTGGCCATTGTGTCAGTAAATTACAAATAATTTTATTTGATTTAACTGGCCCTAAAATCCCAGACTCAAAGGGTTTAAATCAGAAAAATCCAGGCCAAAATTTTTTATAAAACCCTCCCTTGACTCTTTTTAACAGTTTCAACAAACTACATTGTTTGTAGCATGTTTGGAAGCTGTGGGTCTATATGAGTTCATTAAGTAAGTGTGAGTTTATATTTTACCAGCATAGGCTTAACCACTGGGTCACATTCAGGGCTGCTAAACCCCCAAAAATGGGCTGGCAACTCCAATGGTATGGGGCTCCCTAAATCGGGGGCTATTGCCCTGAAACCCCATCACATTGATCCGCCACTGTCTGACAAACTCCCCTCAACTGGCTGTAGCTTTAGACTCTTTACAGGCCTTTCTATGAAATATTCATAGTTAAGGGCATTGGCTCTTCTCTGCGGTCAGGACGTTGTGAGAAATATCGGTAATATTAGTGCTGTGTGTTTTTGCGCTGCTGTGGCCCAGAAACTTTACACACACAGTGATTACAAGCAAACAAATCACAGGTTAAGATGTTGCCTTTAGTAGCCATTCAAACCCATTTTCAACTTGTTGACTTCTGTACATGTTATCAGGCCTAAATCACCAGGGTATGTAAACTTTTTATCAGGGTCATTTGGGTACTTTCTGTTGTCATTATGATTTAAAAAGAGTAAACTCAATTGTTTGACAATAAATGGCTTCACCCAACCACTAAATATAAGTGAAAGAAATACTTTTGTGTTATCATTAATATTTTCTGTAAAATGACCACAACAATCACAAATTTTGAAACTTATGAGCACAACTGTTCTTGCACTGTAGTTTCCAGGTACTTTATGTACCCACTACTATCTCATTTTAGATTACAGATCACGTTTCCCACTAACTACACTGTAGTTATCCAGCAATGACAGGGTACTTACACAGTAACTACGTGGTACTTACCGAGTAAGTTTTATTGCCAAATTTAACACTGTTGTTAGGAGCAGCATATGCAGATATATTTTACAGGTAAAAACTGCTGAGGTTGTTGCAAGAGGAACGCTGATGCTCTTCTGAATTTGTGTGAATGTTGGATGTAATGGCAATGGGAAAAAGAGCAGTGTGGGCAACCCTGTCTGTGTTACACTACATTACCCCCGACTTTGCTCAGAATTATAGAGAAGAGAATGTGGTGGGCAGATGTCATCTACTGTTAGAAGCATTGCACCAACAACACACAGTGACCACACTGAAGATGGACACACACTTGCATGGATAGGCTTTTTTCACAGGCCATTTCATTTCACTTGATCTTGTGACATACTGATGCTCTCCATTTTGTCATTTTAAATGGTAATTGGACTGAGTTGCCTGGAAGACTGGGAGAAGAAAGCCAGTTTCAGCAGCGTTGCGTTAAGGCTGCGTCAACATTTAACTTGTGTCTCTATCTCCTGCTTAAAAGCGTCAATTTACACCAAGGACGTCAGTGTCGCTGCTGCCTCACAGCGCTTCTGCCCCCTCTGTTTTGCCAACTTCATTATAATTCTGTGGGTATTCGCAGTTCTTCAAATGGGTTAGCTACAAAATTATCAAATAATTCATCCTAGATTATGTTTGTTGTTACTGTGACGTGTTAATACATCTGTTCCACTGTTGGTAATTAGGCTACTCACCCAAAGATGTGGCTGTCGAGCCCCATGCTTCTCCTTCTTTAAATTGTCTTGGTAAAATGGGTGTTTTGTGTTGTAGCCTAAAGTAAATTGAATTACTCCACTTCAAGAATGTCTTGTTGTCCCTGTTGCAACATTCACTGAAGTCCTGGTGCAATGTGCAATATAAGTGTAGCGGAAGTTTATTTTGAAACTTTGTACCCATTTTCTGTGCTTTACCGCTGTAGCTCGGTAGATTGACACTCGAAAAGTAGAACACAAACCTATTGATAGCGGAGCGTTGCATCTGAGACGGAGCTGGTGTGATTTGTCGTGACTGACATATTTCTCTTTTTTGCTGTTCTTACTTGAAGGGATAGTTTTCTCCACCTTCACTTTAGTGATGAGAATTTCAGCTCTTTTTAGTGAGCCGGATCATTTGGCTCAGCTCACCAGGAAGAGCTGTCTCTTTTAGCTCCCAAATGGCTCTTCACTTTACCACTTATCTTTTATAATTCAGCCAAATTTAGTGCTATTTTGAATTAAAGAGACACTTTGCAGGATTTTTATCCTTAACATAACAGCTTTGGAGTCATTGTGATGGGTTAATGGCTCATTTTGTGGTAAATGGGGTCTGTCCGAAACCCCTCTGGCGCCCCTTAGTGTAAAAACCAGCCTTGCAAACAATGGCCAGCGACCCGCCATACCTTGGATTCAAAAAGTCTTGCGGGAGTCTTGGGTCTCACGAGAAACAAATTGCTTAACGACACTACACACATAAACACTCGCCCCAGTCAGTCTCAGACATTCATCGTGGCAGAGCCGGCGTAAAAGAAGCTAAAGCAGAGAAAACCGTTGCTCATGTTCAAACGGGAAGAGAGGAAAGCAGGGAGACACTCGTCGCCAGTGAATTTTTATGACTGAGTGTTTAACATTACACCGAAGCTGTAGGGGGAGCACTATCGGGAAAAATACGAACAAAAACAGCGAAGAAACTGCCAAACCTGCAAAGTGCCGCTTTAATAATTTGTATATTTACTTTGTATATATAACTTAAATTGTTCAATACATCCTTTGAACTTAAGTATTTAAAAGCAGGCTAAATTTGTTGATATGAAGCCTTAATCTTTCACATTCTGCATTCTTTGTGTTTTCACAGTTATTAAAATACATCCAAATGTTGCTTCTTTCTTACGTTCATGTTTGCACACTCCTCTCTCCACCTCCTCTTCCGCCGTTCTGTTCAGCGCACCTGTGTATGAGCGCACCACGCACCCCCGCCACTCTGCTGGGTGGTATGATCCTTGTCTATTGGTTCTTGGCGGTTCAAAGAGCCGGCTCGTTCACAACAAACCCATCTCTACTTCACTTTATCGCTTACTGATTGAAGCTTACACTATTATTCCCAGCGCTACGTTGAGTAACATGCAATTAGAACAAAAGGACTTTCCCTTATGATAATTCTGCTTGACGTCACTGGGATTCTTTCCTTGTTTGTCCACCCACCAGGGTTAAACATGTTGCAGTGTTATTTCATTGACGTGCCAATGCTGTATCCACTAAGGCCTCTTCATATAGACATAGACTACAGAGATTATATTCATTAGGCTTTAGCTCGATGAAGGCTTTAATGATGCTTTCAGAGCAGCCTTTCCCCTGTCCTCGCTGGTTAATGAGCATGTTCATGGCACTTTAATTAAAGGAGAGGAGTTTTTGACCACCAGTGCTAGACAGAGATGTTTTTATGAGTGGACTGTTGCTTTTACATTGCAAGTTAAAGAGAACACTTATATCATGCCAGGGGGTTCAGATCATTTCGCAGAGCAACTATGTGGTGCAATATAAACATGTGTTTAATTAATGTGCTTTGAATAGGTGTTATGTGTCGTAATTGTCAACAAGAATTTGTGATGCGCGACATATTGGGACCACACAGTAGGTCCCATACAAAGGTTTTATATGTTAGACAGTGTTTGACAGTTTTATTTTCTGCACTGGATTTTTAGAGTTCCCATGTGATAACTTTTGATAAATAAAAAGGACAAAAGGTGTAGTGCTTTGATAATATCATGATAAAAAATTCTGAAATGAGAAATAGGAGCAGCACAACACAAAAACATATCCCCATCAAAAAGGGAGATAGAGTTGACGTCTTGTCATCTACTATAAACCCAACATAGACTAATCATCTTTTTTTCAGATTTTCTTTTGCTATATTAAGGTTTTAGACCATTTTTGCAGCCAATTATTACAGCATTTCAGTACATCATAGAAACTCCCCTTAGGCTACATTTGTTTGTAATGAATGAAAACTGCGATGCCGTCAGATAGCCTATAGAAGTAGAAAGACAGCAGACTCTTAAGTGTCTCCCCAAGGATTAATTATGTTAGATTCAAATCAATATCAGAGCAAGAAAAATACATTTATGAAACCCGTTTGAAAGATTGTGATCAACTGTTAATGTGTAATTGTGTAAAAAAATAAATAAAATGATTACAGTTTGTGCTTTGTGAATGTAAATCAATAAAGTGTCTTTATTTTGGCAGAGGCTGTTCACCACATATGTCTTGGTTATTGGTGTTCACAACAGCAACACAAAATACTGTCAATAGTGTTGTTAGAGTTAATATGCTTATTACTATCCTTCATATTGAATATAGCTATAAATCAAGACCTGACTGAATTATCTAGTTGCACATCCTGTAGCTATTGGTTCAGATTGCAATCAGCACCAAAATATAGGCCATCAGTCACTGGAGGGAAAGTACAAAACAAAAGAATTTTAATCAAACATTTATGCAAATATATGCACAATCTCAATCTCAAATTGTTGCTCAGTGTGAATGCTTAAACATCATGAGTCCGTCGAGTGTGTTTGGAAGATGACAAAAAGGTGATGGAAGTTGCAAAGATAAGTATAATGTATTAATAGGATAGTTACTTACTGCAGTCCATACCAATGCCCTATTGTTCATATAATTTCTAGCCAGAATTAATGTTGTTCTCTGGTGCAGCAGTGGTGCTGCAGACAAACAGTTAACAAGGCTAACTCTCTTACCATTCTCAAACAGTGTGCTTACAGTCTGGCCCTCACCTGGTTGAATACTGGCAAACGTTACTTTAAGCCTAACCACACAAAAAGAGCAGTTTGTTCTTTGGCAGAAAAATAAAGTGTAATTTGAATGAAGACGGTAATCATAGCATAATTACAAAAACTGGAGGTGTTTACCCTGAACCTTGGATTATCTTTATAACAGCAATCCTTTGAGTGTGCTGAAAGTATTCATATTAAACCAATCACTGATCACATCTGGCTCTCAACATCACAAGTAGTGAACCCATCATTTTATTGGCATTTTTGTTACCATAGTACGCAAAAGAAATAAAATATGAGCTCTTCATTAGTGTACTATGGGTACAGTCACCAGCTAAAAAACAAGATGTTCTCATGACTTGGTTATAAATTGTTTTGTTCACATGCCTCAGACTATTTTGACACTATTCTTTATCAGATATAAGTTACACAGGGATTTAGACAAACCACAATGGAGCATGTGCAAGGTTTGGACGTGCAGTTTAATTTTCACATGAACACAGTTGATAATGGTATTGATTATTATTCATTCATTTTCTTCCGCTTGGTCCTGTAAGGGGTCGCAGGTGACTGGAGCCTATCCCAGGAGCTTTTGGCCTTAGGCGGAGTACACTCTGGACAGTGGCCAGTTAGTCACAGGGCTGACCCTTAGAGACAGACACTAGTGACACTTTACAGTTGCCAATTAACCTATACATGCATTGGGCGATGGTACAGTGCTATCCACAAACTGGGTTTGACTCTCACCCAGGCCCAACTCCTGCATGTCTGTCCCTCACTTCTGTTGTCGTTACTGTGTCTGTTGCAGAGAAAAGGCCCATAAAGATGTTGACAGAAGTGTGCTAGGTGACAATATGAATATTGAACAAATTTGTTAAATTGAAGTCTGGAGATTGGCTAAAAGGGATCTTTTGCAACAATTGGGCATATTTACTGTTATGGCAGATTGTTGCAGATGTTCATTTATATGTATTGTTCCTACTAAAAAAAATAATAATAATAACGTAATGCATGTAGATGGAAATTTGGTACAAACATGATACAAGTACCAGACACAAGCCTACTTCAGGAATCATGGATGGCTTCAAAATAAAGAAAAATTAAAAAAATGTGCTCCCTGTTTAGCAGCACTGGCAATATCAGTGATAATATAATCTACACCTTAAGAAAGAGTGTTAATTTCAAGTCTATCTAAAATATTGTCACATCTCACTTCAGTCATACCTTTCCAAACTGCTAAGTGCCAAGTGCTAAGTTTAAAAGAAACAAGGTTAGCTGAGGCTTGATGAGGATTTCACACACATACTGTGGAAACTTGCCTGCCTGTCGCATAGGTCCCAGTTTGTCAGACCACTGCATAACAGAGGCCAAGTGTCTCAAGTGTCAGAGGTGGCATCTGTAAAGTAATGAGCCCTTTTAGTGTGCCAATGAGGTCCCAGAGAAGTCCACAGTTTGTCATCGTATGCTCCAGTCATAAACAGCACAACTCTTGCTCAGGTAAAGCTCAGCTGCGGTCAGTCAAACATTTGAAAAAAAAATTGCATTTGTTCATCTAAAGGACATATTTCAAGGTCTACGACGTGGGTGCATTACATTTATGATGTAGTTAATAATGTTATCGCTGATCTGGCCAGTGACCTGACACGGCTGTACACTTACAGCCTTGAGGTCCTTATAAAAGGCACACAGCATATCTGTAACATTACAAGCTGCAGCTCATCTCTGAACGGCCTAGCGGTCATCACTCATCAAGTGGGACTTTATCTCTCAGGTGCCAGGGATAACAATGGCAACAAGACATTGGAAGATGACCACAGGGTGATGGTGCACAGCTGATGAGTGCTCGGGTGCTGTGACAGAAACATCCAAACAGAATGAAAAATACAAAATCTAGTGTGTACGGCAGAAAGGAAGGACAATTGTGACACAGTGATGGAGGAAATTCTATTAAAGGTAATGAATGTCATCCTGTCATTCATGCTGTATGATCCAGGTGCCTTTGCCAATTATCCTGGCAGACAGAGGTCCGATGCCCCTCTCCTGCCCACAAGGGAGGAGCACACTTCCAGTGCCAAACGCTGGCCTTGTTATAACTGTCTCCAGGGACAATGGCTCCATCCAGAGATCATCACTTTCCAGATAAAGCGCACACACACACAAGAGGACGGAGGATGTATACTGTTGAAGTGGATGGTTAATTTGATGGTCAACCAGTTGTGCAGAGCATTGCAGTTTACACACACAGTGACTCCTTTGTCACTACTTTTACCTAACACTCATCACAAAGCTGTAACTAAGCACACATTTTTTGAACTCATCTAATTTAAAGCTGGGTTACTATTGTTCTCCTCAGCAAACCATCTACACCTTTGTGTTTTTTTTATCTGAGCATTAAAACTTGGTTGCAAAACTGTTCATGTTTGTCTATTTAATTTTTTTTGACAAAACGTTTTGTGCTAAGATAAACCTAATCAGAATGTTTATTTTATTTTATTTTGGTCAACAAAGGAATAAAATAATAAATATTTTAATAAAATAAATATAATTTTATATATATATATATATATATATATATATATATATATATATATATATATATATATATATATATATATATAAACAAGTGCACATTAAGCAAAAGGGTGTAGGCCAAAGTCAAGGCAAGATTTGTGCCTACCCCTTTTAACATTTAAAACTAATATGAAACAGCAACAAATAAAAAACACAAAACAACCACAATAATTCACAAAACAGAAGAAAAAACATATTATTCCTATTTTAGGATTAAATAATAATTTAAATATCTTTAGCTCAAATTGTTTATAATTATTCTTTAAATAATATTAATTTTAATTACATTATATTATTTCACTTCAACACATTTCTTAATTATATTATTCTTATATAGTTTTTTTTTATTTTTTTATTGTAACAATGTTGTTGCCCCTTTTAAATTGTCGTCTAGTTTGTTCCTCAAAGTCACACCACTTCGGATACACTGCCTTTTTTGGGCGGTACGAACACACTGTACTTTAAAATAACATTTTTCCAATGTTTATAATAGATTGCACTATTAATGCCTTGATACTGGGAATATGATATTATGCAGTGAAGACATGTCTGATATGTCAATGTAAATGTATCTGAGTTTCAGACACATTCTACAAATACATTTTCTGATGTGCTCCACACATCTATTTTTTAAACAGTTGCTTACACTAGTAACATTATAACTTCTTTGGAACTAAAGGAACAGCTCTGAACTTTACTACTTTCTAGTTTTGGAAAATGTGGTTATTATCAGCACAAAGGAAATGATCAAGCTCATTTTGCTAATAACTTATTTTAAATTTCCTATATGACTGAACTAACCAAGAATATTGAGTTAGTTAACAAAACATGCATGAATAGCAAATGTATGGCCAACGTAAATTAGCATTTTAATCATTTCATGAGTCTGTAATTCCTGATGTGACAGTATAATGTGCTGCCATTCTGTGAGAGGTTTGATGAGACGGAGGCCTGTGTGTCAGCCAAACTGGCTGTGGATCCCCACTGAGTCCATCTGTGTGCCCGTCCTGCAGGGAACCACATGGTGTCGGCTGATAGAAGAAAGAGGATGACTGCATGTGGCCAAAACATGTGGTCAATACATAAATGAAGGTGCGCTGCACATCAAGGGAACCAATAAATGACCAACCAAGAGTCTTCATACAACAACTTCCAGGCAAAGTAGAAGTGGAAAGAAGAAATTCAAAAGACAAAAAATATAACACAACAAAAAATATTTTGTTTCTCAAAAAATATACATATAAAATGAGTTGTAAGTACAGTATGTGGCTTATTTCTGTGTGTAATGCAAGCTACAAACACATTTGAAAGGACATATCCATGTTGGGGGTAGTGTAGTAAAGATATTCAAGTATAAGATTGTATCCAAATGTAAACAAACCAATTTAAATGTTGCATAATATCTTAGTAATGCATAAAGGAAGCACACCACACTGCTGGCATTTGTGCAAGATTTTAATTCTAATTGACAAGCACAGTAACCTAAAGATAAGTCACTCCTTTTGCTTGTGTTTGCACATCAATATTTTCTAAACAATACATTTGGGATACCACCCAGGCTGGCACAGTGACACTATCAACAAACGCTGAGCCGCTGCCTAATAACCACTGCTGCCTGTGTATCTTGTCTCTATTAGAGAAACACAGTCCTCTTACCTGCACTACCTCAAAGCAGAAAACAGTGCCTTAAAAAACCAATAGAGGAAAAACTTTCAAACATCAATGTCAGAAATAGTCCTCCCGCTGCTAAAAGATGGAGTAAGATATTCTGTGCATTATCCATGAGCCAATAAGTCACACACTGGTTGCCTATTAGTCAGACAACCATCCCATAGAACTACAAGCAAGCATGCATTCTCACATAAAAATGAACAATGAAAAAAATGACATGGAGTTCCAAAGTTAGTATCTATACTTATTATTACTTCCTCTATTTCCACTTTCGTTGTACAATACTTTTTTCCCACCTTTGCTGTGTCTCTGCTCCAAATTGTAGGGCAGCAAGAAGAGGACAAATAATGCTGTTGTTGAGCCTGGGTGGCCTAACAGTGCACATTGCTCGACAGGTATGAGTTGTGTACACTGGCAGCAGGTTTCTGCTTCATGCTGCCAAGTCCATCTGGAATCAGCCCTGCTACTGTTCACAATAATTATATCTCCTAAGAGCTCCCTCAAATGCTCACTGCGTGCCATAAAAAGTGTGCAGCGTCCACTAAGATGAGTGTTAAAAGGGCTTTGTGTAGGTGACAGACTTAACTTGGAAGTGAGTCTGTGCATGCATGCATTTCAGGTTTGAGCTGATTGAATAAAGCTGTTTAACTTTCGCCTGCTGTGCAGTACTTCATTTCAATTCTCTGGGCCAATTATGTTTTTTTCCCCACCCTTTATGTAACCGATGCCGTTTAAAAGAAGTAAAAGATGTGCCCCACAAAATTAATAGCATAAATTCTCAAGCGGCAGTGATCAAGTGTCTTATTAGGCTGGAGTAAATTATTACTTTTCTTCTTCATGCACAGTTGGCTTTTAATGAGCAGTTAGTGTGTCAAACAAAATTATTACACTCCAGAGATAACACACAACTTCAGCGATCCAGCCCATTACATGAAAAACAAAACCTTTTAGAGCAGTTTGTCAATTAATTCAGTACTGTCTATATTTAATGTACAGACTATTGGAAGTAGGAAGACCAGGGGAATAGGTGTACTCATGACCAATTCATGTGAAAATGCAAATAGGACCATTTCACTGACCCAGGGTTCACTGTGGGAGCGTGCTGTCAGTTATTTAGCTCTAAAATCTCCTTCCTCTTTCCATCCCTGAGGCTATTTCCTGTCACAAGAGGAAACAGGGAGTCCCTATGCAAATGGCCACACACTCATTTCCTCAAACATCACTAAAGAAAAAAGAGTCAAAGAGCAAGCAGCTGCTGAGTACCTCCCGTTGTGTGAACGTTCTATGCCAAACTTGACAACAACCAATGGTAGGGTTAGGTACAAGTAGGGCTCCCCTCCCGTTCCTGCTCTCTTCATCTCTGAACTGAGGCCAGAGTCCTCTTGGTCCAGCTCTATTGTGCCTCAGGAAAATTGCCAATCTAGGCTACTCTGATTGAACACTGAAAGTAGGAGTTTTATAAAGGGGCTGATTTGCTATTCATTACCTCTCACACTCCCTCTCTCACTTTTCCGTTCTTCACTGGCACGTTGTGCTGCTCTCGAACTTTTTTTCTTTCGTCTTTTCTTTGGGTGTCTTTGTACTGTGTTCACCCATTTCCTCACCCCTGATCCCTCCCCCAGAGAAAGTTAGGCAGGGATATTTTGCAGTTTTCTCTGTTTTTCTACACACAGAGGGATAGTGTTGCTGAAGTCTGTCGATACTGCAAATAGTACGATTATGTCCGGGTTTACCAACAGATCAGCACACACCTGCTGAGATTATCAAAGGAAGGCTGTGTTTAGAGAACCCAAGCCCAAAGATAAGCGGAATATGGCTAAGCACATGATGCTGGAATGACGCAGTGATACACACAGAGGCAATGCATACATATGCACAGATGGAGCAACAAACACTACCTCGATCAAAACAGACAATGCATTTATTTATTTATTTATTTTATAAATGTGGAATTGCTTCTCAATTCCCAATATTTTACAATGGGAAAAGGGAAAAATACATACAAGATGAAATGTACCATTATTTCTTATGGAAAAGAAACCACTTGTGTCCAGCAAAAACACTAAAATATTGAACAAAATACTTTACAAATACTTTTATCATTACCCTAACTATTTATATATTCACTTGTATGATGAATTTGTGCTTTGTTTCATGTTTGTTTAGTTAAAAGTACAATTAACATTTACAATCTCAAAAGTAGTCACCTTGCCAATGAGGTTTTGATATGCTTATGTTAAAATTTAATGTAATCTCTGTATTGTACTGTTTCTATTTCTATTACATATTGGTTACACAAATCTACTATTTTGGTCTTATTTATTTTATATTTAAATGAATTAATGAATTGTATATTTATTCTACACAAACTGATTAAGATTTCATTAAATAGCAATGTAAGGACAAATCCTATATTGACATAATTTCTCGGATGTGCTGCCAAACCTGAATCTGCCCTCAAACCAGTGTTACAAAAATGCTCTGTTCCCTTTATCCCCTAATGCTACCTGTGATTCATTGAGACAGAGAGTGACTTTCAGCTTTCCAACTTGCCGTTTGTCATCTTCTTTTTGAAATTCTTGTGGTCTGTGTCGCTTTAAGCACTGTCCGGAGAACAAATTCTGGTACACTAGGGAAGATGTTCCGATGGTAGATTAATTCCCTCTCTATTTTTGTCTATTTTTGTAACTTTTTCCTAAAATAGGCACTTACATTTTCGGTTGGGGGCTGAAAGTTAAAAGAGTGAATTACAAATGACCAACCTTCAAAAACACAGGCAGTTCATTGTAGTAGCATGGCAGTGTATTCATGATACACCTGCTCATATAATATACATGAACAAGTCTAGTGGGAAATGTTATCATCTGTTCAAAAGAAAGGTGTACAGTGATGATACATTTTAATCACATTAGAAATCACTGTAGTGTCCTCTAGTTCAGCTTTTCTGCATCAAGACCAAGACCAAGCTATATTAAAACTTAAATATTTGCTGTTATGGTAGACCACAGTGTACTTTGTACTTCTCCCCCATGCCACACAAAGAAAAATTTAAAATAGCAAATGTTTTTGTAGCAGGCATCATAAAACTGAATGTGAGGCTTTTATAGAGTGGCCTTTGATCCTGATGATCATAGTATTCATAATAGATTTCTTCAGGTAGCCCTGTTGAGCGGATATCTTTGTGTGTAATTTATGGTAATTTCATGTTTTTTGTAATTTTACTTCCTCCCTTGAGTATGACAATAGGGGGAAATAAAAGACTCATTGCTTTTCCATTTTGATCCCCCATGCAGCTCCCCCCCTTCAAAATATTCAGTCATGATATCAGTCATTGTCATGCAAATGTCACCATTTTTTTTTCTGTTTTCTAATTTTAAATGACTGGTAGCTGACTGATTTCCGTTAAAAAAACGTCCACTTGCGTATAATTTCTTACACCTGTGTTGTGGCAAACCTGAGACATTGATGAATTCTGTGAGTAAGTAAAATGTCTGCCCATCATTCATCACCTTTCATCTGCTGTGAGTGCTCATGGGTTGTGTTCTGGTTCAAGAATATCTTTAGACAACTATGGCTGACTGGGTCCATTTGACAGAAATCCAACACAATGATAATAAAGAGTGCCACTTATCACGTTGCTCATGTTTGAAACAAAACACTTGTTTACATTATATGTAAGTAATTAAACCCCCACACCTCTTGTGCGGTCTCTTGTGATTCTGTCATGACGAGGATTGAAACGATGCAGCTATGTAAAATGTCTTTAGTGCAATGCCCTAATTTTATTTACTTCTGTCATTTTATTGTATTCTATCTGTGCCGGTCCCAAGCCTGGATAAATGACATGGAGAGGGTTGCAGCAGGAAGGGCATCTGGTATAAAAACATTGCCAAATCACCCGTGCGGATTAGTCCACTGTGGCAACCCCTGCAGTGAAAAATTAAAGGCAGAAGATTTTATTATATTGAGCTTTTTTGCTGCCATGCCATGTTTTAACAGTGGCTTTATAATAGATTTTTATTTGTAATCTAGGTTTTTAGATATAAATACAGTAGTGTAAAGGTGCTCCTTTTCAGTAGCAGCTAACCAAACTTTGTGAATATCAAAATCAAATATGCAACATAAAAAAAAAAAACATCTTAACTGAGAAAACAAAATTAAACGACAATGCCAAGAAGGCCTCCTGCTCTCATTTCCCCTGTATTATATGCATCACAGAACCACTGAATTAAAATTCAATAAGAACTGTTCATTTTACCAAATGTTTTGCATCACTGAGCTGTGACATCACTCGTATTCTCCAATCAAATCCTGGCATGATGCATTTGCCGCTATTCCAGCCGACCAAGCAAGCTGCAAGATATTAATATCGAACTTCTAGTTAAACTATAGCAGATAACATTTGGAGCAGATGTGTTGGTCTATGTGTATTTCAATTACATTGATGGTTTACAAATGAAAAAATAAAATAAAAGAACATTGTGAGCCTTTTGACTTCCAGAGCTTTGTACTGTGCCCCTTTTCTCCCTTTCCCCGCCACACAGTTACAGTTTTTAATGGGTTGCAGTGAATGACTTTGTTCCAGGCTCTCATTATCCAGGCAGTGAAGATATGTGCTTTGTCCCATGAAAACTATTAGATTAATTAATGGGTGAACATATTTCCCTCTCCCCTTCATGCCTGCAATCAGCTTTTTAGGTCCATTCACTGTGTGGTGGTGTGATGTATTCACCAGAATAATAGCCCTTTGCTTCAGAAAAAAATATTTATTTTATTTTATTTTTTTACACAAAAACTGACCTGCAGCTAATTATAATTGACTGGACAGATTTGTACTGTTACAATTCTGGCAGTACAATAAGGTGGAATTATAATCAAAAGGCAAAAATCACCAACTTTTTAAATGCTTTAAAACATTTCACCCAACAATCTTATCCTTGCATTTTTCTTTTTTTAAATAACTAATTAGAGAAAATGTAGAGCCACAGATCATACATTGCTACTTGTTGACGGTGGGTGAAAAGAGGATTGTATGCTGAGTACATGTGCCCATTAAACATTGTCTTAATGTGCATCCCAGGCCAGTCAAGAGCTGATGATTTTTGCACCAGAGTGACATCTGATATACGGCTGTATGCAGCGAGAGCCCTGATCAAGGACACCTCTATCACTCACCCAGATAATCTGTGAGACAAGGAAAAACAAATGATGCTTGCTGGCTAGCCTCAATAGCCTGTCTCATATCTTCATCCTGGTAATTTACTGTACAGCCATTCTGTTTTCAATAAAGCTTTTCTATTCTCAGAGCACTGCCTTGCCCTGCACTACTGCATCACTTCATGTTTAAGTGCTTGTTATTAAAATCTCCTTGTGCAATTCCCAACTTTTTACTGCTGTGTTAGTAGGGCTGAAAAGTATTTTATTTTTTTTAATTCGATTTACGATTTTTTAATAAATAAATGAACACCCTCTTGGAATCAAATTCCCAGCTGTGTTTTAAGTCACACTTTGTAGTCTAGACTAAAAGGAGACAAACATTAACCTTGAGAGTAGCACCATTTTCTAAAGCATTAACAATACATTCAAATCTGAGGAAAACTAGACAGTGACATTTTTCATTGTATCTAGCCCAAACAATGCAAGAACATACAGGGATACATGGCATGAACATGCACTGCATCTTACTCTTAGCAGAATAAAAATTTTAAACCAAAAACAGAAAAAAATACTCTGTCTTAAATTGCACTTTGCATAGAATTTTAAATAACAACATAAAGAGGCAACACCTCTGTCTTGGGTAAAATACTAATGTAAACAAAAATTTAGCAGAGTACAAAGTGACCGCTTTAGTGATTGTTCTCCACCGTGCCCCTTTCCTGTCATATGCGGTGCCGTGTGAAAAGGATTCGGCTACAGTTAGCTGTTTTTTAGCTAAGGTTTGTTGGTCACTGTGGGTTTGTTCGTCTCGGAGAGACTGGCATTTTTCATATTCGGCTGGATGTCTCTGTTTCATGTGCCTTTGACTGCGATGGGCTTTAGGCAAATGTTGCAGCGTGGGGTCTCTTGATCCACGTCTGTCGCAGTAAACCCATACCAGTTCCAAACAACAGATGATTTTACTCCTTTCTTGGGAACAAACTTCCCACTTTCACCGGTACCCATGTTGTCGCTTTCTGTTGCCGTTTGTTGTTGTCGCTTGCCGTACTGCTCTGCTATGTGAAACTAACGCTACGGAAGCTCCGGGGAGCCAAAAATGCGGCGTTACACAAAAACTCGATTTACTTATTTTTTAAATCGCCCGCCACAAAAAAATCGAATTAATTCATTAAATCGATTTTTCGCCCAGGCCTACTGAGAAGGCTCTGGTGGACTGCTTGCTTTGTTGGTAGATTCCCAACAAAAGGATGACAAGGAAAACTATGTTATGTCTGCAGCTTATTTCACATTCAGGCTGAGGTGCTGAATGGGGCATTAAAAAAGTGTCAATTGGTGTTTTTTAATTGTACTTAAGGGAGAGAATTTAATTGTCTGAGAAAGTTATTCCCCCATGCTTTTCATTTTTTAGTATGTAAAATCTTTAAAATATTTATTTAATGAAATAGAAATGTTGGCAACATGAGAAAACTCTGTATGGGGAGAAACATAAACCCTCCTCACAATTAAATTTTAATTTTAGTTGACTAAAACTAGACTAAAAATAAAACAAATACCGTACACGTCCAAGAAAGGTATTTAGCATATCCATTCCATCAACAGAGCCACCAGCTTCCAAAATAACCCTTCTGTACTCTCTCCCAATCTGTGTTATATCCAGAATCATTATTTGTTCTACAAAATGTAAGGTCAACACAGGAGAAAGGATGAATATAAGGCATACATTTGAATTCATTATTCCTTCCTTCTTAAAACGGCGGAAGTACATGTCCATGGAATATACTATTGTAGAGTCAGTCGGCTTTGCTAAAGCCCACTTGTGCTTCCGTGACTCATAGTGCAAAGAGTCATATTTAGTTAGTCATGTTCTTTCTGAATTAAACATAAACCAGCTGCAATACACTAGTGTCCAGAATTAAGTTGTCTTGTAACACACATCATTATCTTTTACGTCAATAACCATAATTACTTTTAACGCCACTATTTTTTAATGCAAGTTAATCGCAAGTACATTTTACATTTACATTTACATACAAGTAATAATTTTTGCCCTCTGCACCCGCCATAGCTTAAGAAAACCGCAGCAGCAGTAAGTTAGCGTACATCATGAATACATCCATGGCATACATTCACGAAGCAGACATGGACAGCAAAAAGGGTCTTATGAATGGCCGTGCCAGATGGCTCTCTCAACAAAATCAAGGTTATTTGCATTTACTGTCAATGTGAACTGAGTTACCACCGGAGCATGTCCAGTCTGAAATATGCTGGCCAAACAGAGCGCTAATATAGAGCCCCCGGCTCAGCCCCCTCGCCAAAAGCAGACTGCTGGATGTCTGCAGAAAAGAAACTACTGCACAGCTCAACCACAAACAAACTTTCATCAGCTATATCTAAATGGATAGTTACTGCACATAAGTCAGTTTTTTATATTTTTCAGTTTGAAATTTTGACACTACATTGTGTTAGTTGTAATGTGGCTTTTAATTTAATTCATTATGCCTATCTGTTTTGCTCTTTGGGCTTGAGTTTCACATTTTATGCTTTCAGTATATTTTTATTCAGAATTTTTTCTGGATAGTGTTACAAAAATAAACAATTTGTCTAAAACAGTACATTTCTGAAAAAAATAAATAAAAACTGCAAAATATGATTTTAAAAGTACATTTATAATAAAATATGAGATTAATTTGCAATTAATCGGGAGTTAACGATAGACAACTATGTGATTAATTGCAACTAAACATTTTAATTGTTTGACAACCCTATCTTATCTTTACATCCAACACACATAGGGGCTAGTGTTTGAAGGCTATGTTCATTCATTCATTTATTCATTTTTTATTGCTTAGTCCTGTTAGAGTTCATGGGTGACTGGAGCCTATCCCAGCAACTTTGGGCGGGGTACACCGACCAGTTAGTCGCAAGGCTGGCAGAGGCTATGTTAATAAATTAAATAAAAAAACCCAGTTTAGAGAAAACCGAAGCCCTGAGTTCCCCACTGACATGGGTTTTCATGTAACTTCAGCAACTGTGGGGCCAGAAAGCTAAAACTTTGATCAGAAATATTTTCGGCAGTCCATTTGGGGCTCAGCCTCTGCCACGCAGCTTCTGAGCCAGAGTGAGTGTGTCCGTGCATTACAGTGTAATGTAATATGGAGGACATAAGCAGGTCACACAGACACATGCCTCATTCCCTAGCAGCAGACCCAAAGGATTAATTTAACGAGCTGTCCAATGCTTGTCCTATGTGGCCCTCGTTAAGAACATCATGCAGAATCTTCATTTGACTGCTGCCTGCCGTGACTAATTGACTTATTTTGCAGTCCTAAGCAGTACTGAAAGCACTCATATTTCATATTTATATCTTGTGAAGCAAAGTCAGGGAACTTCATTGGGAAAAGGGCAATATATCCTTCTTTGAAAACCAGAAGAGCCAAGGGATGGATAATTCTCACACCTCACTGACCACATGGAAAATAAAAGCATATACCATATGTCAGTTTATCTCAATCTTGTTCTATCTCAGCAAATGCGTTGGCAATTAAAAAAAAATTCAGACATAATATGCTGCATGTCTGACTTGATTGCACAAGTCATAATCCATGTAGACAGATATCTCTTGATCTCCTTCTAAATGCAATGCACTTTATCAAGATTAAACAGGTTTCAAGTGAGCTACGTGCTGCCCAAGAACAATAATGACTGCATCAATCAGGCTTTATCGTTGTACCAAACTAATACCAAGGCAAATTGACTTGTTTGTTTTTCTACTGTCATTTTATTATATCAGCTTGCTCAGTCCCTTCTCATAACACGCTGGCACTATATACATTGATACTGAAAGTGTCAAGACAGACACAGCAGCTCCCTGGGGCTATACAGTCAGGCTTTTAAAAGCTCTCTTATTGACTTAAGTGCAGTTTCATTTGGCTGCAGCACAGCAGAGTGCTGGTGTTAGCAGAGAAGTGAAGTGTTGCACTCACATATAACTTCATTTAGATGTGTAACTTTAGCAACTCGTCTTAGTTAACTGGGGGAAAAAAAGAGTTGCTTTCACCCATGTGCTGCCTCCACACAGCAATAAAAACAATGCTTGAGGCCAATATACATTACACAGCAGCACTTTTCAATGCTTCCAACATGGACAGACTAATACATTTATGTAGGTTGTTGGCAAGGAATGGACCTTTTATTAATTATGGTAGTGTCTTAGGACATAAAAGGCGAATGCAAAACATGGATCATGTGGGGAAGAAAATCAATAATAAAGGCTAGCCAAAGTTGTGAAATTGTTAACAGCAACAAAGCATTAAGTGGAACAGGCCATAGCACCAGTGGTAAACAATGTTATCCATTTTTCACTGTCAGTGCGCCATCACATCATCTATCTCACTGGGAGGAGTTCTCACATTCTGCAGTCATGTAGAAAAGGCCTGTCCCTGCCTCCTCTAGTGCTCCAGATTAGATGTAAACAGTCAACATAACAACATCCAGGGTTAGTGAGTTAACCATGTTGGCCTTAATTGCTATATTAACTGCTTTATCTGTGTGCTGATGGACTGAAGTGGACGTAAACCATTAACAGTCCCTACAATCAAGCCTTGGTCCTGATGCAAAGCAACAAAGTCTGGGTCTGAGTAAAAGGCATGAGTGCCATCTGCACATCCACTCAAACAGTGGACTAATCTTAAAGGAGCATTACGGAAGATCCTGAGTTTTTGTGGACTAATCTTAAAGGAGCATTACGGAAGATCCTGAGTTTTTGTACTAGTGTGACACCTCTGGTGTTAGTGGTACTGCCAGTGTTGTGGATTCATTTTCAACTTTGCCGCTAGCGTTGCTTCGTTTACTTATGGCGTCAAATCAGGAAGTGAGAACAAGGTGAACGAGCATGCCCGCGCATTACATCATGTCCGCGGGAGTTTTGATCTTGATACCTCTCATTTAATTGACTGTACAGGCGGCGAATTCAGTTAATGTGAATCAACACATCAGGCTGTTGCTAATGCTTGTGTGGGTTAGAATTTTTTTTTGTTTGAACCATTGAAACTTATGTAATGCACCTTTAAGACACAAAGAAAGAGTGGGATGTAAAAGGTTATAATGTGTTCCGAAGTGGAAAATAAAGAAAATTTAGGAAATGTACATTTAACTAAAGATTGAGGTGTAGCAAGATTGGCTGTACTGAGGTCAATTACTGTATATAGTCAGACGGGTTGATCATTTATGATCATTTATGATTTCCACAGACATAAGCACAAATTTGCTAATGGATGTTGACATTTGTATTATTTTTGTAAATTAATCTGGAGTTTGTGATAATTCAAAACAGGCAAGTGAAGAATAGTGTGGACAACAGAACTATTCCGAGACTAAATGTAGCTTTGAATGCTGCAATGCTAAAATGAAGTTCCAAGACAAGGACTGCTTCGGTAGAAAAGATGTTGCACTTATACAACATTATACTTTCCCTAAATTTCCTCTGGCGAAAAGAAAAATGCAACATTTATCAAGTGATGCTGCTACATACTGCCAGTTTTTACTGTTTTACTCATTAGTCCAGCTTGAAGTACTGCAAACCAAACAGTATTTATATATCTTTTTAAACAAGCACAAATCTAACGTTCACCACCAAGAAATGTTTTGACACTTAAAATATACCCTATCAAGCTCAGAAACAAGTAAGCAGCAGGAAGAAAATTGTGTCCACAACTTTAAATCTGACACAAAGAGCACTTTTTATCAGGGCTGCACAATACTGGAAAAATGTATTCATTTGAAATATTATTATTACCCCTCATATTTAAAAATGGCTCTGAAATATAAACATGATGTGTTGAATGCATACTATGATATGTGTGTATTTTATTCATTAGTTCATTTAATTACATATAGGAAACTCAGACATCTTGAAGATGTCATAAAGCTGAAGAAGAAGTAGCTGGACCTTCAGGGCTTCAGGTGAGGTCTTTATGAACTATGAATTATTAAAGCGTGATTAAAGGAAATCATGCTCATCATTTCAAATTAGTGATATTAACGTGAGTGTACCGGAGGGTAAATAGTGTTTATAATACAAAAATGTTTATATTTATTTATTTATTTTTGTATCCTTGTGGCAGAGTATTTTTTGTTAGCGTAAATATTAATAATGTACACAATAATGTATGTTAATAAAACGTTTGGTTGTTTAGCATTACACAGTCTCAGGATTTTTATTTTTTGAGAGTGCATTTTTTAGATTATACAGTTATACTAGCTCTTTAGGGACAGTATACAGGATGGTATATCGGGGTATGGATACAATATAATGAGATGAAGTAGATTCACTTCTGTATTCTGATATTCTGTATTGCCAACTGTCTGGAACAAAAGAAATCGGGGGGGAGACCAAACCTATGCCCATGGTATCCACTGGTAATTAGTAATAAACACTGTGAGATATAACTTGTGATGGTATCGCTTTTTATATGACAGACAATCACACTTACAGCATTTTTTTTATTTTTGTGCAGTGACAGGAAAGCTACTACATTGTACTCTTTATATACATAAATGTTACAGTTACATGTCAAGTAATCAGTCTTGTATTGATTAAATTGCACTTTACTGAGTGACCACTACAGCTTGGGTGGGTTTGAAGTTTCAATCATCTTGCGAATGAGAATGATACTGTCGTATCATTCTCATTCGCTTCTCCCCTGTAAGTGTTTTCCAATCTGTGTGACAACCAAATGTAAACCATTGTGTTTGACCTCTCTTACTTGTTTTTCAGCCCTATTTTCCTGTTGCTTCTTGTCTTTAAGCTCACTGCATATAGTGTGTGTCCCCATGGACCAAGACAGATGCTGTCTTTGCTTCAGGATGGGGAAGCTCATTTAGTAGACTCCTCACTGCCTTTGTCTGTGTGCATATGATAGATGAGATGTGCAAACAGTTATAGGCAAGGAAACATTAATTTGGACAGATGAATTGCAGGTGGCATCCATGCTGCAATTCTGCTCATGGGAAGGAGAACATGTCAGTTTAGGACTCGCGCTGTAACTGAGGAATGTAAAGAGATAGATGACAAAGATGGAGAATAAAAAGAGACTAGCCAAAAGCTGGTAAAGGATTGCACTCTGCAGCATGTTGACAGTGAGCCTGACAGTTCATTAATCCATCCAAATCCTCCCAAAGTTACTCAAGTGTGGATTCTATTTTCAAATTTCCTATTAGTTCCTCTTTGTGGATTAAGCACTGCAGTTCACGAGTGAGTGGCCAGCCCCAGCCGCAGCCCAGCACACATAATTGGCTTGTAATGGATTTGGGGTCGTCTTTGCATCAGTGATACTGATAGATCTAAGGCAAAACGACTGCTTTCCAGTCCTTTCTCTTCCAGACAGAAGATCTTAAGGCCCTGAGTTTAGTATAATTCCTTTTCTTGCAGCACATAGTCATTTCTATTTCTGAGTGAAGCTGCTGCATCCATAGCTTGAGGACGGTGTGGCGGCGACCTTGACATGGCTGGAGATTAAACATGTCAGGTGTCATGCAGCCTTAGGGGCCCTGTCATCATCACTACCCCCAATTCACATTTGGAAAGCATTTCTTCTCTTCCACCTTTCTTTCTTTAATATCTTGTACTAATGTACCTGTATAATTAATAATTCTTTATAGGTTTATTATAGACATATTTAAATAATGTGAATTCAAGCGCCATTTTCAATGTGGGCAGGTATTTGCAGTCTTTATATGGACTATAATGTCCCCTGGACCTCTGAGCCTCAAGGCTTAACCATAATAGTGGCTACATCTCCATTCTAATAATGATAATGTGCTTCACCAGTTTAACAGGACACAGTGGACTGAATGAAAAGTTAGAATCAAACCACCAACCTTCTGGTTATAGGACGACCTCTCTATCACTGATTCACTGCTAAAATATCCCAATAAATTTCTGTTTAGTCCATTCTTCAGTGCAATGTTGTGCAGTGAAGAATACCTTCTTTGGCAAAAGCTTAGCTGTGTGTATGTGCATGATGATCTAATGGAGATGCAATTCAAACAAACAAGGCTGGTGTTTGCCTTCGACAGTCTGACAGTCCCAAGCCAATTACCACCTCATAATGAGCCGGTCAGGTTGCTGTTTAGATTCATTTAGGATGCACTGCCAACGCACATCCACACCTTTTATGGTCATAGTGTGTTCTTTAGTGTATGTGTGAGGCCAATTTTACACTCATGAGAGGCTTATGAGAAACAAGCTACACATGTCTGTATTGCAGTAGAGTTTGCTACTGCAGTCTGAAATTAATTCTATTTTTGTATGATATTCATTCCTTACCTGCAAATTGCTTGTAAAAAAAACAGAAAACTATTAAAAAGATGCCAAGAAACAGCAAATGCATATCTTCCCAAAAGAGATAATGATCTATGCAAAAGAAGACGTCTCTTAGAAAGTATAGGCTACTCTGTTAAAGCACTCTTTAGCAATTTCATCTGCTTGCATGGTTCCCATTTCCTGAAGTAAATTTTCTTACTGGGACCACTGGAAACATCTGGTTTGTGTTTGCTGTCAATGTTTTCTGATATATAGTGCCTTTGACAGCTTTGTTATTTTTTCTTTACTTCACACTGGTCATCGCTCCCTGGTCCACACACTAGAACTATTCCACATCAGGTTTGAAACCGGACACAGTAGGATTTCTCTGTAACTACTGCTAAGAAACAAGATATATGCAACACTGTACACAGTGCTTACTTATAATGTTCACAAAAACAACTTAGCACTCAGATATTATCAAAGCAACATAAAAATGACAAGGTGCACAGAAAATGGTTTTGCAAAAAACTGTACTGAGCATAATTATACAGCTTATATCAACAAATTCCTCTACGATACTCATTTGAACTGTTGTGTTTATATTTTCTTTCAAGCCAAGTGGTGTGTCTTTAAAAAGAAATACAAAAAAAGTGTGTTTTGGTAAGGTTATTCAAATACTGAAGAATACATTTTACCTTAACCAACTAAGCCTGTAACTGTGACTAAACAAAAACTCTCAATGTTAATTAATTCTTGCCTGAGCACAATGTGATTTTAGATAGCATCAATTTGGATTCCATTTGGGTCCCCAGCTTGTATAGTCCCAGTGGAGGCTCTAATGCCGCTACCCAACATTTACCAGTTGTAAATGAGAAAGAGGAATGATAATGAATGGCCCATTTGTTAGCAACCACATTAAACCAACATCAACTCCACTGTAAAGCCTTTAGCCTAAACACTGTTAGGTCCATCATAATCAGTTCACAGTATTATTACACAGTATCTTGACCATTTTACAAGTAGACCTTTTGTTGAGAGCATGCCTGGGGTTGTCAGCTCTCTCTTGAGCCATGATGTCTCAAGTATTACCATCTTCATTTTATTCCCACTTCCTCCTCCATTTCTCATTTATGGCTTTTGCCATTTTAACTACTTTCATCCTTTTTCTGTTTCTCCATCTGCTTTGCACATAGAACCAGGGAGTTCACTTGAAAGAGTAAATGAGTGTAACTCTGATCCACAGAGCTGCTTTTTGCTCCTGTTATTACCATATGATTATTGGTGATGGACAATTGGCCTCAAAGATGTTTCATTATGAAAGAGCTTGCTGGGATCTCATTAGCACTCTCGGTCTAAGGGCTGTTGCTCAAGTCTGGCCCGCACTGGGGAATTACATTTCGATCACTGGGGCTTGAGTTAACAAGGTAACATTAAAGAAATGTGAAGGCGCAACGGCCAAAGGGAGAGGAATTAGAAAACTATGCAGATGCCAGTGTGCTCTGTCTGTAAATAAATGATGGGTGTGGAAGATTCAAGGCTGTAACATTAACTTAAGGCAACCTTATTTACCTGCATGTGCAATCATTTTCTGGACTAGAATTTAACACCCTGCTGTAGGGAGGTTGTTTTTTCCCTGACAGAAGCATCCATCAAAAATTGTAATTAAATTTTTTTTTCAGCTGTTGATAAAGTTGCTGACTTGTGCCAGTCCCCCACCCCACAGGATCAATAGCTGTTTAGACAAATAATATTGGAAAGCACAACCGCGCTGTTGTCGTGCTGGAGGTGACTCTCTCCAAGGGCAGCTGCTGCAGTTTGCAAAGCTGTTTTTATTCTGGTTTGAGCTGGTTACTTTTATTAAACACATAAAGCTTAAGGTGATGTGAAGCAGTTTATATGCACTGACAGCAGAGGTTATTACACAAAGCAACAGAACCATTTCTTACCATAATTGTTTATTTATAACCCCTGCACAATTACAGGACTTTTATGTGGCACTCCGACTGATGAATTATGCGATCACAGCCTGTCAGAGGAAATTAAACCATTTAACGGCCAAGTGGCCTTAAAGCATTTAGTGCAACTGTATGTTACATGGGTCGCCACCATCAACATAGTGCCATGTCAATATTTCAAGCTGTTCCACCTTTCCACAATCCCAAAAAAAGTGTAAAAGAGCTTTTGTCTAGACATCTTCTAAAAGGGACAACACAATTGTTGAAATCTTTTCCGGCCTGTCGTCATTTGAATAATTTCACCTCTGATCCCTGCACCTTTGAAATTGCTATAATTATTGCTGATGAAATGCTTTACCAACATCACTTGCACAGAGTGAAGGAACAAATGTACCCCATGTGAAAAGCTAGATTAAAGGGGAGACAGAATTGAATTAGAAGGAGCAAGAAGTAATAGCAAAGGTGAAAAGGTCATAGCACACCCATGACAGGTTTCTAAGAAATAATCACCTAATAATACATTTGAAAATCAGCCAAAAATGATAATTTCACTTCGATTCATAAAGCGACATCAGGGGCCATACAGAGCTCCACAGTACAAGTCTATCTAATCTTGCTGGAACTTTCTTTTTCACCAATCCAGCCACAAGCTTTACTTGTGCATCTGTTGTGTTTATATCTTCTTTCAAGCTTATAGTGAATACAATAAAACCTTTTATATTTCATAGGTGTATGCACAGTTCTTCAAAGTCATTTCCGAGCAGCATTTTGAAGCTTTACAATTCAACCTCTCTCCAAGAAACTTCTCACACACTTTTTTTTCCATGAGATGTTTTCCAGTTCAGCAGATTGAAAACAATTCCACCTGCATAAAAACCCCATGCCCCCTCTCCCACCTTTTTCCCACCCCACCTTCTCCTTCCACTCCTTTGTTTTCACAGTTCAAGCACATCATCGGGCTATGGAGACACAACCCTGGGGTTTGTGCTTCTCCACTCAGTATTTCCTCATCTGAGAGAAGTGGCAGACCAGCATGCATGAGAGTACAGCGACAGGAACGAGGCAGTAATGATGTACAGTGGCCGTCTCCTGCTTTGAGACAGATGTGTCTAATACCGTGTGCCAAGCAACCATCAACAGCAACAATCAGGTTTCTTGCATCTTTTTTCCAACAAAATATAGAGGCTTTTTACACAACAACTGGTCCTAGCCCGGTCCTCTACAGCTATTGGCTACTACCTGGCTCATACGCTGTATTATCACTCTGGTAGGGCCGTACTTGATTAATACCAATGACTTAGTGCTTCTTCCTCCTCTGACAAGGTCACAATGCACAGCTCTAAAATACTCTTGAGTTGAAGTTGTGGGGAAACACGGGGGAATATATTCCCTCACCTCCTAAATTTGGACCTTGACCTATTTGACTGGATCTGGCACCTCTTTTTTTCCAGGAGAAATTTCTTAAAGTTAACATTTTTAACTCTAATTTATAAGCCTGTAGATAGAATTTGCCCATTAGTTTGTTAAAATGGCATCATTTGGAAACAAAAAGCTGTAACACAGTCTCCAATACAAAATGTGTTCCTTTATGTTTAGTTCCTTCTTGATGCTGAGAGAATGTATTTGGACAGTGTAAACATGGTGTGCTTGTGACAGAACAAGGGTGAAAACAACAGAAAAAATAAAAATAAATACATTACCAAATTAATTTTTACTGTTACAGGCCAAAACTCCAGTGTTTGTCTGACAAGTAAACAAGGATCCTCACATTTCAAAGATGGTAAGAACAAGAATCTTTGATGCTAAGGCAAAACGGGCGCACCATTCATAAAACATTAAGGCAGCTATTATTTATTTAATTATTGAAGATGTTGGCTTTTGAAAGGGATATGAAAGGAATATGAAACCTCGAGGAAATGTGCGGAGCAGGTCTAGCTTTGTTTAGGGCAATAAAGGTATGCATAGAAGAAGATGTCATAGTCTCCCTTTTTGCATCTCACTGTAAGGTTTGCTCAAAAGTATATCAAGTAGTGCACACTGAGTATTCACCAACAAACTAAAACAGTTTTACCAAAAATCTGATTAGAATAGATTTCTTGTTCTGTGCTACAGAACTGTTCAGATTATGTTTTGACACATTTTATAAGATATACTTTAAAAAGAGTCAGTTGAGGCTAGCTTAATTCTACTTAACTTTCATGTGCTTTTTTTTCAATGTATATTTTATAAGGTAGTGTGGGTTTCAGTGCTAAGAAAGGTAACACTGTACAGTTCAGCCTTAAACATAAAAGTTTTATAAAGGCGTTTACAAAGGAAGCAGCTCTTTAATGAGCCAGAGCTTGTTAACAACACAAGCTATGCCAGTATACACAGTCTTTCCCACTGTCATTAAAAACACAAATGCAAGTGTATATAGGCTACAGTATGTTACAGGACAATCTGGGAAGTGCATGATAATGATAATTTAGTTTTGGCACCGTTGGCTCTTTATGTAATTGAATTGAGACTTTTTTCACTGTCAACAAAATGTCTACATTTTACTTTAAACATCCTATTTTGACATTTTTGACATGTTGCTAATGGATACTGGACAGTAAAACTTGCTTTTACTAGACTCAAGTACAGGAATGGCTTTTTTCACACTGGTGAGGTGTATGTCAAAAGAAATACAAAGTGATGAAGTGATTGAATAAAAAAAGTCATTATACAAGAGAATGAAATAATACGTCTATAGGGGTAGATGTGTAGCAGTTAAAGTACGAGTCAAGGTAATGTAAGTCAATGAAATGAACATTTGAGTGAGAACACAAGATGTCCTTTAGCTTATGGGGGAAAAGAAATCTGATGTTTAAATTAGTGTGGCCAGTGTGTATGTGTGTCCGGGAGATGGTGGCCCACTTTCAATATCTGATGAGAGTAGAAAAATAGAACGCTTGATTACCCTTGACACCACAGCTCAAATTTTGCTCATGCCAATGAAGGTTATTGGGCCTCTATACACACAAGCGGTCAAATTTAGGACACAATTCTGATCTAGTTTTGGAGTCTTTGTCTTTGCTCTGAAGTGACCAGAACGTGATTAATTATATATCTGGTCCAGTGATGGTGTTGGTAATGAGCCCTTTTGACCCCCATTAGCACTCCATCAGAATCACTAAGACCTACATCATCATCATTAGCACCAGGTCATCAGCACATTTAATTAATATCACCACTGTCACTCACTAATAATGCTATGTTATAACCATCATCTTCCCAATCATTCATGGGCAAATTCTTTTTGAATTCCACTACTTCCTCTCCAGAATCACAGCAAAATTGAGGCAAGATACAATTCCTGCTTTTCTATTCAAACAGCCATGCAAGACTTACAGCAAAGGCCGTAGCAGCTCTGAACAAAACACTCCCCGGAGAATGCGCTACTGATGGTTTTTCTAGTGTGTAATGAATAAAAAACAGAATGCTGCTGCTTTCCTCAGGGCTGGTAAAACCAACTTGACAAGTCCCAGCATCCTTCTCTCCTCCCTGCCGTCCGAGCTGGAAAGACGTTTGAGCAAACACATACATTTTATAACTAACAACAACTGTCCAAGTCTGTAACCATGACAATGCATCACCCAAATGAAATTCACCATAATTGTAAAACATTGCCTTTGTTCTGTTGTTCTGCGAAGCGGAAAGGCTTGTGCTGAAGACAAGTCAACAAACAATATGCAAACATAAATATCCATCATCCCGACCCTTGGTAAACACAAAAGCACACACACACACACACACACACACACACACACACACACACACACACACACACACACACACACACACACCAATAAAGACAGCTTTATACCTTTGCCAGCTACAGTAATTAGGAATAGGTTGGACTGTATTTTATTGGTCCTATAATTTTATTTCCCTTTGATACATAATGTAATAACCTTTTGAAGCATTGGCTCACTCTTTTTACTGAAAGAAGTAAGGAAGCCAAACACAAATGTGCATTTTATGTTTTCTTCCAGCGTTGATACTGAATCAAACATCAAACACATGAGTTCAAATTCCTCTCCTGCAGCATCCTCTTCACTCTCCTCTCCTTCTCCCTCCAACACTTTGATATCTAACATCTCTGTTAAAATGAAGATGTGACTCAAACCACATTACCACAATAACTCTTTAGTTCCACTTCAGAAAAGTGACACACTTCCTCGCTTTCTGTTTTGGGAGCAATGTACTGCTCCTTAAAGAAGGAGAGAAAAAGCAAGGAGCAATCCGTTTGTCTTGATTTTTAGTGTTCTTCATGTGGTGGTGTTGAAAAAGATTCACAGTAAAAATGCATTTAGGATAAGTTTAATCATGTTAAAACTAACTGATGATTTCTTACATTTTCCACTCTTTCTGTTTTCTTGCTTTGGTAGATTTGATCTGCAGATTTGCTTGGATTTTCACAGCCACGTTCAAACGCTAAAACAATTGTTATTTTAATGTAAAATGAGACACCCCTAGACACAGTTTAAACATTGTAACCTATGTCTGTGACTGAGGTAGTTACAAGTAAGTGGCACAGTCTCAAGAATAGCTGATAAGCAACAAGCGAGAGAATTATTAGAAAGACAGTATTTTTGAAAAAGCATAATACTCAACGAAATACAGTATTTACAGAGTGGCGTTTAATGTTTGTGCAATTACTGGAACCTGCAAAAGATATAAGTGTCAATATCCAGGTCAAATATTTTAATATGCACAGCAAAAACAACAAGCCGATGATAGAGTAAAATATTAGAAGACAGTGCCTTTAAGTGTGGTGCAGTGTAATGGAATTCAAAGTCTTGTGACAGGAAGCTCTTGTTGGCATTTTGTAAAGCATTTGCAGATAAGAGCTGTCAGCAAAAGTCACACTTTGCATTTTATTGGGAGTGCTCTAGGATAATACAGATAAGATTAGAAGCAGTATTTCCTTATCATAAAGTCTTTCTGCCTTGATCAGCATTTCATTAGCTGGAACCCTACTCAATGCTGGCTTTGGCCTAACAGCCACATGCTGGTAAATGAGATTTTACTTCAGTTGGTTTTACTAAGTTATGTGGAAAATAATAATTGCTGCAAACTGGACTTCCCCGCCACTGCACAAGCTGTTGTTATACTAATGAATAAGTTCCATTAAATCTGGGATTTTTTTAGAGCAGAACTAATGGTGGCACAATAATGTTATTGTAGTTTCATTATATTGTAAGCCTTGGCATTTCTTTTCATGTTCATGTTGAACAGTGATAATTACAACACATTCTACTTCATCTACCACAAGCCAACAAAATAACAATTATTGACCATGTGCTGATATTGCAAATAACATGAGTGATATTAAAGTAACTTGTTCCTAAATCCAAAACACATGTGTGGTAGCAATCATCTCTGTATGTCCTGCTGAGCTACAGGGCCAATTCATTAATTATTGCCTACATTTTCATCTGGAAAATTATTCTTCCTCGATCTGAAGGTGACAAAATGCAGCCATCTACATCAAGAAAATGGCTCACACCTATGACTCCGACAATGAGAAATTACAAATGAAATGGTGATGATAAAAGCAATTTATGAAATACAGGCCACCCTCATTATATCTCACAGCAAGGAGGAGGAATGAGAATTAATTAAACTCAACATCTATTACTTAAGGCGAAGACACAGCACATGCTAGAGCTATATGCGTTGGTTTACAGCAATTCTTACAGTTTTAAGTAATAGCACTATTTTCTGCAGTTAGTCAGACAAGATTGCCGTTGCTCATAAAGAAGTGTTTTGTCGTCCAAAGAACATTGTATTTGTAGTACTTTAACTCAGTTTTGTAATAACATGAACACAATTCCTGCATGATTCTTTTACATATTTATGAATTGCTTGCCACTTTCTATGACTAATTAATATCCACTCGCCTGGTGGATAGAGGGAAGCGAGAATTTAGGACACAGTGAAACTAATCATATTCTCCTTATGTGGTTTTATTTAATATAAAGCTGAACTAGAGTATACCCATGAGTCTAAGGGGAAATGAGAATTTAAGATTTAATAAGAGCCCATATGGCACACAGAGTTTGTTCCCTTTTTTCATTTAACTGCTTTTTGGTCAACTTATTAAGATATTCGTACATTCAACCCTTTTCTGAAAACCACAAGACTGAACAAAAACACCATGATGATGATGATGATGATGATGATGATGATGGACATACTGTATATAAAAAGATCAGTCTTGGAAGGTTAGTGAACCAGCCTTTAAGGGCTATTAGCATGAAACAAACAAGACTTTAAACAAAAAGGATTAGTCACTTAGGGTGTAGGTGTAAAGCACAGAAATCTACAATGCTGCTCTTTGCCCTCTATGGTTTCTGAAATGGTGGGATGAAAACAGCACTGCTCAAATTAAGACAAAGTGCATACCAGCCTAGAGAGAGAAGCTGGGAACTTTGACACTTGAATTTTAAAAAAAGAACAGCATGAGAGAAGCAGCCAGAAAGAACGGGCAGAGAGGTGTGCAGAGGGCTGGGAGTGAGATGCCTTCAGGACAGAGCCCTTACTCATCCTGCAACAGAAAGACAAAAGTAAAGAAGTAGGAAAATCAGAATGGGGAGATGAGGAAAGGGCATCATATGGCCTCGTGCACCCATCAGTGAGTGGTGGGAAGCGGGGTGCGTGTGGTTTGTCCAGAGGGATTTTCAAGCACAGGTCAGATTGATGTATGCCTGTAGATCAGAGCTTGACAACTCCCTTTGGTGATGACATTTTTGAAAGAACAGCAATTTCCATCCTACACAGAAGTAAATAGAATCACAAGTATTGAAACTAAAAGGTTGAAATGAGGATACAATACAACTATTAAACCAATTGTAGAGCTGCCTACATTGTAATATTTCAAACAAAATAACTCCCTGCAGTTTGCATATGTAAATAAAACACTTTTAAATACCTTTCTGGCAATATCCAGAATTAGAAATGTTGTCTGTCCATGCAGCCTATTACTGCTTTAACGTCAAACTGATGGCCTTGTCTGGAGTCCTGAGGGAATTATTGAGAACACAAACGTAGGAACCTCCCTCTACAGGTAAATGTGCTAAAATCAATAACAGGTTTTTAGAAAATTGATCACACCAAATGAGTGTACTTCTACTCTATACCAGTTTATACCGTGCACAGTTGCACATATGTACAGTGTATAGATGGCAAAGTTGTAAAGTAAATATGTATGCCAAATAAAGACTGTAGGAAGACCACAAAACCATAAAAAGATATAGAGTCTAGGCTGCTGAGTGTTGTATATGGAAGTATTTTATGATTCTACCAATGTTTATCTTGTAGAGCTGAAAAGTTTAGCTCTAAAAGCGTGTTTCTGTCAAACTAAAAATGTTGAGTAATGTGAAGTGGACTATTGTTATGTGGCTCAACTGAACATAATTGCCTGGTACAAGACACTGCGTACCTGCAAAGGCTGAGAATACGGAGCGCAGCTTTGGGGGAAAACATGCCAGGTGGTATTTTAGGCCCAATTACCCATATGTTTGGGACAAGTGACCTTTCCATGTTGGTGCACTGTCTGACTGTTCCTGTAGCAAGCACTACAGCCATCAAAAATGGTTTATTGAAAGATTTATTCTTAGCCTTTCCCCAAAGGTTAGACTGAGATCTCACACTCACTAGCCTTCACATTGTTTTCTAATGTGAGTGCAGAGAAACAAAGACCTTCTTAAGGGAGAGCAGATGGCGCTTTATATTAAAAAAAATACTGGCAGCTTGTCATTTAGCCGTGACATAGTTATAATTCCACTCTTATTTCACTTCTAGTCCAAACGGTATTGCTGCATTTAATTCTGTAGTGGTTCATCAGGGTTTCAGAGGCAATTACCAAGCAGTGGGACACTCATCCTAAATCTGAAGCACGCTACTTTTTATTATTAGCATATGGTCTCATGTGAGCAAAGAAAACTGGGGTGAAAACATTGGGTGTTGCTGTAAAATGCTATAACAATAAAAACACACACAGGTTCACCGAGGTACTCAGAGTCATTGGTCATAAGCACTGGCTAAATGTTAATGCTTCACTACACCTGGCTAGACACAAACACTTTTCTGAAAAGAAATCTGACAGTAGAAAAAGAAATAAAGAAGTTGTAACCCTAACCCTTCTAATGTTGCTGCAGAATATAGGCCTATCACATAGTCTAGTGTTCAAACACAATACGTCACACTGGGTTAACAGGTTTTATGCAGTATCCACACTTCTCTTGAACATTTTATTTTTCATAAAAAACACCGTAATCACAGGTAGAGTTTAGCACATTATTGCCATGTATCCAGAGTAATGTACTTTCCCCAATAATCTACTGGTTGATTTGTCCAGTGGGACAGTCTTCACATAAATTAAAAATAGGGATGCACCGAATGTTCGGCAGCCGAAATTATTCGGCCGAAAATAGCCAAAAAAGCACTTTCGATGTTCGGCCGAATAAGTAAAAAGGCCGAATAAATTTTGCCGAACAATGGCGTTTTTAATGACGCAATCAAATAACCCGCGTAGAGTGAGAGGCGCGGGCTTTATGCAGCAAACATGTCAGCAGTGTCAGAGAAAGAGGCAAAAACGGCCGTTTGCAGACATTGTTCTGCTGAATTGTCCAGACGGGGTGCATCTGCAAAAACGTACTTCAAGTGAAACAGACCACAGAGTGAAAACAACTAAAAGTGCGCTCTTAGAAGCTGTCAGCACACGATTTAGTCAGGCGGACTCAGAACCCCTGTACAGCATCGCGAATGTGCTTGATCCACGATATAGCCTAAAGATCATTACTTGGATGTGGGGAAAAAGATGAGCACACGAGAAATGATCCAGGCCGAGTTGGATTTGGGAAAGCCGCTAGGTAATGGAGACGGTCAGGTGGTGCACAGCGCAGGAGATGAAAACAGCGCAGAGAGTAAACGGGCTCGTACTACAGATGAGCCGCGCTCAGTCTCGCTGTCTGACATGCCGCTTTCCCAACCTGGCGCAGATGGCACGCAGGTAGGCTACTTGTATGGGAAATTAATTTAAGATTTTATTTATATTTTGGATTATGGTAACACTTTATAAGTAGTTTCTATTTTTAACATTAACTAACAATGAAAATCCCTTATTAAAAGCATTTATTAATCTTAATGTTAACATTTACTAATACAGTATTAAAATTAAGTATCACATTTGTAATTTTTGAATTAAAAAAGTATCAAAAGTGGTAGGCCTATTTTTTAAAATTGTGAATGCACTCATACTAACATGAACTAAATATTTTTTTTATTATCTTACATTAAGGAAGATTAATAAATACCATAACAAATGTATTGCTCATTGTTAGTTAAATAAATATTTTGAAATTGTATTTTTGTTATTTGATTTTTTTTTAATCTGAAAAGCAACACAAAATAGTAAAAAGCAAATTTTTACTATTTAATTATTGTAATGTTGAAAAAATTGGCAAAATAAATGGAAAAAATGTGAAACACGCGTTGTATTCGGCCTTCGGCCAAGCATTTCATTATTATTCGGCTTCGGCTTCGGCCAAGAATTTCATTTCGGTGCATCCCTAATTAAAAAGCATAAGTCTGCATTTCTGTTTATAAAGCACAGTAAAATGCATAGTTTTCCTGTAAGGCTTGTGTCTATTGGGCAAAATGACACAATGTTGGCCCACACACTATTACTCCCTGCAACAGTTTGTCCGGGAGGAGGTAAGTGTATGTCATTGTCTTAGGTCATAGTGTATTAGTGAGTACCACTGTCTTTTCTTGAAGTTTTCAAAAACATTTTTTAGTGCCATACATGCAGTGACAACTGTTAGTGTTAATTTTGCTAGCAGGATGGTTTACCAATTGAATAAAGTGTTTTGTCTTGCTACTAACCTAAAAAGATAATTCAAATATATTTTTGTGTTCAAATTAATTTCTTTTTCTGCTCAAAGCCCTTACTTAACAACATTAGCAAAGCAGCAGCAGTGCCTTCACATTGAAAATAAAGCTGTTTAGGTTGCAGTTATGTTTTTGCCCTTTCTGGTTTCATAAACCAGGTCTGATATTTGCACTAAAAGACTCAAAAAGTGCTCTTAACATATTGCTAATTTGGATAAATCTACAACGTACACTACTCCTGTTTATTTAAATTTTGTGCCACTTCACTTAAACCACAGCATTACAGAAACAACATTATTAGACATTTATGATTAATGTGCAATGTGGCTATTTTTGACTTAGTTCAAAGTTTTAAACTAAAATAAATGCAAATAATTTGATTTATCTCAAAGCCCTAAGCCAAAGTATGTGTATTCTAGAAAATAATCTGGAAAAAAAATACGAGGTAATGTAAACTATGGCACTATGAAGGTAAGTATGAGGCTTTTATGCTCAAGTCTTTGACATCCCTATTCTTCACACAGCACAGCCCTCCGTAAAGTCAGGATAAAGTCAGGGGGATAGTGCATGTGTGAGAGGGGCTGGTATCATGGGGCTAATGGACTGTTGTTAGAAAATTGCATCAACATCCTTGAACAGTGAAAATAATATGCTATAAGAGCAAAAAACCTACCGGCCTTTCAAACACCACATAATTATATAGAATATTACATTAATACATGTATAGTCCTAATAATGCAGAAAGCAAGATTTAAAAAATGTATTTATGTTTCATGATAAAACATGCACTACTGGATCTATTTGAAAATCTGTTTGCAAAACCTTCACATCCACTGGACTGCCCTGAGACACAAATGTCATCCAGCGGACGTACAATACAGTTAACCGCTGAAGGAACAATACAACAGTAAAATGTATTGAGAAGCCGTTCAATGATATCTATGGCTATTGATTGAATCAAAGCCGTTACATTACACTGCACTATAGCATTTCTTATCGTACCTCATTTTAGAGCAAAGCTGGTAGCTGACAGCAGTAAACCGAGTCCCTTTTGAGATGGGTTCCAACATCACGGGTTTATGTATTCTCAGGAGAGACTCCTCCATTAAGCCAGAAAAATAAACCCGCAGCTCCTGTAGGTTATCATACCTTGTAGGTCAGTGTAGGGGGGGCTGAATGTCACTGGACAACACAGAATGTGCCGCTACAATGAGCAACTTCACGGAGACCAATCTAACAGCACTGTGAACAAAAGCATTCAGTGAGGTGACTATGCTGTATAGAGACACATTTATAAAGCATTTAGATCATAATAATAAATTTACAGCTAACAGTTTTAAAAAGCTATGATACATTTCTCTGTGTGAACGCTTTCCTTGGCTCTTTTGAGTTCAATTGTGAGCCCCCATTGGCTGACACTAGAGAGGCCAGTGTTATCGACTGACTATGGATCAGGTCCACTGCAGTTTGTGTGCTATTAGGAGAGCCAACAGTTCAGGCCTTGTCCTGCCGCTCCTTAATTGGTCCCTTTAGAAGCCGTGCACACATAAACTTCACAATCATATTGCACAATTATCCTGAAAAGAAACGAGAATCCCTGTGAGCAAGCTACTCACCATCGATTAGCTCCCTCTCTCAGCACTATTTCAGCTATTTCACTTTTTATCTCATTTTGTTTCAACCCACAGATTACATTCATCTGTGGTGGTCTTTGGGTAAACTATACGAGCTGAGATAAGAAGAAGACCAAGTTGGAAAGTGATTGAAAAAAATGGGAGATGACTCTAGTCTACTGGGTGCACTCATTTTATCAGACATTGTTTCAGATTACCGCTATGCAACACACACACCTGAGAAAAGAAAAACACTCCTAACAGATCTCAAAGAAAAACGTGACAATATTTGTGTGTGAAAACACAAACAAATCTGGTATCAAGGTGTTGGAAAGAGTCGGTAAATAGAAATGTACAAAAATGTCAACAGTAGATAGAGCTGCACAATAGCTTTGTCGCTTTATTTTCACATTCTAATTCAAGTCAGGTTCATTTCAACTTGGCATTTCAATTTCTGATGCATCTACAATTCACAGCTTTGCTCTTGTCAGTAAATGTACACTGTGTTTGGGCGCCACAGCCGGCTGACAAGAGCTACAAGAATCGACCATTATACTGACAATATCATCCATCCAACAAAGGTACGAATTGACACACATTTTACAGTAACTTTTGAAACCAACAAAAAGCTTTGACATGATGCCAAGAATATATATATTTTTTTATTATAGGATTACTTTCACACATTATTATTCATCCTAAGCCATTGCTGTATTTTGTCCATAATAAGACAGCATCACATTATTACAATCATACTTATACTTTGCCTTGTATAAGCTGCCTTGTCTTTAGCTCGAGGTCTGCCTTGGCCTAAAGCAGATAAGACCAAATGAAGCAGCAACAGGCAAAGCTACTTATTGATTCTAATGTCTGTGAGGTGAAACAAAAGTAGTCCTTAAATGAATGTAGGCACATCAATGCACAGGAGAGATGTTATCTATCTTAATGACGAAGGATAGTGCTTTGCTGAAGGGGAACCTCATCAGTGGAGCCCAACTGCAGAGAAAAGCACTAGCAGACATTTGCTAATAAGATGCAAATGAATGAAATGTGATGTACAAGTATAGATATGTACAAGATGGAAATAAAGAAAATAAAAAATAACATCTCTTCAGGTTTGGCACTGATTAGGTGATAATCAAATAAGGAGGTGGTGGAGTTTCTGGACAATTTCTGCTTTGAATGTTTACTGCTTATTTGTTCTTTCAATTATATACGGTATTAAAATGAAGTTGAATGAATACAGTTAATCAGTTATGGTCTCTTAAACTGTTAAATGTATGTATATGAAACGAAGAATCAGTTTATTTCATATAGACCATTTGCCATGGAAGTAACCACTGCCTTTGACCTGAGCATTTAGCATACAACAAAGTCAGCTGAATCTTTCTTTTGGTGGCCAAGATTTCATCAGAACAGAAAAGAAAAACAGAAGGCATCTTCAAAGGCCAATGAAACTCCTCATGCTGCTCTATTTTATAAATGACAGTCCTTTGTTGCTTTTACAACATACAGTACACGCATGACTTCAGAGAGGTATTACTGAGTTTCATGTGTCAGTGGGGACCACTAAATCCCATCCTGGATCACTGGCACTCACAAAAGCACATAATAGCTATTGAGGAGCGAAGGATTTACATGAAATAGAGGAAGACACAGTCCTTATCTGGCAAAAGGGCATGAGAATAAGCATACTTTATCTTCTTTAAAATAAGCCAAGCCAGAAAGCCGGAAACAATGTTGATTAAATTGATCAGCATCAACAATCATTTAGTAAAAGTATGATTACAATCTTTGCTTACAGGTGTTAAGCCATTGATGCAGGACAATGCTAAGACAAGCACAAGAGGTAAATTAACAGTGGTTATAAAAGCGAGATCATTTTCAATTCTACCTCGTTCTTCAAGATTGATTTGTTTATGTCAACATAATAATTGTAATGTGCAAGGCTTAAGGTATTGTGATGTCCTCCACAGTCAAGTTTCTCATGCATGAGAAATTATGGTAATAATGTTGTCTAAATATATTTTGATTGTGCCTTTATCATGTTTTCTCATCTAAAATCCACACTGGTTTGCTTTTGAAAGTCAAAACACTCACAGCAAAAACACAGCACAAAGAGCAACCTGGTTTAATCCAAAGTCATCAAATAAGTATTTGCTTTTGATTACACTTGAAATTAATTCATCAGGGACAGAGGTGCAAATGTTTGCTGGTACTGACAAGCAGTTGGCGCTAACACAAGTTTCTTACATTCCACACTATGACCCTCCAATCTGTCTCTTTGAACATGTGTTTTCCTTCTAAACTTAGCTCTCCTCCTTCTCCAAAATAAACTACAGCAAAAAAATTGCAAGGCAGGTGTGAAAGTAAAAGTATGAGGTGTTAATGTGGTAAAAATGCTGTCTATTGGTAAAAAAATGTGGTGTAGATGGAGAATGACATTGGAAATGTTTGGCATTGAAGTGAATGGTCTTTGGCGTGAATCTGGCCTTTGTGGTGATGCCCTTGAGTTAGCCAGTCAGGCATTGAATAGTGCATTGTGAATGGGCCGTTATCTCCAAGGCTTCTCATTCAGTGTCATCAAGAAACACATGACGGTAGCACCGGATCCAAGGCCAAAAGCTAAATCTGCAACAGCAGATTGGCAACATTTGAAACCCCATCACTCCAGAAGTATTTTGACATACTGACACAGCCCTGCAATATTAAGATGACTTGTATATCAACCTGCTATAATCACAATGAATGGGAAATTCAAGCAGTAATAAAAAATAAGAAAAGAGGACACAAACAAAGCCTATAGAAAGGCACGGCTGTTAAACTATAGGCATACAACCACCTAAATAAACACATTATGCATAAATACTCGGGAGACCAGGTATTCAATTCCCGCTCGGGTCATTTGCCCAGTGTCATTCCCCTCTCTCTCGCTCACCCTGTTTCCTGACTATCTACGATTCTTTTAAATAAAAAAGCCAAAAAGTCCAAATAAAATGATCTTAAAGAAATTAAAACAACAAACATAAGGGTTCTGTTTCCAGGAATCTTAAGTTCATTGTGAATTTCACATGCAAAAGACAAAAGACATACAAACCACTCTCCAAAGTCTTTAGCTTGAGCCTGTAGTTCTCCAGTGTGAATACAGTGAGGGAAATGGGTTCTGTTTAAATAATGCAACAGTAAAACCAAGCAATATGACCACCATACAATCTCATACAACAGAGGATACCAGCTCAACAGAGCTCATGAAATCATCTCATATGAGACTTCAGTTAAATCAAAGCAACAGCTTCAGACAGGCATTTTGGGATAAATAATACATGGCAAAGATGACTCTATTGCCCTTTCATTCCACTTTCTCATCGCTCATGGTTCCTCTCCAGAGTTTTTTTTTTTTTCCACAAATGCCATGCTCAGATTGAGTTGTTTTTTAAGCAACAGTACGTACTGTACAATGACAAACAACATTGTCTCACCTTAAAGAAACATTTTTGATGTGACTGGCAAAGTGTGGCTTTGTTCTTAAATGAAATTGCATTCGACTGTGGACACCCAGAAGGCTCATGGTTGCAACACTGTGTAGCTTATGTTATGGTGATCTGAGGTCGGTAAGGCATCTGTGATAGAGCACGGTTTTGTCCTGCAGGCATAAGGCGGACTATAGTTCCCATGTCCGTATCGCTGCGGTGGGCTCTGTTTGATGATCCCTACATGACGTGCCAGTAGGATTATTTAAAGTTGTCATTTAATGACTCGAGCCAAAAGAATTAAACGAGCAGGTAATCAGATTCATTACAGATGCAAGGACTTGAAGAATGTAATAAAATTATCAGTGATGCAGCTAATTTACTTACAACATTGTTTCCAAATATACAACCTTAATTTTGTTTGATCAGTCCTGTTTACTCAAGAAAATTATTAACATTACAGAAATAACCTTCCATCAGTGACACAACAACGTTAATCTATGTCTCATAAATACACTGTAATTATTGCTACTTTCTTCCTGAACATTCCTAGTGTATTGCTATTATTATCTTTAAAGTCTTTTAAGTTTATCTAGATGATTGTGATGCTGCCAAGGACTGATTCTTAAAACTCCATCAACAACATCAACAACAACAAGGTATGGCTAGAAACCTCAAAAAGTTATTTTCACTGGCTTTTGAACCAACCTTAATAATATATAATAATGACAGAAAGCCCTTATCTGTTGCTACCACATAAAGCTAGAGTTGAATAGTATTTTTTTTTTCTTATAAGCTATATGCGATGAAGATTTCCAAGTTTGAGCGATTTCAAAATTGGGAGTGCAAAAATGAAACCCCTCCTAGATATGAATTAAAACTAATTGTAATTGCCAATAAATATATTCCTTACAATGACTGTGTGAGCTAAACGGTTGTCAACGGGTCTTAGATTATCTATTGTGTTGTAGGCTATTTAGTTGTATAATATAATACAAAAACAACCACAATGTTGCAGAGAAGGCTGCCTAGCATAAATTTAAACTCCTGACTAGCTTATAGTCTATTATAGCCTTATATGCTAACATATAAAATATAGGCTACACAAGCATATTTGCTATAATGTGTAATTACGTTTTCATTGCGTTTTTATTACCTTTGCTATTTGTATGAAGCCTCAGACGCTACTCAAAACTATTTTGAAGAGACCCTTAAACAGGGTTTCTTTACTAACAACTTGCCGTAAAAATAGTGACAAAATGCCTCGAGAAAGGACTGAGTTTTGAACCAACTAAAACAGCTAAGCCATTGTGTGTCATGAAACAATGCTTTAACGTCAGGACTTCTACTCTGGCTCAAACCAGTGTTTGTGTTGTTCTTACCTCTGGCAAGAGCAGTCAGAACTTGCAAGCTGAGAAGTCCGAGAACACCAAAACTCAAGTAGCATCCTCCCGAAAACTGTCCCATCACTGCTCTTCTTCTGATATCCCTCCCCGTCGGCTCTGGGGACACCGGCCGCGATTCTCGAGCATTTGTCGTGAGCAGGAGACCCCTTTAAACACGTCTCCGTAAATTCAGAGTCCGGGTGTGGAGCCAGTGAGAGTCCGCTGCGTGAGCCGCTACCGCGCGGTATCGCAGTGCGGAGAAGAGAGATGCACAGTGGTGCTGGGCTTTCGGAGGTCGCCACTGAACTGTGTGCGCGCAAGAGAGGAACTATCAGTGAGCGGAGCGCGAGTGAGGGAGCGCGCCTGAACCGCGTGGACCTGTTGAAAAGACACAGTTGTGAGGCGTGAGACCAATCAACACGGCAGCTTTAAAAGCAGGCTGCAACGCTTTATGATTATGATCGAGACTGAGTTCAAAACTTTTTTCATTTCTGTGTCTGGTGTGGAGGTTCTTCTAAGCTGAGCAACTCTGGTTGGTCACATAGCCCACGGTGTTGTGATTGGTCACCCATGACAAACTCCCTGGCATAGTCTTCTGCTTCTTCCCTGTTGTGGCTGCTGTGCTCTCTGCCACATGTTATAGTAGCATCTATCTTTCTATGTCTTTATATGGTATCATGCCATGGTGGGATGGAAGCCTATAGGTTTCATCGACCTTCACTGGCTAAAGCTATATCCTGGCAGTTCAACAAATTGTCACGATCTGATCTTAGAGGCTTTTTATGTTATTTATGAATGAATGAAAACAAGTCTAAGATTCAGTGAGCCATACAAGCATATAAGTCCTTTCCCTCTGAAAAGAAAAAATAGGCTATTACTATAGCTACTATCCTAAACCATGCTAACAAAACCAAAGAAAAAAACAACAACAGCAGGCAAACTTAGAATAGCAAGTGGAAAACACTTGTGCTGGTCTGTCATGTGAGTGCAGGTGAAAGACGCAAGGGCACTGAAACATCTACTGGGGGCAATGGTATAAAGTTTTTTGGATAGTTGTAATTATGTGGATCTTATATGGTCCAGTGTTATGTTGAATATGGCAGCACAGTAAACGTAAACTTAATTAAATGTGTGTGATTTAATACAGTTTTTCTGTAATATCTGTTTTTGTAACACAATGATTATATATGTTATAAGTCTGTTTTCTTAAACAAAGGCAATGTGAAAGAATTTAGATGCATACCACATTTTTCAAATAAACAAGAAAACCTGAGGACATAGAAATGCATTCAAACCGTATTTCTCACTGGGATGATACATGCAATTATTTATAGCTGCACCTGTCTAATGCAGATTGGTTTTACAAAATGAGCAATTTTTTGCATTTACCACACAAAGCAGAATGTTTATCAGCACCAAGCTGCTGCCCCATCCTAACAGTAGGACCTGTCTGTTGTGTATTCAATTTAAGGACATTAATGAAAGTTGGTAAAGTCTCCTCCTGAGCTTTGGGTGTTTGTTCCAAGATATGTAAGCTCTCTTTTTGTGAAAAAGAATATAGAACAGAGTTTACATAAATTGTGAATTCTGTTATTTGTTCTGTATATTTCACATTCCTGGGCTTCATTATAGTGCAGTAAGAGAAGCAAGTCAGTGGTCACAAGATGGGAGCCACTATTTAATTTTCTGTTGTCTTGCCTAAGGCAACAGAGAGCCAAATAGTGTAATTATGTTAAAAAAAAGAAAGCGAGCAAATCAATGTATTGGGTGTTCCTGGTAACTCAATTCTATAGCACTTACATTTTGTTGTTAGTGAAATCAATATTGAAAGACAAAAGCTCAGAATTAAGTATTTAATACATCAGTCATATAAGGGAGCGTATTACTAGTTTTAGGGCATGCTGGCTTTAATGCAGTACATATAGGTGGCTTAAAGGATGCTGAAGGATGTGAAAATGTTGAAATACAGACCATTCCCATCCATTGGACAAACATGAATCAAAAGGCCAACTCTATCTTTCAGTGATTTGCTAATGTCTTCAGTTCAAGGTTCTTAAACGCTGACAGGAAATTAGTGATGCAGATTTAGATCAAGATATTAGAGCAGGTGGCTGAACAACTTTACTCTCCCATGCAAGCATATGGGAGAGCACACATGTACAGTGTGCTCATAAGTTGTGATTTATTTATCTTTTTTTCTTTTTTTTTGGGGGGGGGGTTAAGAGAATATGAATGATAACACTAAAAAGTTAGTGGTTGCGTGAGGCCATTTACTGAGTTTACTCTTTTTAAATCATAATGACAACAGAAACCACCCAAATGACCCTGATCAGAAGATTACATACCCCAGTTCTTAATACTGTGTATTGCCACCTTTAACATCAATGACAGCTTGAAGACAAAGAAGACAATGACAGGTTGACTTGGTCTTGTGCTTTGGATCGTTGTCATGTTGGAACATCCAAGTACGTCCCATGCGCAGCTTTTGAGCTGATGAGTACAAATTTTCCTTCAGTATTTTCTGATAACATGCTGCATTCATCTTGCCATAAATTTTGACCAAGTTTTATTTGCCCTTGTAGCTCACACATCCCGAAAACATCAGCGATCCACCTCCATGTTTCACAGTAGGAATGGTGTACCTTTCATCATAGGCCTTGTTGACTCCTCTCCAAATGTAACATTTATGGTTGTGGCGAAAAAGTTCAATTTTGGTCTCATCAATCTAGATAACTTTGTTCCAAAGGTTTTGAGGCTTGTCTTTGTGCTGTTTGGCGTATAATGTTAGAGAGATGCTTTGTGGCATTTGCATGGTAATGGCTTTCTTGACCATGCAGCCCATTTTTCTTCAAGTGCCTCCTTATTGTGCATCTTATAACAGCCACACCACTTTTTTCAGAGACTCCTGTTGCTGAGGTTATTAGTGGATTTTTCTTTGCATCCCGAACTTTCTTCCTGGCAGTTGTGTCTGCAATTTTTGTTGGTCTACCTGACCTTGGTTTGTTTTTAACGCAATCCCTCATTTTCATTTCTTTATTAAAGTTTGAACACTGCTGATTGGCATTCTCAATTGAATATATTTTTATTACGCTTTCCTGTTTTATACAATTCAATTAATTTCTCCTGCAGATCTTTTGACAATTCTTTTGCTTTCTCCATGACTCACAATACAGAAACGTTAGTGCAGCACTGGATTAGAGATGCAAGGGTCTGTCAGGAGCCCAGAAACTCACTGACCTTTTATACACACTCTGATTACAGAAAAAACGATCACAGGTGAGGATGGTTAGTAGCCATTCAAACTCAATTCAAATTCATATTTGTGTCAACAATTATCAGGGTCATTTGGGTAGTTTCTGTTTTCATTATTATTTCATTATATTTAAGAGAGAGTAAACACAATTGTTTGAAAAAAATGGCTTCACCCAACCACTAACTATGAGTGAAAAACATTTTTTTTTTTGTGTTATTAGTCATATTCTCTGAAGAATTCTGCCAGGGTATGTAAAATTATGAATGTGCAGTCTCCCGGCCTCATTTTGTACATTGTAAATATACGTATATCTATGCATTTCCAAGGACAGGTAATGTTTTAATCAAGTAAGTAAGAACACACATCATAACCATCATAACCATTCTTTGTATATTTTATAGTTATTTTATAGAAATAACATAGATAAGAATATAGCATTTGTTTTATTCCCAGCATCATTATTCTTCCTGAAAGTGTAATACTGGATACAAGGAACATTTTGTTAATGCTAAAAGGTGAGTGCAGGTTATCTGTAACCACTGTGTCCTACAAACACAAAGTGATTATGTTGAGGCAGTGACGGAAACAGTTAACCAACATGTCCTTGCCTCTTGCTGGAGTCTCTCAGCTGGCCTTCAGGCAAAAGCAGTCCAACAAAATAAGAAACAGAAAATGACACAGAGACATTGAGTGGGAGTTTCGGTAAATAAACTGCAAAACAAACATTGTACATGAAAGATTTTCTTACTTTAGGTGTTTCTGTAAAAACATCTCACATCAACATTCTTATTTTTGTCTTTGAGCGTGGCTGTGTTCAGTGATGAATGTGTAACAAAGACCTGTTAAAGCATATGTTGAATTATATATATATATATATATATATATATATATATATATATATATATATATATATATATATATATATATATATATATATATGTATATATATATATATATATATATATTTCATACTTACATATATATGTTAGCTTTCAAAAATTGAGAGTGCAAAAATGTGTGTACACAATTTTGTACAGTGCAGAGGCCAAGGCTGTAAATGTGTGCTACTGTTGCCAAGATATATGAGGTGCGACACAAAGAGGGACTCCCCTACAGCTTCAGGCTGAAACCTCAGAGAGCCATTCCTGTGACAGGGCCTGGGTCTATGGAGCTAATCAGACCCCTGGGACACACTCTCAGACAACTGCATTTGTTGTTAATACTTGGGGATTCACCACAAATAAGGAGTGACAAGGAAAAGAAAGTTTGAAAGGTCTTTTCTGGCTTACTATCCACCGTAAGCTGAGGAAACACAGGCTGAATTTATGTGCCTGTATGTAAATATTATTGTATGTATAAAATAGTATTGTATTGGGCTAAACTAGCAACTCCCTGAACTGACCTCTGGAACCCTATAGAGGCTAAAAAAGGGGAAAATAACTTGAGAATACTTGCATGCTTCTTTAAAGTTCTCATATTCTCTTATTGCTATATAGGCTCAACACTCACTTAACATAATCACTATTCAAAGCCAAATAAGCAGACCCCTTGGACACACTATTTGGGAACAGCTCTATTGTTCATGCTTGAAAAGTCTTGGCACATAAGATCATCTGAAGGTCTCATTCTCTACTGCTCATCGGCTTTAGCTGTGTGTACCCTCAGTGGAATGAATGAAGAATTACTAATTCTTGTTTTCAGTATGCCTTTAATATTTAGAGTATTGACTGTTTGCCTGTTTCCAAATACCCAGCTGTGAATCATATAACTTTAGCCAGAGAAAATTTGAAGTTTTTCACTGAACATTCTGCTTCTTGTGTTTATGGAAATCAAATGTCAAGATTGATTAAGGAGATGCCGCCAAAGCCTCTGTGGTAATCTCACCCTGGAGCTTCTGACATTCAGGCAAAGGTAAAGACAAACCTTCTTTGGTGATTGGTGCAATATGGCTCAAGGGGGTTTGGAACAACTGCTGATCAGAAATATTGCAGTGCAACCAGGATTCTCCTCCTGATTTACCGTTCAGACAAGCTATGTTCACAGTACCCAGTTTAATGTACTGCAAATGTAGCAGCACAAACAGATGCTGTAAGTGCATATAGAAATATGCTTTAGAAATGTAGGCCAATGAATCAGGTACAAGGTGATAACATTTCCATATGTATTTATTTATTTGTGTTAAATGAGACAACTGAGTGTGACATTAATTAACATCTCCAGGGATATAATTTTTACACTCTCATTTGTTATGTTTTAAAAATATTTCTAAATAAAAATGAGTACAATAAATAAATAAACATAAAGGACAAAGCGTGGATGCAATAAGGTTAGATGCATGCTTGCTGGTTTAATTTGTAGAAGTAGAAAAAAGCAAACTCCAAGCTGTAAACATCTTAGTGATCTGCATTAGTTAGGTTTTGACATATCTGGGTAGTTGTAATTGTATTTTATCAAACTGGGCTGCATGCCAAATGCGCCATCGGCAGTGTACATCTCAAAACTGCATAATGATATCTCAGAACAAAGTTCAGATCATGTATCGCATCCTCTGAGACCAATTATCCGTTTGCTTCATAACAACATCACTCTAAATTTCCTTCCTTTTAAAGCTGAAACAAGAATAAATTGCATGTGGGGATGAAAGTATGCAAGCCACCAAAAAGCATACAGTACAGACTGTACATAAACCAGCCACAGTGTGTCTGCACATTCACTGTTGGGAAAACATTGGCTCTATAAAAAGGTGCACAAATAAGTATTTAAAACTAAATGTGTGCAACATACTGCTGGCATTTGTTTCTGCTGCTCTGGTATTTACAGTGGAAGAGGAAACGGAACCCTTTACCCTTGTTCCACGGTCAACCTTGAGACCAAAATCCACAGCAGGTCTAAAACCCAAACTTAAATAGTCACCTGTCTTCTTCAATCAGTCAGTCCTTCTCTCTTAAAACAAGGCTGAAGAAGCAAGGGTGGCAGCGTGTAGGGGGCTGTACAACACAAAATGCAAAATGCTCCTACGATGCTTTTGCCCTTGTAGAAGGCACTTTCATTCAAGTAATGCTGGATTTGTTTTGAGGGGGGGATTTAAAGCTGTTAAAAAGCACTAATATGAGTTAATTTTGTTCTCTGTGCAAGTCCTGGTGAAAATGGATATGTAACAATCAAGATGTAGGGGTTGATTGGATTACCCTGACCAGTTTTTGTTTCTCTTCCTATTAATTTCCCTTTTTATGTAACTAATGAAAGCAACATAAAAATCACACTCAAAGGCACACTTGGTTTGATCCACTACTTTCCAGCTGAGCACTTCTATGTTTAATTCATGCCATCACTCAAAACTCTTTTATTTTTGATCACATCTGCTTGTACAAAGAAAATAATGGCACATTTTTCTCAGCAGACTGAAAACATGGTGAACAAAGGCTGTCTCTCCTCATGTGAAAGCTTCATTAACATGCTCAAGCAAAAGATGCACAGTTTGGCAGCAGACAGAGGCAGGTGATTTCACTACATCATTTAACACTTAAAAGGAAGAAATAAAAAGTAGAGGGTAGTTGGAGACTCTCACAGCTAGTTTCAGAAAGCACCACACATTTTAGTTCCTAAATAAATGATAGAGGATCATCATTTCTGAAACAAAATACAAGCATCAACCATAAACAGTGTAGGGTCATTGTTTTGAAGACAATGTTAAATGGCAGTTGCTCTGACAGTCTAACCTGTGTTTATGTCCCACTCAACTTTTTACTTATTTCTACATTTCAATATTTTATTATTATATTATTAACAAATAAAAATATAAAAACGTTATTATACCTCTTTAACAAGTTATGACAATTCTGTCGAAACCTTTGCACTGTCTTTGCATAAATTCAACATGTTCATAAAAAGATCTACAAGTCATCTAAATAAAAATAATTATGAAGATACAAGTACTTGGATGTTAATTACCTGTTTATTTAGTCTCAAGTGTTCTAGCTGAATAAGTCAGTTTGACTCACTAGTCACTTTAGTAGTTGCCCTGTGATTTAACGTTTTCACTTTAAAGCAACACTGCGTAACTTTTAGCAAGTAGCATTGCGAAATTTTAAAGTCCAAAAAATATACATGCTCGTAATGATTCTTAGACACACAACTGGTGGAATCATACCTATTTCGCTGACACACCCTCAGCTAAACAGCAAACTCTGATATAAATGATATATAATTCCATGCCAGCGGGATGCGCAAACCTCTCCTGAGTCACATGCTTAGCAGCCAGCAAACAGAGGGAGCAGAAACAGGCCAATACCCTGGACCTTGGCAGAGTTGTATTTGTACAAAATGAACTAAAATCACCATACTATATATACAGTATGGTGATTTTAGTTTATTTTATGACAATGCATTGTATGTCACAAAGCACACTATTCAACACACATTTCAGTTTTCAAAGTCAAAATCCAAGGCAGAAATAGCTTTATGATTCTGAGGTAAACACAGTGTATAGTGGCTGTGTAATGGTGTCAAATCTATCTCTTATTAAGAAATAATAAAGTCTAAACAACAACCTTGAGTGAGCTTAATGTGACAATGGGCCAAAGTGATGGATGGAGTTGACTGTGAAGGAAGTCTTGAGTATAAATGGTAGCTCAAGTTATTTGCTGAAGCAAATCAGTTATTCAGTCAGTCAGTAAGAGGAGCCTGTGTTTAAATCAATTCATTAGAGCCATCCATCATCTCAAGATCTCGGTGGGAGACAAACAGTGATGGATCCACTCACATCGACCTGCATTCCACCTTAAAGACGGGCCATGCTCCTGTGTCTCTTGTGTGCTCCTGAGTTGACACTTCAACATAAATGTCAGAGTGGGAGAGGTGCAGAAATTAAAGAGGAAAATGATGAATATACTTGAGTTTGGCTGTTTGACTGTGTGTGCTTCCATCAGCAAATTCTCTTGATCAGTCGTATAATGACCACTTGCAGTGATAGGCGGAGTGTAAAGTGTAAATGGCTGTCTACACATTTTCTTTTGCTAATTTACTAAGATGCGTCTGCAATGATATAAACTTGCTGCTTGTCGAGCACAAATCTTATGCATACAGAGTCGCTTTTTTTTATTGCTATCAGTCAGTATTAAACCCACAACCATTTTTCTGAGAAAAGAATGAAGGTCTCTTTTAGTTTGCAGCAAAATATTTACCCCTAAGCAATTCCACATGTATTTTTAACAAAGGGATATACTGTAGGTTATGTTCCAAACTAAGACACATAGCCTATAATATGTGTAATAAATGACCTTCTACCATCAAGGATAAATTTGAAGTGTATAACCAATGAGACCACCTGCTCTACTGCCTGAACTATCAGCACACAAGTCAGTGTTTATAAATAACCTTTAAAACCTCCACTTCACTGCATCAATATAAATATATAATATCGTCCAAAGGTCAAATGTAAGCTTCAAATATTTGCATTAAAGAATTATCTTCAAGTAACCTGGTGATAAATTAAGTCTGCTGTATACTATTCTTTTTCCATTTCTCACATTTGATTTCTTTTTCATCACTTGGTTGGCTTTGGCAGATAGTGTGGGTGACCTTTTCACAGTGTACTGTACGGAGGACATAAAAGGGCAACTGAATTCAGGGCCCAGAAGCTGTTACCAGTTGGCGACATAAGCTGAGCCAGAAAACATAATCCAAGACTAATCCAAAGATACAGATCAGTCAGAAATGAGAACACCGTTTATTCCCTCTGCATTATACTCAATTAAGTTAACTTGTGACAGACACATTGAGGACATGTGTGTGCCAATCCACACATAGTCATTCAGACTAGAACGCCTACGCATTGCGGCTGGTTTACACCTTCGCCAGGTGAAAGGTCGCAAATCAATAAGCCTTTTGTTGGCCGCTTAACGGGCCCTTAAAGTAAATACACTTAGAAAGTAGCACTTAAATGCATATGTATGTCGCTTTATCTGCAAAACAAAAACAATGCAAAAAGGGAAAATAAACCTCTTTTGGTGGTCACATTCCCTCTGTTTTATCTACCAAACAGGTTGAGTCAGATCCAGCCCCAGAGCATTAGTCATCCAGGCATCCCGGGACTAATGGAACTCTTTTAAAGAATGCAGCATGCCACCAGCAAGCTGCACACCTATAGAAGAATAGTGTAGACTGAAGAACAAGGTAAGTAAACCTTGGAATGTGTGTTGAAACAACTAGTATATTTGTTCATTTCATACATGTGGTTCAATAAGCTCAGAATTCGTTCAGAACAGTAGATGAGGTAAAAGCAGTAAACACAGCAAATCAAAATGTGTTAGGATGGACATTATAATTGCAAATAAATAACACTGGCAATTACCTATTTCCAAAAGCTTTTAAGTGGTATTAATGATACAGACAGTAAGTATACTTGGGTAAACATTACAGGTAAGTAACTATTCATTGCACAAGTGGGTGAATGGGACACTTGGCAATACATCCCCTTTGAGTGCTGTCTATGTTGGCAGCAAAGTGCTTTATGTAGATCATTTGCTATGGTGGCCCCCAAAACTTCAGAGAGGGATGATTATAAGACTTTACTGTCTGAATTCAGTCTGTTTATATGTTTCTTTGCTTTGCATTCTCTGGGCAGTCTAAGTAGATTAGATGTTTCGTAAAATTACCGTAACAATATATCTTATTGTTAAGGACATTTTATTCCAATGCATGACCTATGTGCTGCTTGCACACGTCTCACCTCCTAACTCCCCATCAGTGAGCTGACTATGTTATAAAAGGAGGAGCTCTCCTTTAGACAGGGGAGGCAGCCACTGGTGTAACACTCCATGAATTATTCCTTTGACTGAAAAAGTCAAAGGAAAGTTTGCAGTCGTCATTGTTCTGAACAAAACACACAGCAAAGGGAACTTCATAGGTCATGCTATAGGAGCCACCATCAAAAATCAGTCCCTTTTGAATTGAATATTTGAATAGTGTCATGCTATTGGTGTTTAGTAAATAAACCGAGGCTATAACAGTGTAAGTCAATAATAGTGTGACACAGATTATGGGCTTTGTTACAGACTTTGTGTTTGCTGTTGCCAGTGGATCTCAAACTGTGGTACAGGTAGCAATGGTCATTCCAGTGTAAGTGTAAGAGTGTAAGTATTTCATTAGAAAATTGGGGCACTTGATGCAGAATAGATAAAGGTCAAATTTAATCATGATACAAAAAGGTTTAAATGTTGTTAAAAAGGCCTAGACACCCACATTTTAGTACCATTACGATTTCTGAGATGGTACTTGTGTGCTGTTTGATTTGGTTTATGCAGTTGTTATAGTTTGACGTAGGAAGGCGTAGATTTTACAAGACCACAAAGATACAGTGTGTGTCAAACACTCATGGTTTTGTACTGTATACATTCTTCACATTTTGATTTATGAGAATGTGAACCCTACAAATACTAACCCTAATAACAAAAACATCAGAAATATGTAAAATATCCTATATGATTTGGTGGTGAGGGTGATCTACAGTAGAAGCTTGTTCACTAATTCAGTATTGTTTATTATCTTATTGTGCTTATTTAAACACTGCATTGTCACAGCTCTACAGATCCTTTCATCTATGTGTCAAGCATTAAATAAAGTTATAATTCATAACTGCCATTTAGATATACTGCAAACAATATGTTACTAATATAATATGTTGTAAGGCCAACATGTGTCGAGTAACTGCAGTGGTCCGTTGTTTCAAATTTATAATAAAACATAAGAGCAAATATGCCGTTAACATGGTCTTTGGATGTAGCCCATATAAGTACATTATTGGAATATTCGGCCTCTAATTTCCACCCATTTGCACACTGCCCCACAGTTCCCTTCACTGTTTTATCAGCGCTCCAGCAGCCTGGGTTCCCCTGCTGTTCTGACCTCCCTGTTTGTCTCTTTTTGTTCCACAGCAGTCCCTTAACCAATCCAGTTTGCCACAGTGCCTGAATTGATTTAATTAAATCCACTCAGCAATGAATTTCAAAGGGATCAGGGATGTGTGCAGTCATAATATGCCAAAAATCTACACCAGCCTGGGCCGGCAAACCAAACGTTTGATCTGCGTTGATATTCATGCAGAACAAAGTAATGGTCTTGTATTGCTATGATGAGCAACATGCATATTAATCATAACATTTTAATTATGTGAACTGATTCGTCTCCAATGGACCGTACAACACATCTTTATCAGCTCACTTAATACTTTTTCTCCATTCAGGTGCTGAAGCTGCCATAAGACTGCGTAATTAATTCACAAAGCAATCTGTCAATGTAAAACAAAGCCATTTTGATTTGGGTTTATATTAATGAATGGTTCTTTGAATATTTCATACATTACATACAGTTATTTATAAGCACTGGAAGATATATCATATAAAGGATGGCAACAAAAGGGGATAATATGCAAACAAAATTAAAATGTAAGCCTCCCTAATGAGTGGGAGAGCTTCTTGTTTAAAATTGTTGTGTGCAAATGTGAGAACAGAAAGAGAAAATTACTGCTCACTTGATTAGTGCCTAACACAAATTACATTTTTTCTGCTGTTTTGTTAAAAACTTTGTGGCAGTCATCTGGGAACAAGATAAACCTTGCTTAAAGCAGAAAGCACAGTGTCGAGTGTACATAGAGGGCAAAAAGTATTCACCTGCTGCCTGTTATGTCAATGCAAAGTTAGGATACAGCTTCATCAAATGACTGTAAGAGGGAATGAACACAGCAAAATAAACTACTTCTACGCACTGTTGAGTATAGTATTGTAAAAAAAAGCTTTGGTACTGCAGGATGAATGTACAGATTTTGATTTGGCAGGGGTCAAGTGAAAAGCAGGCGAGATCCACTGGATCCGTTGATAAGATCAGAATACTGCCATGTGTCAACCACGTAGAGGTGCACTCTCGAGAGAATGACTTTGATGTGTGCTTTAATTAACTTAGGGCTCTGCTTTGATCAGTCATTTTTCGGTAAACTCAAATAGTTTCTTCCTTACTCCATCTTCATACAGATAATATTGACAGCCTGTGTCTGGCCTTATTGCAGAACCGAGAATACTTTCACAGTTACACTCTTGCTGACCTTTTTTATATGCAGTGATTAATACATTTCCCTCACCACTGAATATTTTACAGCTAAATCACATTCAACTTCAGAAACAGAATCCTATAGAATATATTATTTATATACACTCATTTTTCATAGTACAGGCATTTGTGTTGACTACTTTTTAGTTTTTCAAATCTTTGTTTTGTGTGTGTGTAGAAAATAACAAGAACTGAAGTTAAAGGTCCCAGGTGCTAATAAAGTGCCACCTTTTCAAACATAGAGCATACTTTTACATACTATTGACTGGGACTCTGAATACACATATGTTTCTTTTAACATGATATGGACATTTTAGTCATATATAAATATATATTCAACTTCATACAAAGCCTTATTTATGGAAAACTCCATTCTTAATGACATTTCTATGACTGGAATTGGAAGATAAACACAAATGCTGCCTCTTAGATGTACAGTAGACCCAGTGATTATTTTATTCCTACTTTAGACAGTGCCCAAAACAAACCAACAAACCTTCCTACATACAAGTGAATTCTAAAACATAAAGACAAAACCAAACAGGGTATAAAGATAATAAGCATTTAAATAAATATATGAAAGTATTATTTCCCACTGGGACTGTTTATGCTTCAGGGCTGAGCTGGATGCGTCCATCCACTAGTGTGCATGTGATGTGTGGATCTTGTTTTGATGTGTACACAGGATAATGGTGTGCATGTGATGTGTGGATCTTGTTTTGATGTGTACACAGGATAATGGTGATGTTAATCATTAATAAAAAATGGCACCATCTGTTTGATGCCTGTGCCAGGACTGTGTGCAATCTGTCGACGCCAGTCCACTTACAATAGACATGTATTCCATAATCAACCTCAGAAAAAGAGAACACTACAAAAGGTGTGACCAGTATGGTGACACATTAGATCCCAGCTGACCCTTAAATCATTTAAGCATTGGGAACAGGTTCCTAACAGACCCCGCTGGCCTGCCATGTTTGGGCTTCATTTCATCAACTCTGCATTGATTAGCTGTAATAAGTCACATAGCTTGTGCGGAGAATGCTGCTTTGGAAAGGATTTGGGACATATCTATGTGAATCAGCTCCAATTACATTGATCAACATTTATTTGATAAATGAATCCACTTAGTGAAATCCACCAGAAGGCTTTATTTTGAAAATAACAAACTAACATAAAAGAAGTTCACTTTACATATTTAGAATCGTGACATTACACTGTTACGTTAATGTTACTAGTTTAAGTAACTATTTATTATCCCTGTGGAAATTTTATGCTCATTTAACCCATCCAGTGAGCAGTGAGTTGTCAGGAGCGTCTGGGAACCCTTTCCAGATGTTACGTCAGCAATTGGTCATGTTACTAACTGGAGACTACAGTGCATGTTTTTCGATATTGGTGGGGAAACCGGAGAACCCAACCACAAGGAGAACATGTAAAAACTCCTCATACCTGTCTGATTCAGTCGCTTTGCTCCCTGGCACTTTCTATTAATGAAGGAGCAAGTTAAGTTATTCCTAACAGATGTACGATATCATGCTGTTTCTGTCGGATGCTTGCATCCCTGAGATGTATTTCTGGGCAAGTTTAAATGAGAGCAAACCCAGCATGTTGCATCCACATCTGGTGCAAAATTAAATGGATGGACAAATCCAGACTAATTTGTTCTCAGATAGGTTGGGGTGTCTTTAGAGTAGGCCTTGATTGAAATATGATTGGGAACTTTAAGTAGTTTTTTTATGAGATTGTATGAAGTGCATACATACTCACACATGTTCAAATATATAAAAGTCTACATCCTAGCCACTATTACTATCTGGATTTTCAGGAACTCATATCTTGCCTACAAGGCCAGGTTACTGTTCCTCATAATCCAAATTGTAGCTTTTTATATACAGTTGTGCTCATAAGTTTACATATCAGGGCAGAAGTTGTGATTTTTTTGGGGAATTTTTTCAAAGAATATAAATGATAACAAAAAAACAATTTTTTCACTCTTAGTTAGTGGTTGGGTGAAGCCATTTATTTTCAAACAATTGTGGCTATTCTTTTTAAATCATAATGACAACAGAAACTATCCAAATGACCCTGATCAAAAGTTTACATACCCTGGTGATGTTGGCCTGATAACATGCACACAAGTTGAAACAAACAGGTTTGAATGGCTACTAAAGGTAACCATCCTCACCTGTGATCTGTTTGCTTGTAATCAGTGTGTGTGTATAAAAGGTCAGTGAGTTTCTGGGCTCCTGACAGACCCTTGCATCTTTCATCCAGTGCTGCACTGACGTTTCTGTATTCTGAGTCATGGGAAAGAAAAGAATTGTCAAAGGGTCTGCGAGAAAGGGTAATTGAACTGTATAAAACAGGAAAGGGATATAAAAAGATATCCAAGAAATTGAGAATGCGGAAAATGTGTGTTCAAAATGAGGGATTCTGTTGAAATGAAACCAAGGTCAGGTAGACCAACAAAAATTTCAACAAACAAAAATAACTTCAGATGAAATACAGGACTCTCTGAAATCAAGTGGTGTGGCTGTTTCAAGATGCACAATAAGGAGGCAATTGAAGAAAAAATGGGCTGTTGAAGTTGCCAGAAGAAAACCATTACTACACAAATGCTACATAGCATCCCGCATAATTTGGAGTGATGAGCCCAAAATTAAAGGTTTTGGCCACAACCATAAATGTTACATTTGGAGAGGAGTCAACAAGGCCTATGATGAAAGGTACACCGTTTCTACTGTGAAACATGGAGGCTGATGTTTTGAGGATGTGTGAGCTACAAAGGCACAGGAAAAGATAAATCTACCATGTTATCAGAAAATACTGGAGGACACTTTGCACTCATCAGCCCGGAAGCTGCGAATGGGACGTACTTGGACGTTCCAACATGACAATGATCCAAAACACAAGGCCAAGTCGACCTGTCATTGGCTACAGCAGCATAAAGTGAAGGTTCTGGATATCTCAGTCTCCTGACCTCAATATCATTGAGCCACTCTGGGGAGATCTCAAACGTGCAGTTCATGCCAAGAATTTACAGGAACTGGAGGCTTTTTGCCAAGAAGAATGGGCAGCTTTACCATCTGAGAAAATAAAGAGCCTCACCACTAAAGACTTCAAGCTGTCATTGATGTTAAACGTGGCAATACATGGTATTAAGAACTGGGGTATGTAAACTTTTGATCAGGGTCATTTGGGTCGTTTCTGTCATTATGATTTAAAAAGAGTAAACACAATGTTTGACAATTAATGGCTTCACGCAACCACTAACTATGAGTGAAAAAAAGGGTTTTGTGTTATCATTCATATTCTCTGAAAAATGGCCAAAAAAATCACAAATTCTGTCAGGTTATGTAAACTTATGAGCACATCTGTAAATAAAATGTTTTTTCTTTTTTAAAACTCATTGCTGATAAATTCTTGCTGAAATTCTCATATGCTGTATCATATATACTTTATATAATGCATGGGCTTTTTCATACAAGCTCATGAAGTCAGGAAGATTGCTTTTTTGAGCCTCCATCTAGACTGTATTCCTCCCTCCAGTCTTTATTTGGGCTAATGGCACAAGGAGGTTAAGGACCATTAGGCGGCCCCCTGGACTAGAGCTGCGCCTATTATACAGCTACAGCATAGCTTTCTTCAATGGGCCAAGCCTACTTTATCACTGCTCACCCAAGACCTTTCCCAGAAGGTCAGGCTTTTCTAATGACTCGTGACTTGAGTCATGAGGAGACTGGGAGAGGAGAATGAAGGAAATTGCCTGTGGAAAGAAGAAAAAGAAGGAAAATGGAATGAAAAGCAAGGATAAACTAGAGAAGAGTGCAGGGAAATGGTTTGTGGCGAGGAAAGATATATCACTGTGTGGGTATAATAGGCCTAGTGCAGGCACATGTGGAAAGAGGTTTCAGGGAGTATTTGTATGTTTAGTTTTGCTAAATTGAATTTCCTCAGGACAACTTTGAAAATGATAAACGTGCACATGAGTTAAGCCTAAACAGTGTGAGCTTCTCATTAACTACTCATAATCTTGGCAAGAAATGGGAGTAATGATACATTACTTTGTGCATAAAAACTAGAAAACAGTATTTTCTTTGAATATGGTCAGAGTTGAGCAAAACTATTATTTACAATGGACTGGCAGAACATTATTGTTTTTTTCTTAAAGCCACACTAGGATTTAAGGGGAAATGTAACATGGTAAAGAGGACAGTGTGTTCAACTCCACGATGTTCTGTGTGGTATTCCTTTAAATGTGGAAGACCACACAGATTTATACTGCAAAGATGTTGTTTTTAATCCTACATAGTGAGCTGAAATTTCCATCTTTAATTAATGAGCCTCTCCAAATTGTTTTCAATTTGACATAAAAAGCTGGAAATAATTTGTAGACAAATCTGACTGAAAGAATATAGCTATGATGTGCTGACTTTAGGTTTGCACTGGGCGTAGGATTGAATCCATCGAGTGAAGCACTGGTAGCCATAGACATAGAAACTATGTGGTAATTCAAGCCAACATTAAGCTAAAGCTATTCCACAGCTGTGTTTTAAAGAGCTAGAACTTTTGAATGCCAGTTCAGGAACAAACAAAAGGCTGTTATGGAAAGAGATAAAGTGTCATTGTAGGTATATTGCCTTCAGAGAGCAGGACACATTGACTTGATAATGTCAGCATATGACTGGAAAGTAATTGCTTCTTAATGAATTTTCTTATTTCTCTAAAATGTCAACTGTTGCCTCTGTGTCTTTGATAACATGCTGATATGAGCTGCTCCGAGTGAAAGAATTGGAAAGCAGTGCACATGACAATCTGAGGACTATTTAATCGCTGTACTTTTTCAAAGCCCAATTTAAAATGTAGCTATCTCCATACATTTGGCATTAAACAACCATCTGAAATAACACAACATTTATGTTCATCTAGCATCACATAATCTAACATTTAATCAAACTAAAAACAGTGAGTGGTGTTTTTTTTTAAGAAAATCAAAGAGAAGGAAATCTAAAAAATGTGACAGCTCAAGGATATTAAAAAAAGTTTGGATGTGCAGCTGTATGTCCTTGCAGATTTGTTTGTACCTACAAAGACACTGCTGATGGAATTTGTGTGCTTATGCTTATGAGCACATCATTTGTGCAATGCTTTGGCAGAAAGCTGATTAAAGACCGAATGAGGAATTTGATTTGTGCCCCACAGTGGACCAACAATGCGCAGGATTAATCAAGCCCTGTGCCTATCCATGCAGGTTAATTAGGGTTAAATGATAATTAGGACACTATTAAAAAGGCAAACAACAGAGGACTCCTAATCCGCACAATGTTTGCTGCTGTGGCAAGATTATTTATGAAAAGCCGGAAAGGTGTTTTTGTGCATCTAGCTTGTTGAGATTGTTGCCTGTGTGTAAATTCCTGTTTGTGTGAATAATATACAAGCGATTAGTTTGACCATTGTGTAGCTCTAGTTTCCTCTTTGCTAAAGCATAACCAAAATGTAAATAACTTGACATTTTGCAAATCACAGTCACATTGATGACACTAAAAATAGCAGTGTGAATGCTTATCTGTAATGGCCCAAATATAACAAAACACCCTGTATTTCTTTAAATGTAGAATACAAAGTACATTATATTAACTGCTGCTGTGCTGAATGGCAAAGTTCACTAAAAGAACTAATACTTTAAATGCCCTGCAGGACTTCCAACAGGATGCAAATCTCTAGTTTGACCTGATACATCCTTTGTGTCCTCACTCTCATTTTATCCCTACAAATGTGACACTGAGATGTTAAAGTTACAAATTGAAATCGATTGGAGCCCTGGCTACAGTCTCTGGTTGTGACCCCAAAAGCACGGGATATATATATTTTTTTTATCGTGTTAGTATTCTGCACCTGACAAGCCTCACCTGCAGGCAAGATGTTGAGCATACAAATAATGAATATACATCCTTAGATCTTTTTGGATTTTTGTTGATCAAGACTGGTATTATCACAAGACAACATCAGTGGGATTAGATTTCAAGATGCTCAGTAAAATTACACTGATGGCATGTTTTTCATGTTTGGGACGTGACAAATTAGCCCACAAATTCCTTTCTAAATTCATATAGCCTTTTAGCACTTGATGAGGGGTTGTTATTGTTAGTCTACAGCCTGCGACCCCGACAGTGGTAACAGAGTTGGAGGCTGGGTTGTAATCTTCTTTTGGGGTTCCTCAACCTCTAGGGATGCCACTAAAACTTGTCGCCACTGCAGCACCTAGATGTACAACAGGTAAATTTATTAGTGCAAAGCAGCCTTGGCATGTCTGAAAGCACAAGGTTAGCAGACGCACAATGTTTACCATTGTATTCCAAAGAGGCTGTATTCTCTCTTGTTGCTATATCTGGGGGCCTCCCTGATCTGACTGAGTAATTTCTGAGCAGTGATAAAGGTTTGGATAAGTATAATGGTGTTTGGAGGTGTGACGTTTTTGCTCCTTTTAAAGGGAAACACTGAATCCCTCTTACACCTCAGTGCTTATTTAGACTCCAGATCCTGGCCATGAATTTCAATTGAGTTTCTTCATCCATTTGCAGATAGGTTCCTGAGGTGAGTGTTAAATGTGTGACCTGCAATCTAGCCCGGTGTTGCCGCCCAGCTGCCCCATCTTCCTCCTGATGAATGTCTAGTTGAGAGGTCACCCTTTTTATCTGCTTAAATAGGCAGCTGTTCTCCACTGACACGTTTACATTAGGTGTGCAGGTGGGCTTCTGTGCATTTTTCAAACAGTGACTGCAGGATGTGCTATTTGTTGGTGTGTGTACACAGGGGCTTATATGACATACACTGTAAATCACTCTAAATAGTATGTTTTCCACAACATTGAAAGCAATTTAATGGAAATTCTACCGGATTGGGTTTAATAGAAGTTTTTGATATGTTCAATATACAAATGTCTTTTGTAAACATTCATCAAATTGCAACACCATAAGCAAATGATGCTGTCTAATTTAAACAGTCTTAATCCAACAGCCAAGCCAAACAGCTTATAGAGTACTGTTGACACTGCATTTTATCAGTTTAATTTGATCACTATGGGGTTCTTAGCAAACAAGAACCAGCAAACAAAAGCAAAGATAAATAAATATTTTGAGGAAAATATAGTATGGATATTTAGACACACACATGCATTGATAAACTGATATTATTGTTGCATGTACAGATTTTGTGTTCTTGTTTTACAGTGTTAAAAGCTTTATCTGCGGCGCAGTGGCTCAGGTGGTAGGTTGGTGGTTTGATTGCTGCTCTCCCCAGTTCAGACTGTCGTTGTGTCCTTAGGCAAGACACTTCACCCACCTTGCCTCCAGTGCCACAGCTCTGGTGTATGAATATGTGAGTGTGTTTGGTGGTGGTCAGAGGTCGTCAGTCTGCCCCAGGGCAGCTGTGGCTACAGACGTCACTTACCACCACCAGTGTGTGACTGTGAAGTGAATGAATAATGGCCTGTGAGTCTTTTGGGAGAAAAACAATATAAATAAAATCCATTATTATTATCTATTGACATGACTCATTGTCTCCTAAATGGCTACACTTTTTCAAGAGCATCTCCAGAGAGGACAGAAAACAATGGCTCCTAATGATGTTTTTTAAAGAAATTAGGTTACACCTGCAACAACCGGTTTCATCAAAGCACTATCTACTGAGTTTCACCGGTGTCTAAACAATCTTTTCATATGAGCAAACAAATCCCTGGAGCTACAGTACCTGATGAAACATTTGGAGCAAATCTTATGAAAATGAAGAGAAAGTCTTTCATATGAAACAGGAAATGTTTGTGCTGAGTGATGAGCATGAGCCAACAGTGTGACCCCTGCCGCCTGAGACTGTGCAGACGGTCAAGCCACACAGGACTTATTACGGCTACAAAAAATATACTGTACTGCGTTCCTTCTTTCAGGCAAGGCTGTTTATAACCATTATCATTGTCAATTTCTATTTAGAAATAACAATGTATGTGTATATGTCATGTATGAGGGTCAAGCTACACAGGAAATGTTATGTTTCTAAGGACCAATGTGGGTGGAAAAATGGAGAAATAGGACACAATTGCTATTGTAAGACACAGCACCAGTTATTTAGCCTATTTCCATCAGCCTTACTACAAACCCTGTCATTAAATTTTGTGTTATGTTATTTTCTACAGATTTGTGATTATCTTTTTTTGCTGTCTGGCTTTTCACTTAAGCAGAGTCCAGGTCAAATTGTGAGCATTTGCTGTCTCAACCCCTTTGGTTTGATTCGCTTCATTCAGTGCATCTATTCAGAGTCTGCTGAATGCTCTGGAGTATTGATTGTATTAGACAAAGGACCTTCACCAGGAGAGATAATGCAATCATATTCCCATTAGCAGCAGGATGGATGACTTTAGAATGCGCTGGCATTTTCTTTTAGTCCATATTCAACATTAATTATTGTTCGTTTCACACATTGTGCTCTGTCGCTTTCCACTCTCCATAGTCGCCATCAAGTTGAGGTTAAATGAACAGAAAAGAAAGGTATCAGTCGGTGGTCAGTGGATTTTTGAAACACCTACTTCAATTCTTATGTTTGAGATTAATTTGTTGTCTGGCGCACATCAACCGTAGGCATCATTGAAAGTGGTGGTTTAAAAGAACTATTGAAGAAGAATAAAAAAGAGAAAACTGAGTGACATGAGTGCTCACAGAAGAACAAAGAAAACTCTGTCCTTTTACTCTGCTGGTTGCACTCAATGGTTGGTCTTAAAGCAATTGTCCTACTGTGTTTTCCTCACTGGTCACTGCAGCTCCATTTTTCACATGTGTGTCTCATATTCCAGAAAATGCCCCACAACCTGTCAAGGATTAATTAAGTGTGTTTTCAAGGAGAAGGAATGGGTAGAGTGACCTAAAAGTGATAATATTAGGCTGGTGGTACCATCGTGAGCCTTCAAACGGTTTCAGATGCAGCAGCTGGTAATGGGAAGGTAGTCTTTGAAGGTTATTTCTCACCAAAGTATACATTCTGAAAATACACTAAATTACTATGTTATGATCATTTTGGTGTAGAGCAGTTTGAAAGAAGCAAATGTCTCTGCAAAGGAACAGTATGTATTTTAGATTGTTTTGTCTTAAAGTGGTAACAACAGAATAGTGTAGTGTAGTATAGTGTAGTATAGCCTTGTTTATCAAACTGTGTTGAGTCCTCTTTCAGGATTATATTGTAATAAGCCCTGGTTCGATTTCATCCCACATACACACACTATCACCTAATTTTGTTCGCTCTCCTTTTCAAACATGTGGCAATGATTGTGAAGTCAATACACTAAATTACTATGATATGATTAATTTAAATTCTTTTCAAAGTTTCATAAGGATCATTTTGGTGTAGAGCAGTTTGAAAGAAGCAAATGTTCTCTGCAAAGGTACAGTATGTATTTTAGATTGTTTTGTCTTATAGTTTGTTTTCTATCCTGTAGTTCTAAATGCTCTTTGATTGACTTTTGATGCTATGTGAAGTTACTAAAACTTGGTGGCTGTAATCACACATTCTTATGTTGCTGAAGGTATTTTGAAAGCACTTACGGAGAGCTCCTCAGATGATAAAAAAAACTAAGCACTTTCAGAAATGTTTACTATCATTATCATTTCCACAATGCTTTCCATCGTGCATGGAGCATCTGCTGTTTAGACTTATTGCTTAACTGAAAATTAGGCATGCAAAGATGTTGTCTGCGAACACATTTCATCCCGAACAGCACACATTTATCTTTCCAAAGCGTCCACCAGTGATTATTTTTAAAATGATGCCAAAAAAATGGCAGTTATACAATTTATATCAGAGGTTAATTGTTCTTTTGTTGTTTTCTATAATTTTATATCACTTTCACATATCCAAACTGCCTTAGGCCATAACAGATTATCCAGAGCTGGTAAGTCAGTTTAATGGAGACTTTAATGATTCAGAGCTCTGTTTGACTGTCAAGGCAAACGTGACAGACTTATAACTACGCCATCAATTCATCTTTTTTACAATACTTTGACTTATCTCTTCAATTTATGTGTGAAAGAAAAACTAGTTGTGATCGCCTTCTATTTACTACAGAACAACATGATCATTATCTGCTTCCTTGTCAGCTCCTTTGGAAACAATAACACAAAGTTATAACTGCTTAGTAAGTTACTTTCTTTTGTCAGTTTGTCAAATGCTTTGAGTGGACTAACTTTTTTTAATGAACAAGACTTCAGGCCAGCACAGCGGGAAAACACAGAGCACAAGCTCTTTGAAGACTTATTTTCTGGGCAGCTTGCATCAGTGTCTTGCCTAAAGGTAACAAAAGTAACTGGTAACCTGGACAGATTCATTCAGTTGTAATTCTACCTCTCTCAACGGCTAAAAGCTTTACTTTAAAGAAATATACAGCTGCATTGTGATTCTAAACAGTTCTGGAAATGTGTACAGCAAGGGTCAAAGTACATGTTAAAATAAAGTAATTCAATAACTAATAAATAAATATTAACCTAATAGTCAAAGTCATCAAGGAAGGTACTTGGAACTTGCCTCTTGTTTTAAATTAATAATGTTGGTTCAATTATAAGTATTTGTTTTGAACTCCCAGTGCACTAGTGACATGACATCTATTCAAGGATTCAGACTGTGTGAGTGTGTTTGGAGATAGCCTGGCACAGCCTGACGTGAGCTCTATGAATATTCTATAAACAGGAACTCAGTCTGGCAAAGCTCCGTAAACCAGTCAGTTCCTCAGATGTGTTACGTACCGACCAATCACATTCGAATTCAAGTTAGGCGACCCAAGTCCCTTGATTAAAACAGTAAAGATGGCGTGTGGGAATGCAGAGAGTTTGTTTGCCTCTGCTCTGCAATCAGTTTTAAATAATCACGACAACATTACGTGTTTAAAACCTCAACAGCTGACAGTGCTAAGAGCGTTCCTTTTTAAAGAAGAGGTTTTTGCACGTCAAGTTTGTTTACTTCTTCATAGATTTTTGTCTAGCTAACGTCCTGTCCGTTGCAATTCCGATTGGTTGGCCCCAAGTCGCTTTGCCCCTTGAAGAAAACCAGCTGGCGTTGAGCTTTTCCAGACTCCTTGCTGATACAGCGAGGAGTCTGGCTTGCCAGGCTAAGTTGGAGGGGCTGTATTCACAAAAACACCACCAGTATGTGACAGTAGAGTGAATGAATAATGGGCTCTGTAAAGTGCTTTGAGTCCCTTGGAAGAAAAGCACTATACTATAATAGAAAGAAAAAAGAAAAAAAGAAAATAACATAAGTTTGCAACGCTCAGTAGGTGCAGTTTTGAAGTAGATCAAAGTTTATTTTGTGAATAAGAGAGCCAACCTGGTCAAATACTGAGGCTTTTGGACAGCTTAAATAATGCTAAGCAATAAGCATTCTTTGCCTCGAGGAAAAGATGTTGAACAAGTAGAAGTGAGGCCAGTGATTGTTGATCACGTTAGCAGAAATCAGGCTTATAATGTGATTTTGTTGGCCAATGCAATTCCCCAGCATGCTTTTCACCCTTAAAATGTACATTATTTGTTACTCTCTGCTACCACACAGAAGACAGCGCAGCTGCAAGTAAGCCTTTGGCTTTTGGTTGGAAAATCAGCTTCTTCATGTATGGGAAGAACATTGGCCTTTTAAACAGTCTGCTAAATATAATATATATTAATTAATATAGTTATAGATTTAATGTGTATTTTTATAGATTTAAAAAATACTGTCTTTTTTCTGTTGTTGTTATTTCTTCTTATACTTTTTTCATTGTCCTACAACAAAATAAACTATCTTGAAAAAACACCAAATGAAAGAGTTCAAGTTGCTTCAAGTTTATGTCCTTTAGTTTACATTTTATCAATATTGTAATCAGCTTTTGTAAATCGGATCTAGAATAACCAAATTAATATATATATATATATATATATATATATATATATATATATATATATATATATATATATTTTTTTTTATTCCCTTTATGTGTATTGAGTGCATAGTCCAGTAAACATTGGCCTTTGGGACAAAAAAATCAATTCAAGACAGTAAACTTTGCATGCCTCTTGTACTGGCCCCTTTGATAGAGACTGACACTGCTTAAGCCTTCCTCATCCAGAAAACTGAATTCTATTGAGCTGATGAACTGCAGCTCAGAGTGGGTGACAATAGCCTCACGGGACATCTGCACTGTAAAATAAATTAAATTGAAACAGCTGCAATTACTCTAAAACATTGAGCACTGTGAGTGCGAGCTAGTGGGGGACAGAGGAGGGACAACTGGCCTTAGTGTAAGTGCGCCCCAGTCAGGATTTCCAAAGCCCCTCTTTGTGTTGGTCAAAAACAAAGATGAGAGCCTGAGCTAGTGTGTGGACTACTGCTAAGACCACGAACGACAAGCTTGGATGTAACGAGCAGATCTAATGTATGTTGATGCCAAACACTTGAAAGCAAAACATTCAAGTAGGTCTAACTTTGATTTGTTTGTGAGTGTGACTGCAGTTCACATTAACAAAAACAAAATGATTTGGTGACCAGATTACCAGATTTCTGTGAGTTTTAAATTCTAGTTAATATGGAGTATAGGAATACTGATTTGTTTTTTTCACCTAATATCTTGACATTGATGTTATGTTAATGCAGTGCCAATCTCCACACTGTGTCCTCACATTCAGCACTTTAGTATTAACAATGAATTTTCATATGATGCACTGATAATGGAAGCTTAGAGACACTTTGCACAATCATCCTTGTAAAAATGAAGAGACCTTATATGTCAGCAAATATATGACCACAGGAATATAAAATATAAACCATCAGCATACATCTTTAATTTTCCAAGCAAAGAGACCGAGCTAGCTCTGCCCTGACTAAGGCGGGTCAATATCAGTTGGAACCATAATAATAATAAACTTGACAAAAGCCTTAGTGGAGTATGCTCTGCAAGCCATAATGAGATATTTATTTTATAGATCAATTTATCTTGCAAGCACCAGGCTTAAGAAACCCTAAATCTAAGCTTAAGTGACAGCTTGCATTTGGTTCTATTGTCCTCACAGAAGATTATGTTCTGTATGTTTGTTGGAATAATAAGGTTGCGTTCATCTGTGTCTAGATCTGATGGTGAATTAAAATACTAAGTGTTTTTTATGACTACAATGTTCATTCACAACGTTATGTCTTATACGTGTTAAAATTGTGATGTGCACCATCACTCAGAGTTACATGCAGTGTCTGCTCGGGTGGCACTAGCTGTATTTTGCAATGCAAAGACATTAAAGGCTCTCTATTCATCCAATTATCAACTTATAACACAAAAAAGCTTGTAGATTGTATATAGGCAGCTATTATTTGGAACATACAGAAGGAAAACAAGCTTTCACAGGAATTTCAGAAAACAGGAATTCACAAAAAATTGTCTCGGCCGTGGGACTGGATTTAGTGGATTAATTCTGTGTATTGCAGCATTACCCAAACTTTCAAATTGGATGTTTCAAATGGATACTACTATTAGGATGAATAAGATGAATGTGTCTATGTAAACAGGTTTCCACAAAGGATTGTTTCAGCATCATGGTTATACTGCAAGGCCATCTGATCTTTAACTACAGTCAAAGATAACCCATCTTCTCTTCTTTGCCACTCAGAAATGCGCTGAACTAAGCAGGAAATGTGAAAATCTTAATTACTGTATGCCAGAGACAATGATAACATTGCAGTGGCCTTGTTGTAGATGCATATAGTTAGGGTTATGAATGAATGTTACAGCAAGGCATTGCAAGGCATTTCTTGGAGTAAACGTTTGTTTATGCTTCATGCATCTGTGTTTTTTTTTTTATAGATAAACACTGGTAAACTATTTTTAGTTTAGTTAAACACTTTTATCTATTTTCTGTGTTAGATTAAAGTAAACCAATAAACAAAAAGGCCATGCTTTACCCTGAACAGCTCTGATAATGTTTTCATATTTTCATAATAAAAGTACAATCACATTACATTACTTAGTCATTTAGCAGACGTTTTTATCCAAAGCAACTTACATTAAGCTCCCATTCACCTTCCCACCCCCCAATCACATACAATCCACCATCTACACAGTAAAGGTTATGTCTACGTATATGTCCTTTTTTTTTTTACATATAACGTTTTGGTTGACAGTGAATAAAACAATCAAACAATATACAGTATATTTATATATATATATACAGTATATTTATATATATATATATATATATATATATATATATATATATATATAAATATATATATAATATTGAATTAGACCATTTCTAAAATTACCCACCTCCATTGAGGTTTTTATTTCTTGTACTGTATTTGCCATTTCATTTTGCAAAACTAGTGTGCTGCTGAGTGTTATTGTCCAGAGCAGCACTAGAAAAATTTACAACACTGTGATTAACTGAAGGAAGCTGTAGGGGGAGCTGCGCAAATCTTACTTACAGTAGGTCTGCTTTAAGCTTAAAGGGAGAGAGCTCCTCTTAAAACTGATGCAGAGCCACAGACACAAAGCTGAGCCACAGAACATACTTCGAGATAGTCTTTTAATGAGTGCAGGGAGAGAAACTGGCAAGGACCTTTCACGTCCAGAATGTACTGCTTCGCTAGGCCCTGGCAGAGAGCTTAGGAACCCTCATTGTGGTGGTGTGTATACTATTACTCTGGAGGAGCATCATGGGATTATCCTAGTACATGTAGACCGGATCCTTAAAGGTTTATTACTACATATCCTAGATTGGGAGTGGGTTGAGTTTAGAACTTCATACATAAGCATTAATAACATGATTAAAATGTAGTTTTTGAGTAAAATACTTTTTCATCAGTTTTCAAGGTCTGTGAAAAACACAAACAAGTTGCCCCAAAGAATTGTGTATCTGATTGGTTTGAGTATATTTTCGTAACTCTGGTGTAAGTAAAAAGGATTTTAAGAAGAAAGTAAAATGGATACTAAATGCTGTTATTGTTGTAATAATAATAATAATGGATTGGATTTATATTGCGCTTTTCTCCCAAGGGACTAAGGGACTCAAAGCGCTCACAGGTCGTCCATTATTCAATCATACACAGTCATACTGGTGATGGTAAGCTACAACTGTAGCCACAGATGTCCTGGAGCAGACTGACAGAGACGTGGCAGCCATTTTGCGCCTACGACCATCACCACATACATTCACTTAACATTCTAACACATTCATACGAGGCAAGGTGGGTTAAGTGTCTTGCCCTAGGACACAACGACAGTATGAATTGTGGGGAGAGCGGGAATCGAACCACCTACCTTCCGGTTAAAAGACAACTGCTCCAAACATTGTACATGGGCTAGTTTTTGTTCCCATATTATCAACCAGTTGCTATCGGCTTTTGGACAAAACTTTGCTGATATACGCCAATATTATATTCTATTTTTGACATAACAAGTGCTGGTAACAAGCCCTGTGCTTATAAAGCTGAGTGTTTTGTCAGTGGTAAGTTTATAACTGGTCTGTAAAATAAACAACTGCAACAATACGTTTTCCTGTTTCCTAAACCGCTTGACAATGCGTGCTGGTTGTGGACACAAAGTTAGGATATCCTAGCGTAATTATCTTGCTAAAACTTTGACAATGAATTTAATGTAACAGTTAAGCATATCAGCATTAAAACATGTGTTTCACAGTTAAATAAAAACATAGAAGGACCTCCACAGGGAAAGGCCTGGCCGTTTGCTATTCCACTGTCCAGCTGTGACGGAGCAGTTAATTCCAAGAGACTTTTTTGAGCCGGCACTCACATCCCTCACCTGTCAGTGTTAATCTTCCAATGATGACAGCTCTGCAGTTTGAGAGGGACTGTTTCGAGCACCGTCTTAGTGAGAGCCCACCCATAACATACACATGACCTCTGAGGTCAGTGGGACACACCCGTGATAAGACCAAATGCAAAGCAACAGCTAGACTTACCAAGGTCACACCACCCACAGCCTGTGTTATTCTCTTTTAAATATTTCTCCTCCTGTCTGTCTAAAAAGCCAGGGTTTTTTCTCTTTGCCTTATTTTCTCCCAAAATTAAACAGGCTTTGGGGAGGAAAAGAGCAACTGTTCAATAAGTGATGTGTCCTCCTCTAGCGATGTTTGGATGTGGTTCAGTGGCACAGCTGGTTCTAAGCAGAGAATCTCACCCCTTTGAACCCTTTCTCTCAGTCAACTTTGCTTTTGGGTTTGCTGTGACACTTGGCAACTTAATGACTGAACAAGTTTCAGGTAAATGACAACTATAATTCACATTGCTCTGCTATTACAACAACATGCTAGACACTGAAGGGGTAAGCAAGGCACTGGACAGAGGACTGCCAATCGTTGCAGGAGGGAGACTTACCAACAACAACTCCATCTATAATTGAAAGGAATGTGAGTTAGTCAATCCAAGTATAACCTGTCGAGCAGCTGCTGCATTACAAAGAAATCTACAGTTCCTTTATAATAAGGCTGTCTCCCTCTAATATACACTGCAGCGGGGAAAATAAGCTGGTATAATTAGATATCTCCACGTCTGACATGATTAAGGTGCGAATACAAGTCAGGCACCTATATGAGTGCACCATATGATGAGGTTAGAGAAAAGACTTCATTCTGAATCTTTTCATCCAGCCAATTTAATTTGTGTCACACAGACCTTCCATCCCAACAGGACTTTGCTCAGACCACAATTACTGCATGTGAGCTTTGTAGAAAATGTCTCTCACTGAGAGAAAGAAGAAGCAGCCTGCAGGTTTTGTTTGCTAAATTAAACTATTATTAAGCAAAACCAAGTAAAATGTTCAAATACATTCACTCTTTCAGGAAGTCATCTACGTAAACCCAGATGTCACTTTCACCTTTTGTTTACCTGGAAGATAGCAATGGAGGAAGTTCCCATTGTTCTTTCTCTTTCAGACTTAAGGAGCTGATGTTTATTTTGGTATGTAATAAAACCAAACAATGCTCAACAATGCTTTTTAGCTGCACAGTTGCTTGTAGTCATTGAACTTACCCTAAACATAATATAACTTGCTTAATGTTTTTATCAAATAACAAATAAACTCATTTGTGACAATAATTCCAATATTAAAAAATGTTGGTGTCTAATATGGCTCCTGTCCTTTTACAGGAGCCCCATTTGTCTCCAACTTTATTTGGAGCGGTTTAGATTAAAGTACAATTTATGAATGACAATTTGTCTTAACATAAACATACAACTGTTGATGAAGCTGTTCAAATATGTTACTTATGATAACCACAATTACTTAATTACTTTATATTGCACAGATGTTTTTTCCCACTGGTCAGGACATGACAGGTTTCATCACTCTAAATCCAGCTCACAGCATGGGTGGTAGTTTATAAAAAATGCCTTGTACTGTTACTCTTACTGCAGCTCTACATTCTGACGCCCAGTCATGGTCTACTCTAAATAATTATTACACTAAATAAACTAAACTCACTCACATTTGCTAACCATTTACACCACATATTCCTCCATGTGTTAACTGTTCCTGGTGTTGGTGAAGCTGTTAATAATATCTGTGAGTCTCAGGTGATTGGGTCAGCTGCATAAATCCTATGCATTGCTATTGCTATGCTCCAGCAAGGACTGGAGGCTTTTGCAGTTGGCTTTGAGGTGTTGGCTATCGGTTTGTCCATGGGTTTTAACTCATCATGCAGTAAACCCAGCCCGAGACCTGGGACCATGGGTTTTCACAGCTGTGGCGGGCGGTGGGGCTGATGTATTCATGTACGTATCACCTGCTTGGGAGGAGTGGTTAAACAAACGCATGCATTAAATGTGTTTCATGTCGAGCTTTGTGGGAGCCACTGTGGGAGTGATGGTGTACCAGCTGATGATTGATACCATCTGGCCAAAAGGTCAGAGAGGGAAACAGAAGAAGTTCGAAGAGGAGGAAGGGATTAAACTCTCTGATGTTGCGACCAATGAGGATCCATAAACTCTTCATACAATGTCTAAAAGAACAAGCTGTATTATTCTTACAGACTTGATGGCCATTCTTTAAATGCAATCTTTTAAATCTTCAATTTCAGACAAATATAATCATCTAACCATTTTTGTTACATCATGTATCTCAGACTTTTTGATTGTTGCTTTGATTTTGTCTTTTGTCTAATAAATCTAGATGGGAATAAAATCACAGTTATCACAATTTTCATATATGAACAACTGTTCTGCTCTATGTTTTACTAATAAAAGCATTTCCGTAAAAAAAACTAAACAGATGTGCAACTTTTTGAATAAAAGGGAACATTTTTATTTCTTAGGCTCCACCATAAAGTCTCAGTAAATGGTATAAACACACAGCCACTGAACAGTTTCTGTACTGGGGCTTTAGACACAGTTTAATCTCTGATGATTTAAAAGGTGCTGATTTTTCTACAAATTTTGTGACAAGTTCCAACAGAAATGATGCAAACTGTTCTAAAGGATCTTGTGTTCAGAAGCACACATCTGATGAGGTCAATTGCAATTTAATGAGGAGAATTACTCAACCACACAACCATCCAATAAAATAAAACCATTTAATAAATAGTTTTTACAGTTGAGAGTGCATATAAAGCTGTGCCAGTTTGAGTTGAATTAAAGAAGGACAAAATTTGCAAACAATAAATGTATTGTGCCGCATTTGTTTTAGCTTTTTTGTTGTAGTTGTTTGGTATTTGGATTCCTTTTTTGACAAGCTCTCAGTCATTTCCAATGTTGTTCTAGACAATTTTCCTCAACAACAGAATGTTTGTAGACACTCGACACTGAGCTGTAGTGCTTCGGTTGACTTTTCCAGAAGGCAATTTCCAAAAAACTAATCTAAGCATATAAAATAAAACAAAAAGATTTATGACTGATGAAGTAGCTAATTCAAAAAGATTTTTAGAATATCAGAAACACTTTTATCACGTTTATTGTGATACAGCACTTTCCATCAAGCCCACAGTCATTTAATATACTATATTCATGCATTTCAGTGCAGTGAGGCTTGTACCACAGCCCCACCCTGTGGTTAAGAAGTAAAGTTACACCAAATAGAAAATTAAACATGGATTTCACAACAAAGCTCACATTTAAAAACAAAGAAACACTGTACTGTTGGAATGTTAAAAGCTACCTTGTATTACCTTGTATTAAAAGTACTATACAACAAGAATAACAGGTTAGGATAGGCCTGTGATAACAATAAATGCCACCTTGTATACACCCACTCTTAATATTCCAGTAATCATACCATCAAATCAGACATTATAATCTATATTATTAGGTGTGTTCTTATTGTTCATATTACTCAACCCACTCATGTCTTGTCATGACAACGGAAAAAATGCAGGAAGTTGAAATGTTTTTGTGACCAAACCTGCTGTATCTGACGGGAACACAATCATGAAAAACACATTAGTTAAACTTAAGTTAACTTAAACTTAAACGTAAGTGAGAGCACACATGGTAAAGGGTCCACTTAAATAGTGATAAGTGACATATATTAAGTCTGGCTCTGCCTCAAGAACTTGAATATAATTAGCTTGATCATAATGACTGTATGTCACTCATCACATTTTAACAACAGATAAATTCTTTGTTGTCATTATTTCAAGAAACACAGTGAGTCATCTTTACAGCCCTGCATTCGTAGATTAGGTTTGTTTCGAAAGGCTCTGAATCTGTAAATCCTTTGTTGAATACTGATTTTCAACTGTGCATGACAGGTGCCACTCTATTTTTGAAAATGTGTATGTTACACTAGTTTGGGGATAATATTGGTGAATACACATTCAGGCAACGCCTTAGCATTCTGTACCTAGCATAAACATAGATGGCTGCATTACAGAATCATACCTTTGCATTGTGACATGTGTTGTAATGGAAAATCATACATTGGTATGCCAGGATTTTTACAGCCATGAGAAACTTTAATATACAGTGCTCTAATTGAGATATTAGGTAATACATGTGGGCTAGATGTTGGACATAATATTTTTGCCTTGCCTTAGTGTTTTTTGGATACATCAAACACTTTTTTATTTCATAATAGGTTATAATAGTAATGATGCACAAACCAGATTCATTTACATAACGTGGATCGCACATAATTTCCTCCACAGTCACAATATAATCTCCCGCATTAAAAATGAAAGTGTTGGTTGAACTGAATAATAAGAGTCCGTGGGAAGCAGGAAGACTGTATTACTGGCATGGAAGGTAAATCTCAGAATAAACACTTGATGTCAAATAACCACAAAGTCTGTGAATGTTAATCTATGTTGTTCTTGGACATTTCTTTCCAGATTGTATCTATCATTTAACTTTTGCAGAGGAAATGTATGAAGTTAACACAATTATTTCTGTAATTCATGGTAAAAACTGAGTCAGAATTTGAGATACTTGATAATTATATTTCAACCTATCTAATGTAATCGGTCTTGTTAGTGTAAAGTGAATTGAAAGTAATTTGCTCTCTAAGATATTATTTTGATATTAAACACACTATTAAGAGTTGAATTGATTTCTCAGCAGACTTTTGGCGACATAACTGAAAGCACACGTGTAACTGATCTTCATACTTCTGTGATGTGCCAGATCCGTTTGTGCTATTGTTATTCAGTTATTTGCACCTGTGCTATTTACAATGTTTCCTGAACTCTAGTGAGCTGAAACACCCTGTGTTTAATTTCCCTTGATGAATGGGAATGACAGTTTTATTGAGCATTCACACCTCACGCTGTAAAATCCTTTTTATCAATATGACAGCAGGTTGTGTAAAGCAGCATGTATTCAACATAAGTGCTCAACATGTGAACAAAAAAGATGTCATTTTTGAAATTATGAAATAGGATGACGAAATATAATGGCAATGAATGGTCAGTCAAAATCATAACCCACGATGAGATAGCTATTAATTCTAGCTCCTCCTCCACTTTCCTTCTGTATCTGAGACAAAGTGAAGCAAGCATGCATTTTACTAGTCAAATATGTCATTCAATAAAATTTGGGTCTTTCAGGACTTCAGGTCACTTTTCTGTCAAATATTTCATTATCACCAACATGTCCCTTCCTTCATTATTTCCTGGAATATTACAGTAAATAACCACATTTTCTCCTCTCAGCAAGCCCTACCGCACAGCACTTTTGGTGGTGTTAAGAAGCTGATCAGTAGACTGGGAACAACGTGTGCTGCAGGACTGGTTTTGATCAATTTATGGGTCTACTAATATGGCTTTTCAATCTACACCCCCTTTAGTTACACACCACACCCAAAGAAATGACATGGTGTGATACTCGGACAATGCATTGCACGTAAGTGGCAGATTGCTACTTAGTCTACACAGTAAAGAAACACACAATATTCAATTAGATGAATTAATCACATGGCTTCACACGACCTGCCCGCACCTGTTTAATTAAAAGGCCACATCAGTGTGCCAGTGTTATTTGACTCATAGCTCTCTATTAATTAATTAATTACATTTTTATATAACTCGTCTGAGGCCTATTGTTCCAGGAACCTTCCATAGTACAAATGAAGAAAGTCTCAGATTACGGCTGAACTGCCATTGTAAACATGCTTTACCAACTCGGATAAATCGGTTAGAACACTTTTAGTATTTTATAATTATATGGAGGAAAAACTTTTACTTGAGTTCCTCATTCTTACAAATTCTATTGTGATGTGCAGTCTCCAAATGCCAAAAGAAGAGCAGGTCAAACTGGTTTGTCGATAAAAATCTCAGCAGGAAGACGTTAAGAGAAAACACCGCCTCATTCATTTCCCCATGTTGCCAAACAAACAGTGAAGACAACCGTGTGATAGAGATGCCAGACGGTCAGCAGTCACGCTGAAGAAAACAGAGCGCTCTCCCGACAGCAGGACAATAATCGCTCAATAGTACTTTGGCTTAATGGACACACAGGTAAGAATATTTTTGTGTTCAGAAAGATTTAAAGTCATTCAATTGTGTAACAGTGTTTACATTTATACACATTCATAGAACACGTCACTGAGTTTACATACGGTGGTCAAGTACTACACAGATGGAGGACTAAGTAATAACAAAATGCTTAAAGAGTTGGGCCATCACATTCAACTCAGCAGACATTTCATCCCTTATCCAAAGAACTTGTCTGTCCTGAGTTCTGAATCAGGATGAACTATGTCCAGATGCCGCCTTTACTTTATTAATGGTATTCCTTGCAAAAGAGTATTTCTATTTCTAAAGAGAAAATCAGTTTTTACATTATTTGTCAACAATTTGCACGATTATTTATTTATTTATTTATTTATTTATTTATTTATTTATTTATTTATTTATTTATTTATTTATTTATTAAGGGTGTGAATCTTTCAGTGTCTAGCGATTCGATTTGATCCGATTCCAATTTCTGGGATCACAACTTGAATCAGAATTAATTTTCGATTCAAAACGATTTTTGATTCAGGGTCTCAAGAAAACTGGTTGAAGATTATGTGATAAGATGAAAACACAATGTTAACCAAAGAGAACATTTATTAAAACTTTAAACTAAATTTCTTTTAGTTTCTGCCTGTACCAAAATTTATATCCATACAAAATAGAACTGTGTAATAACAGACTGAAATAAGCTGCCATTGTGCATATTGGGCCAAAAAAAAAATTAATATTATTATTACATTTTTTTGCTTAGAAGGTTTAGAATCACAATTCTTTACTGAATCAATTTTTCTAACACCCCTTTAAAAAAAAAAAAAAAAAAGACATTTTACAACACCTTCTTAAATAGGTAGGCAATATAAAACCTATAAAATCATACATTATCTAAAAATACACCTAATACAGTTATTAATTATACAGTTCTAATCCGCAATAACATTTCAATGTAAAATACTGCAGATTAATTGAGATTTATGAGATTCATCTGTCATCTTCTATGTTTACTAAATGACATCAGTCATAAAAAAGGTGAATTGTGCAATTTGTGTTTCTCATATGAATAGGTCATTGTGTTAACAAAAAGACTGGCCCATATAGAAGCAAATACTATATGTGATCACCTTATAAATTGCCATGTGTATTTGTTGATCATCAGTCAAAGTGCTTACTAAACTGTGACTCATGGCCATCCCACATCTTTGCCAACAAAGGCTTCACTGTGATAACTTAAGAAAAAAATTAACTGCCAAGAAAATAAACATGAACATGATACTCAGAATGCTACTTCCGCTTCTATGTTCCCAGAAGCAGACTGTGATGGCGCAGAAAGAGATCCAGGAGGAGAGAACCGGCAAACCAGCTGAAGATATCACAGAGGATTTATTCCTTAAAGATCTCTACCTTTTTATGAAGAAAAGAGACACACCGATCGAGAGGATCCCTCACCTGGGCTTCAGACAAAGTACTCTTCTGACATAATTTCATTTTTATGCAGGTTTTTATTAAAAGATTATAATCCTTACAGTCTGCAATTCAAGTGACCATTTGTTTAAATTAAGATGTAATCTTTTTTTTTCCAGTTGACTTGTTTGTAATGTTCAAGACAGTGAAAGACTTGGGTGGCTATCATCAGGTAACAAGAACTATAATGCTATACTATAAACTATATAACTATAATGGGGCGGCAGTAGCTCAGTGGGTAGAGCGGTCGTCTTTCAACCGGAAGGTAGGCGGTTCGATTCCCGCTCTCCCCACAGTTCATACTGTCTTTGTGTCCTTGGGCAAGACACTTAACCCACCTTGCCTCCAGTGACTGTAACACTGGTAATGTAATGTAAGTCGCTTTGGATAAAAGCGTCTGCTAAATGAATAAATGTAAATGTAAATGTAATGCTATAGAGTTATAATGTTAAAAGACTCAATGTTTTTATATTTATCACATTATTGCTACAGTTGTCAGTCACAGATCCATGGTTATTAAGGATGTTATGTCTTTTAGGTGACAGCTCAGCAGCTATGGAAGCAGGTGTACAACACACTGGGAGGCAACCCTCGCAGCACAAGTGCAGCCACCTGCACCAGACGCCACTACGAGAAGTAAGTGCAACAATAGAGGTTTATATTTATACAAGCTACGCCTACATGGCCTGTTATCATAACATCTACAATGCATAATTTTAATTTGCAGATTACTGCTACCATATGAATGCCACATCAAAGGCGTACGACTAAATCCAGTGCAGCAGCCAAAGAACTACCACTATTTAAACTACAGAAAAGAGGATGATGACGGCCAGAGCCCAGCCAAACGCAGACAATTACTATTCTCACTGCAGGTATAAAGATTCTCTTACACATACAGGGAATAACTATGAGTTAGGAACATTTGGGAGATTCAGCACTACCACTGACAATATTTATAAATATTGTTTTATTTGTAATCTTATGTTATTATTACATTATCATAATTGATGAATAATTTACTGCTTTACCTCATGAGTGTGGATAAAATGTGATGCTTTCTACAGAATATGAGACATTGTTTGACAAGCATGTACACAGATGCAAACTACTAAATAAACTTAAAAGGTCACAATGGTACAAGAAATAATGAGTTTTTAGTTAAAACCTACATTGTAGTGCAGACAGAGATCTTTTGTACACACTTTGTATAGAATCCCTTTCCAGTCCTACTAGCACTATGGTTCTGCCTAAAACCAGATTAAATAAAAATAGTATGTATGTTATGGTAAAACGGTGCCTATAACAATCCTTTTTCTTCTGAACAGAGTCCCCCTGGAGTGACTTCAGAGAAACATGGGAGTATGTTTCCACAAATCCCCTCCTACCACAAGTTTTACTACCCACACCTCTCATTGCAGGGCCCCTATGCTCCTCTGCCACACTCACTGCTGCCATCCCCTTGCCCCCCTGGACCCCCACAGCCCTACTTGGCATTGCCCCCACCCACACTTAACGCTACAGACCCACTGGAACACCTGCGCTACCTAGCCAAACAGTACGAGACCTCGGCTGGTTTGGCAGAACCTCTGAACTTGAGCATTAAAGCTTCAGGCAACAACATTAACTCCAACCCTGTGTCATCATTTGCTCCACCTTCGTCAAAAAACCCCCCGAAATTTCTGAATAAAGCCCCTTCTTTGTACACATCTCAAGACGCCAGTGTGAAGAGTGATACAGAAGGTGGTGTAGCCAGCACACCATTTTTCAGAGGTCTAAAACCTCCAGGCGAAGATTCCCCTTCTTATGATTCTGTTACTGCCATGAGCCCCGATGATGACAGTGCCACTGGCCAAAACAGTTTGGAAGAATCTGAAATGGCCACAAAAAACAGTTCTTCAAAAACACAAGAGAGAGACTGTAGTCCTCAAGACAGGAGGATGTGTGATTTATTTTCCAGCACCACTAGAGAAAACGGAGGCAGGGTAGAAATTGAAGTACCCCTTTCAGTATTTAATAATTGGCTCCAGAAGTTTGGTCCCCGGACCACTGTGCATGGCTCTAAACAACTGCTTGTTCAGGAAGAAAAGCCTGGTCATAGCACTGGAACAGAAATGAGGTTTGAAGTAAAGCCCAGAGAGATAGACATGAAACTAGGAGAGCAAGATCTGAGTCTGAGCCGCAGAAACATGCTAAGCGACTTTACAACCAACCAGTATCATTTTAACAAGCCTTTTCCCTTATGTGGCAGTCTGAAAAATGAAGATGTTTATCCATATGATCAGCCTGATGTGCATAAGCCATACAACCCTAAACCTGTGTCTCCAGACTGCTGGGAGGTCACAAACAGAGTTGGCCAGACCCTTCCCAGCCAGGTAAATATTAACTCCAGTCCTCTGAGATTACAGCAGGATTTGAGAGTGCCACAGCCCTATGCTGTAATGCCAGAGCAAGCACAGCAACAGCCTGGGCTAGAGGAACAGCTACAGGCATTGCTTATGCGGAACTCCAGCTCTCATGTGTGCTGCAGCTCACCCCTGAAGAGATGATGAAGTTGAAGAAAATTATTTCCAACTCTACATGAGGCCTTTGCCCACCATTATCACCCCAACACCATGTTAAAGCTTGTATTCTGTTTTATCTGATATGTACAGTTATTACTGTCTGGAAGTAAACCAACACGTTGTATTCATATGGTGCTTGCTGTGTAATGTAGAGAATATTTGAGTTAACAACAATTCTTTTGTAAAAAGTGTAAAATATCTCTTTTGTAAGAATGTACATAACAAATAAATGTCACATGAAATTACCACTTTGCTCACAATGTTTTAACAATGATAAAAAGGCTGGCTTTGACAGTTATGTCACCAGAAAAGGATCTGCAGTGACACGACACCAAACAAGTCAGTCAGTCAAGATACTTGATTTAAAGACAGGACAGTCGTGTTCTTTCTTTGCTTCTCTGGTTTTGAAGTAATGTATAATTTTCTTTGCCACATAATTGGAGTTTTTGTAGTCTTCCGTTAGCATCAGCTAAAGCACTAAGCTACTTACATTAAGGTTCCATTCACCAGTGTTACAGCTGGAACACCACTGGAGGCAAGGTGGGTTAAGCAAGGGAATCGACCCCAACACCACTGAGCCACTGCGCCCCCTTATGTTATTGTCATTGTCATTTCTATATTCAGCACATCATGCCAAGAATTTAGGTGTGACAACAGAGTGACACTCCCATTACAGCGATTTATTTATTGTAAATGTAAATTCTTTCTTATATCATTTGGGGTTTTGTTATACTTGATAGTATGCAAATTTCTGAAAAGCTAAATATTACTGCATAAGGATTATAAGATTTGAGCCAACATCTAAACCTGTGACAAAAAAAGTAACACTAAATAAAAATAACAAAGTGTTAAAGCCTCTGAGCCACTTGAGTTTTGAATTACAGGAAATACAACACGAATAAACAAAGCATTAGAGACCTGTTATTATTAAGATAAAATTACAGCAGCTGCATCGTGCTATGACAGTTGTTTAATAATGTTATTAATAGGAGTCAGCTGCACAGACTCTGCTGCAGTGAAATTCTGCTGACCTTTTTCTCATCTCAGTTTATTTTTATTTTTTATCTCAGAAATCAAAACTAACTATTTTTTTTTTACCAATGGCCCCAATGCCCTTCCGTATTACAGTGACATTGCTTTCTTTGAAAGTTTCGAAAGACATATGTTGGGGCTGCACATTCCACAGCATAACTTACTGTCTCTCCACTTTTCAAAGAACAAGGGCTTTCGACCATGCTCTGAATCTCAAACAATTCACACGATTAACTTTAGTGTGTTTCTTGTGCTCAATGTTGAGTTCAGTTAAGTGTGCTATTGTTTTGTATTTATCAGATCAATCATTATTTCATTGAAGAAATCTATAAAAACATGCTAATCTTACTGTACAGTTAATTCCATAGGCATGCACGTTTTTTTAGACCTGTAGTAATTGTACACGTACTCAGTGATTGATTCACGACACAAGAAAGCCCTGTTGAAAGATCCATGCAACAGATGTTTCAGTTGAGTATTTAACTTTCATACATTATATTTTACTGGAATAGGTATTTGAAAAACAGTACCTGCGTGACTCATGTTTGAATATTAGCACGCATCACACCTTTCTGACAGTTGGAACTATTCATACAGAAACCTCAGATGAGCATTGTGTGCCAATTTCTTATCAGGAAAGTAGTTGGTATGAGGATGTTGCCTTTACCTTTCAGAACAAGTTTGCAACATCATAGTAGAAACACAAGATTATCCTGCAATATATATTAAAAAGCTGAAGGAAACATTTTCTATATTTTATAAAAACATACTCTGAAAACATACCTTCAAAAGATAGAACATAAATTCTTAGTCCACATTAGTGGATCAGCATTGCTTTAGTGCAATCTTTGTGTAAAGCACCCAATCAGGTAATTTCCCAGTGGATTTCTTTCAAAGATGACAGAAATGTCATGTTTTATTTCAATAATGTACATAATTTGTGAAATTTAATAATATGCTTTTTATACATGTTAGATGATAAACACTGTATATTTATGGGTAAGGGTAAGTAGTCAAATTTCTGTCTCACGGAAAACCAAGCTATTGAAACATATTTTAAGAGTGATATCAGGGCTCTACCCAGATAGATCTCTGGAACAACAAACCAGACGTGACGCAGTAACGAGACAAAACCCACATTGTAAATAAAACACATCTTGACATCTCAATTATCAGTATGTGACAAACCTGTTCTGCAAGACAGTGCCTATGTAAACCACTACTTGAGAACGAGATATTGTACAATGGCTTTTGACATACACGTGTTTTAAGATCCAACCTGTAACTAATACTGTTTGTCCTTAACAAGTCAAATAATGACAGACCAGTGCTGGACAGACCTTCTTTGTAAAAAAGCTTTAGTTTCTTTCACATATATTTATCTTTCTTACAGCTATAATGCCCCCTGCTAAGCCACGTCAGCGTTGACTGGATGTCAGTATAAACCCAGAATCTTTAAGGCTAGTCTTTGTTCACTATTGTAACAAACAAAAAATCTGACCAAACATATGCTAAGAACATTTTGGTTAATTAAATCAAATCACTTATGTAATGACAGAAGATAATGAATCTGTTCTTATCATGAAGTCGATTGCACCATAACTTAAGGTCTAAATTCTTAAAAGCTTTAAGAGATATTGTTGTCTCAAAGAAGAAACATAACACACAAGCTATGATTACTTACTTAATGTGTGCAGGAAGTTTCAAACTATTTTTTTTTTTAAACGTTAGTCACAGTCTTCTTATTTATACTTTTGGAATGGGAAGCATGTATGGTACTGCAACAACAAACCCATGTTTTATAAATATGGATAGAGTAAAAATAATTTGAGCTTGGGGGTGTTACTTTCTTTGTAGTAGGATGCAAGCAAACTGGGAATCACAGGTCCCCGTTTGGATGAGGACGATGTCTCTGGCCGACCGGGAAAGAAGACAAAAGCAAGATGACATATCTAACTTAACATCTCAAAGTGATGTTTTGATAAACAAATACTGACATATGTTTAACAGATTTCCTTTTGAGATGCTTTGCTGTTTGATTAGGCCTAAATTACGCTATCAGCGACGTGTCCATGTTCAATGATGATAATAGATTTGTGGCTTGTGACAACAGACGTCATGCCCCTTTTACAACAATGTTGCTTTTCTCAAAAACAATACAAATGATCCTCGTGTGCTGGTTCATAGTAACCTCGGTGAGATTGTGCTACTGAAACATGTTCATTTATAGAACAAGCAACATTCTTGTGAGATCAGTTAAGGGCATTATAGAAAGAAGTAAAGTCAAGCATCGCATGACACCTATCTCAACACGTCAATCCTAATAACATAATGACAAAAGTTTAATAAGCTTAATTTTTTATTTCGTTTTAAGCGCAAAATGAAATGAAATCAAGCAGAGAGAATCCCAGGTTTAATGCTAGATCTAGCATTAATCCTGGGCAGAACCAAAGCAATCAGTCTTATTCATTTTTATTCTCTCTGCAGTTTATCAATGCATTTTGACCAATTCCAAGTACTACTAAGGATAGTGCCAGGAATAAACCCACACAAACTAGTAAAGGGAACTTGTAGTTGAGTAAGTAAAATTAAGGCAAGTATAAAACCGGGACTAACTACAAGACTAAATCAAGACCGTATTAGTCAGTTTTTTACAACTTTTTCATGAAAAAATGTTTTTCAAAACAAAGTTATGAAAGGCATTTTAATTTTCAATGGACGGGTATGTAAAGCATATTGTACACTGATGAAAGTGCCACTCTTCTTACCTATTCCATGGAATAGTAATTCTTGCTCCACTGTAATTGATTTTTTAGGGTGTGACACTTCGAGCTTCACTCTTCCGCCACTGCCCTGCCATAAGCCAAAACAAAGATGTTCTACCCTACGTTCATATCATATTTTACATGATCAAACTGTCCATGATAGATCAGATCATTTTGTTCCACGCTCCCTGCGTATCAGTTCAAGATGCACTGTACCTAGCACATCCAATTTTAAAAAAGGACACAATGGAGTCACAACAAATCAAGCTATAAACATACAGATTTTTCTATCAAGGTGAGATAAACCTATTTGATGTGCATGGGATGACTCATCAAAAGGAACACACCCAGTTTCATTGAACACCTGTCTGCAATGAAAACAACTTTTTTATAAGAATGTTATCAGGGCCAACTGAGGACACAGTGATGAAAATATAACATTTTATAATTTATAAAATATTAAACTATTAACATTGATGATTTGCAAAGCATTGTGTTTCTTGCAATGTAGATTATTCTTTTTTTTTGCACATTTGCACTCTTTGCTATCCCGCAATTGTGAAAATGAATGGGTCTTGCTTCTCCTTACTTGAGTCTGCAGTCACGGATGACTCATGCATTCTCCATTCACAGTTTGAATTATAATAATGTGCTACAAGTCCAAGATATCACAATTTATTATTTATTTAAAAACTGAGGACAAACAACCCTCATCGTTAGCACTGAGTTGATATGGTAACATTTTTGGCAGAGGGTAGAGTGAGGTAGGCCTACTAAACGTAAAAAATTAAACTAAAGAAAATAAAACAAAGCTATGTTTGTATGTATGGCGCTTCCAGGACCTCCAAGCAGTGATAAAAAGTTATGAAAAGAGGTGCTCTTTGGGTATGGACTATTAAGCAAAAAAAAAAACAACAAAAAAAAACAACAAAAAAAAAAAATGTCATTCCATTTTTTTTTTTTTATGGGAATGATAAAGATATGTTTACACAATACAGTAGTCTAGCAGAACATAAATATGGTAATACAAAATACCCTATGGCTAGACACAACAGAAACCCTGCTAGTCTGCAAGTTTTTGGAATTGACCTGAATCAATGCAAAAAAGAAACCGATTACAAAGACTAAAGCAAAGGGAATGCTTTAGGATACATAGACTACAAGCTACAAACATCAACGAGGACTTGGATTTATATTGTTTTATTGGTCTTTCTGTTTGTTTATAGGGCGTGTACTTCTGTATTAACTTTTAGTGTTGTCCTATTTTAAACTGGGTGTTAAGATATTACATGTTTACACTGCCATCTACTGGGTAAATGTGTACCCACCACTGGGCCACACCTGCACAGATGGAAGAGGCCTATTGGTGGACTACATCTTTAAATTTGGCACTGTTCATCTGTTTGCCTCCTTGATGAAGGCTTAAGGCCAAAACACATTGGAAGGAACTGTTTGTTGGTGTCCATTGTAACAATGCCCTTGACAATAAAGGCAATTTAACTTTAACAGAGAGTGCCTTGGACCTTTTATTTGTTTTGTTTGTATTTAAGCACCAAGCTTGAAGACTCAAGCATGTAAAGTATGGGTTAGGGCCATCATCACTTTTCATGTGTATTGCCTGCTGCTTAAATATGTGAAATGTCATAACATAAATGACGTGTCGAGACATGACTGAGTTGGTCAAGCAAACTAAAATTGAAAATTAAATACTTTCATTTAGTGCTATGGAATTTTCCTAAAGCTAGCACACTATTTCCTCAACAATTAAACATGATTTTCATCTTTCAGACAGTCAGGTCACATATACAATTGACAAGTAATGCTGGTTTTGAAAAAATCCTGTCACTCTGCATTTGTGACAATTAAGAAAACACAATGAATTATGAATATGTTCAACAGATGTGCAGCCTAAAGGAAGTGTGAGTACTTTGTTGTTTTCCATCCACACCTCAAAGTACTTAAGGTTAGTACTTTTTAATTACATCAAAAAGAAACCTTTCTTGGCTCATAATTTAAGAAAAAACAAGTACACCTATTATTTCTTTAACAGCCAGAACAAACTAAATCTTACTGAGGTGTTGTACTTATTTAGTCAGTGTGGTTTGGCCAAGCATTCAGAGTGGGTGAGCTCACATAGAAATTCCAGTTCTATTCCAACAAATAAAATGCCATCATCAAGTACCATATCTATCAGATTGTAACTCAGTAGACAATTATCAGTTAATCAATGCAACCATGCAGGTGATCTCATTGTTCACTGATTCTGTTGTTATCCATGAGCTTCCCTCAATCTACCTTTCTGATAAGGATCCAGACTTCTGCTCCTTCTCCCTCTGATAGCAGTCAAGACTCTTCCCCGTGAAGACACCAAAGACATTTTCCCAAACATCAAGGTCCTTTCTAAGCTAAATCAGAACATGCAATGAAGTCATTGAATAAATGACAGTTCATTCATTCATTCATTTACTTCCGCTTGGTCCCGTTAGGGGTCACAGGTGACTGGAGCCTGTCCCAGCAACTTTGAGCCTGAGGCGGGAACACTCTGGACATTGGCCAGTTAGACACAGGGCTAACATTTAGAGACAGACAGTGACAGACAACCATTCACTCTCACATTCATTCACCAGGGACACTTTAGATTAGAGGTCTCAAACTCGCGGGCCCGCAAGACGATATTTTGTGGCCCGCAAGACGATTTGAAAGTTTAATGTTAGTGCACCCTGCGAGTTTTTTATCAATGGCACGTTACCACGTTGTGTGTGGAAGGTTCCTTTTTGTGCAAGCTGGAACTGAACCAACCTACCATCACAGTGGAGTATATGGCTCCTGGGGGGGGCCATCGGCTGGGCTTGATGCAGGCAGTGAAACATTTCACTATGGATGAGCCCGTGTAACATCACATCGCCGTCATAAAATGACTGCTTCATACTATGTTTGAAATGAGCATGTTTGACCTTGAGCTGGACAAAGTCAATGTTACCGGCATTGGATCATTTGAAATGGGCTGATTTGTTTGAAAGTTGATGACAATTTGATCGCCACTATCCATGCGGATTTGTTATCATGACGAATCTGCAAATTAACGCCGATGTTCTGTTGACAATATCACCGAGGGGAGTGGACATCCAATGGGGCCACTCAGCCAGCTCATATGTTCTTCAATATTCCATTTAAGTTCAGGATAGCTCAGGTTCAGAAGAACCCAATGAAGTTAAATAATTGTTAGTAATGACGTTTGAGAGGATTTAACAAAGCTTTTTTTGTGGAATACCTGATCCGGCCCAGCCTCACCCAGACTCTGCCTCCTGCAGCCCCCAAATAATTTGAGTTTGAGACCCCTGCTTTAGATTTTCCAACCCACAACAACACTGGGAGACATGCAGACTATAAAAATAGTTTTGAATATTTTTATATGGTTATGTAGGTACCTACAATAGAAAGTCTTATAAAAGCAGATGTCAAAGTTCTGTCTACTATCTGCAGGTCAGTGTCAAAGATTTGTGTGCCACACTGAAGCAGGCAGAACAAGGCACAGCAATGAGCTCTGCAGCAAAAAAATATGTCAAATACAAACAGCATAAAAACAAGTGAAGAAAGTAAACAACCAAAAACAAACCAATTGTATATGTGTCACTTAATACACACCATTATTTATATGTCACAGATACAGACACAGTCCCCTATCAGAAACAAGAAACGGACATCTTTTCTGCCAGAATATTTCAACTTGAAGGTCAGTAAAAATGTAAATGTAAAACAACAGTAAAGTAACAATAAAGACTCCCATTCTTTAAGTTCAAATTACAATGCCTGACTCACCTCCTTTATTTTTTTTTACGTATTCTGTGTCTTTCCACATCAGTGGGATCCTACATGGCACAATATCATCAGATAAGCTGTAGATTCAAACACAAAACTGACATTCATAAAGTCTAAACAGTCAGGCTACATTTACCGCGCATATCTGCAAGGGACACTTCACAAAAGAGAACACTGTCCCCTTGTGGTCATCTCAAGCATCACGTGAATGCTTTGTATTCTCTGCAACACATTTACATTAACATTTAGTCATTTAGCAGACGCTTTTATCCAAAGAAAAAGCAATTATAACAACACAAGGTAGCAAAAAGCATTCACCGTCCAGCACTGCCAGAACGGTATAATGATTTAAGTTCTACTGTACTACTCAATGAACACAAATTATTATAGCCTTACTGTTTACCTTTCCTGTTTCCCACTCTCTGCAGGACCTGGGCTTTCCTCATCCTCGAGTTGGCTGAGCAGGGCCAGTGTGCGGCTGTTACAGGTCACAAGATTTTTGGAGACCTCCAGAGCCTGCTGTCTCTGAGAACATGGCGCTAGTAACTTAATGGCTCCATCCCACATCCCCACCTCCATCTCAATTTGCTCCAGCACCTTTTCCTTTTGTGTTTCTCACTTTAACACAAAATCGTTAAAAATCAAACTTTTCAGTAGATACATTATTCAAACATGAAAATCCCACCCACCAAGACAAGACAAAACGGTTTTAAATCACTAACCTGGGCATAGTTAGTCATAGTTGTATGCCTCAGCGAGATCCTGGTGATTTTAGTTCTACTGTTCTACTCAATGCACTCTTGAGTTCTAATCTTCACAACATACTCAAGAGTGCTTAGTCCCAAAAAACTTCTGTGCATGCTTTCTACAGGTTACGTATCACCAATGTTGGGAATATTACTTTAAGAAAGTAATTAGTTATAGTTACTTCTCTCAAATAGTAACCGAGTTAGTAATTATTGGGCTAATTAAAAAAATAAAAATGAAATTTCAAATTACTTGGTTACCCCCAATATAATGCTATATGAATAAAATAGACACTAAAAAGAATAAATTATTAAACATTGTACACTAATCTACACTATTTTAATGTTGAGAGACACTTACACCTTTTATAATTCAGCCAAATGTAGTGCTATTTTGATTTAATTATGCACACATATATTCTTTAAATTAGTTAATCTGATGTTACAAAACAAAAGAAAATTCATAACTGGTGGGAATTGTAAAGTTTATATAATTAAAAGCAAACTACCAGTTGCCAAAGGGTCATTCCTCTTCTGGTGAGTAGCAGAGGACCTACTGAAGTAAAGTTCAAGTTAACCTTTCAGTTTTCAGATTCAGTTTGAATTGAGTTTGTGTATTAAACATTTTGATACAAACTGCATATTTACTGATTAAACTGCATCAACAGACGCAGTCATTGAGAGATGAAAATGTATTTAACCTTGACATTTATCAGTTCACAACAATGACAGTTTATATGAACAACTTCACCGATATTGTTATTATGACAGGGCAATAAAATGGCGGTTACATCCAAGCTTTTTGGCTTTTACTCCATAGTAAAACAATAGTTTTCAGATATCATAAACAGACGTATTAATCAAAAAGAGTTGTCATGTAGTAAACACTTAGCTCTAGAGACCGGGGCAATCTTTTGTACCAGGCTGTAAACATGATTTTTATACTTGTAAAGTCGCCATTGGGTTTCTTCTTATACACACGTGGACAAAATAGTTGGTACCCTTCGATCAATGAAAGAAAAACTCACAATGGTCACAGAAAAAACTTTATTCTGACAAAAGTAATAAATAAAAATTCTATGAATGTTAACCAATGAAAGTCAGACATTGCTTTTCAACCATGCTTCAACGGAATTATTTAAAAAAAATAAACATGAAACAGGCGAGATGGAGATGGTCTTATAGCCTTTACCTTTATCATGCTTGTCTATAATTTCTTTCTATTCTCCTGCGACAACTCTTTTCTTTACTTCCTCTGGTCCATGTTGAGTGTGGTACACACCATGTGACCAGACAACACAGTGACCACCTGAAGCCCTGTAAATAGGCCCACTGACTGATTACAAGACTGTACACACCTGTGATGCTAATTAGTGCACACACCTTGAATTAAAATGTCCATTTGGTCACATTATTTACAGTCTTTTCTAGGGGTACCAACAATTTTGTCTAGGCCTGTTCCATGAGTTTATTTTTTTAAATAATTCCATTGAAGCATGGTTGAAAAGCAATGTCTGACTTTCATTGGTTAACATTCACAGATTTTTTTTTTATTATTACTTTTGTCAGAATAAAGTTTTTTCTGTGACCATTGTAAGTTTTTCTTTCACTGAAGGGTACCAACATGTTTGTCCACGTGTGTATTTCCGCCTTTGGAGCCTGACCTCTGGTGGACAGCGGTATATCGCTGAATGGCTGCGCCCTTACTCAAGGACCTTTTAAAGGGGTTCCAAGAAAAGGTCTTGGTTCACGAGGACCGTTTTCTTGCATTTACCATAAAGCAGCTAATAGGGACGCACTCCGAAATCAACACGGGACTGGTTTGACTAATGGTTCATGAAAGGGGGATGGCTTGACCACAGTCATTAACGGCGTTGTAAAAGGGGAAAGTATCTCGTAACTGATAAAAGTACATCACTGTTTATCACAATGAATTTCCTAGTCAGATGGGTTGAGCATGTACTGTAGAATAGAATAGGAAATGCAAATCATGTCACGCACAGCAACACAAAGGTCTACTTAAAAACCTCACTGGAACCAATGGTAAATGAACATTTATTAACATGCAGTTAGTTAGCTGGCAACCAAATGAACTATTTCAAGTATTCAATGCAATAAAATTAATGCTATGCATCTACAAAAAGCTGCCTTAACATTGACTACAGCCATCAAAATATCCAGTATTTACTCAAAACTGAAATTGACCAAAACATTGATGTCTTCTGAATGAATGATTTTTTTTGATAAGTCCTTGGATGGAGAGAAGATACCACCAAAAATGAAAATTTAACAGAACCTCAAGGTTTAAAAGACAATAGACAAACTGTTCAACTTTACATAATGGAATAATTCTTGCTTTATGTTGGTAGAAAAAAAAAATTTGTGCAATATTTACAATCCTAAATATTAAAACCCTCTTTTTTATTCAGTGGAATAAAAGACTGTCTTTACTATTATTCACAAGATATTTAAACTATTGCTGCTGCTTAACTACACTGTACACATAATGGAGTTAATTATGAGTGTGCTAATAAGTTACTGTAACTTGACTTCATTCTGACAACATGAAATCGTAATAAATTAATTTACAGTAATTTAACATAATACAAAAAAATACAAAAAAAATATTTGATAAAAATTTTCCACTTTCTCACTCCTTTCTATGGCTTGCATTCCTCTTCAACTTCGGTAAAAATGTCACTTAAGAAATACTGCGACACATTGGTAGGTTCCTCGTCTAAGAAGCTGCTGCCCATCAAGTCACTTTGTTCGGATTCTGGAAACTAGAAACACAAAATGAATTAAAAAAAAGTTGTATGCCTGTATTAAAAAAGACAAGAACACACAGCCCCTGTAGTTTCCCTTACCTCAGTGTTTTGTGAAATGCTTTGTTGGATATCCACTTGTGTTTGTGATGGTGCCATGGTAGAGGGGGAATGGGTTTCTTGCAAACTGTCCAGGGAAGGAGCATCCTGAGATTGTAATGCTACTGGGGATTTTCTTTGAGACTGTGAGCTTTTGCATTTAATTCTGGAGGAAGCTCCTCTGCTACTTGCAACATCACTTGAGGCTTTGTTTTTTCTAAACAAATAAAGAAAAAGTAAAATTAAAATCATTTTTCAACAAGCCAATTATCTATAACTATAAAACAAACAATATTCAATATGGCATTTGTCAATATTGTATTCTATGATTTGAATATATGAATCATTTCCTACCCTTTAGAACTTCTTTTCCCTCTGGTCTCTGTAGTATCCTGTTGGCTGGGATCAACACTTGGTGCTATGGTAGAAGAGGTGGACTGGCAACTTGTAAACTAGATGAGGACGCAGCATCATTAGATATTGATTCTTCTGGGTGTTGTCCTTCAGGCTGTGAGCTTTTTTGTCCACATGGCAGATCACTTGAAGCTTTTGTTTTTCTGAGGAAATGAAGTATTTATTATATTGCATATGACTGAAAAACAACTTGGTGATTTTTAATAATAACTTATCTCACCGAATTGGCCTTTTTTCACCTCTGGTCTGTGCGCTTTGACATTGCATTTTGTCACTGCAAGCAGTCTTCTTTCTCATTTTCTTAGAGGCTACATTATCACCATCACTTTCTGTCTCCTGTTTATTTTCCCCCATTTTTCCTGTGGCTTCAAATGTTTCTGTCGGTGCAGAGAGTGCAGGAGGTTCCTGGGTGGTGTCTGTTTGAGCTTGTTTGTTTGCTTCTTTGGCGGCAGTTTTTCTGACTTGACTCTTTCTTGAAGCACTAGGCTTAACCTCAATATTCCCTGGATTAGAAAATAATAATGACAAATTTGTTGCAGGAACAACATACCAGGGCCCTTTGGACCCACTACATTCTGTCTACATATACATCTAAACAAAACATAATCACAGTCTGGATAATTGGTTTTATGAAGTGGGTTACCAACTTGTTTAGGTAACTCTGGAGTCTACTGTTATTATTATTATTATTATCAGTCAAACTCAAAATAATAGGGATGATTAAGACAATCCTGAGCAAAATGCCATTCAATCTACACATGTATAAAATGTTCTTTCTACCCTGTTTCTGGAACTGAATCTACTCTGTCTAGGCGTTCAGCATTTTCTCAAGAGATCTACCTCCCTACAATGTAAATAAGAGTTAACTCTGAAGTTATCTTGCTAACCCCCTTAAACTAGTTATATAGTAGAGGGCCTTGGAGTGGATGCCATGTTTGTGTTTATATCGAGATTACCTCTCACTGAAGGTTGAATCTTCATTGTAGGCAGAGTATTATCCTTTTTAATGTTCTCCTCCACCTCTGATAAGTTAAGTGGTGGAGAAGATGTACTCTCTGTTTTAATAAAACAAAAATAAGCAATAGCACATCCTGAATAGCCCCTGGAAAAAAAAAGATAGACAATCCTATAAAACCCACCTTGTAGTTCTTCTGGTCTGCCTCCATCCTGCTGTGTAAATGAGAGCTGAAGTTATTTGACAAAATTGTTAAGATTCTTAACAATTGTTGTAATTTACTTACAGCTGCAGATGGACCAGTATCTTCCAAGTTGGTGAGGTCTAGGTCAAGTCCTGCCTTTTCTGGTGTTGAAAGGTGAATGTTGGATAGAGAATCATCAACCCCGGCTGTAACAGGCACCACATGCTCTACAGGATTACTGTTGGGTAAAGAAGGGTTTGTTTTCAGACACACCAGTGACTAGAAGACAACCAAGTATATGCTTGTGTGTGGCTGGCTGTGATAAAAAAGCAGTCACTAACCTCTGCTGTGCTACTGAATCCGGTGGCGGAACTACCTCCCCTGATGGACACACTGGGATCTCAGTCAGAGAGAGGATGAAAAATGGTTCATCTGGATCTGATGGCACCTGCTCTGAAAGCACTAAAATGACAAAGCAAAGCCATGTGTAAATACAGGGTAAATGATGGCCATAATCAGCTGAGTAAAGAGAATTATTGACTTACTGTTGGGAAATATAAGACTTGGGTATTCAAAGGTACTTGCTGTACTTGTCATGGATGTGCTCTGGGAAGAAAAATATATTTATTAAAGTTAGGAGGAATATGAATTTTGGAGCTCTGAGACTACTATTCATAAATAGTAATGGATGGTCACCTGCAGTGAAATGTCATGTTCCTGGTCCAAACAGCTTAAAGGTGGCCCTGCATCATTACGTGGAAGCTCAATAGAATGTTTAGCATCACTCTCTACTAGTTTCAGATCATCAACAGAGAATTCAGAGGCTGCTATTTGCAAATCAGAAGAAATGTGGCTTTCCGGGCAAATATCTGAGTCTGTAAAATAATGAATAAACCACTATTCAGTGTGCTAATAACATTCAATATTTTATTGGTTTGGGATTGTTCAGGGTAAATCAAACCTGTTGTGTCTCGGGGTTTTAGAGATGGACTGCATTGCTGTAGGTTGGGTTTGGGTGTAATAAGTTCACGTTCACTCAACTTTGTAGAGTTAGATGGTGCACTATAACAGATTTTAAACAAAATGTTTGATTCCATATTCCATTAAATTTACTGAAAATATAAACAAGACTCGTCTTACCATTCAGTTATCTGGCATTGGTCCTTCCCTTGATCAGTTTGGCTCAGTCCTGAATGTTGCTGGACTGCACTGTGATCCTCAGGTGTCTTGTGTGGATGTGGCAGCTTGGTGGTTTCCGCTGTGGACTTTGGATTAAGTAATAAGCACAGAGAAAAGAGTAAAGACTGTACAGAAACAAGCACACTTGGATGGTCAGATGATTGAATACTTACTTTGACAGATATGGTGTTTGTGTGTATCTCAGAGCATGCTGCTAGTTCAGTGTCCACTGTGTTCTCAATCAAACTGATTCCTGACATAGATTCTTCAGAGGGCAATGCACTTGGATCTTTTAAAAATTTAGGAGATACATTGACAATTGTGTCGAGCTGTGCATCGTTTTCATACGTGCTGCCTGACATATCTGACTTTGAACTGTCTTCCAGATTAGTTTGTGGACTCTTTTCTTGTTTAGCAAGCTGGTCTGGGCATTGGCTCTTGTCTTTTACCTCTGTTCTTGACTTTGTGGTTCTAAGTGATGATACTAAATTGGGCTTAGGTTTCATCTTTGGAACCCATCGCTTCTCTGAGGTGTACTTTGTTTTGAGCTTTCTGAGCTTATATCAGACTGATGTTGAACAAATTCAACATTTGCTGGTTTTACTTGACTTACAGAATACTCAGTTTCAGTTTCATGAGGTTGTTGTATATTTCCTGGATCAGGACCAGGATCAGGACCAGAAAAAGAACATATATTGCCAGTTGGTGTGGTTTCTTCTTGCTCTTCTGGTTTCTCAGTACAATGGACATTTTCCACTCCGATAGAGGGTTCCTCTAGAGGTTCAAAATGTGTCTCTTGTGCATTTTGGGTTTTGGCTCCACTGTTTGTTCCGATGACAAGTTATTTTTTTCTTCCTGAGACAGATCTCTGCACAAGTCAAAAGTAGTAGAGATGTCATTGTCTTCTTTTGGATTTTCACTGCCCTGACAGACTGTTTCTATATTTGTAGTTTGTTCACTTTGAAATTCTGCAACATTAGATGTACTAGAAGTACTATCTATTGTCCCAAGATCTGAATACAGTGGCTTATCTGTTGAGTGACATGTTTTCTTGTTATCGCTGCTTGTCTCACTCAGAGTACCAGGAAAGCTGCTGCTCTGATCTGAATCTGTCCGCTGATGACTTTCAACACAGAAAACTGCAGTAGTCACTGATTCTGAGACAGACAGTTCAGCTGGTTGGGGGAAACTGGTTGTAGGAATATCACATCCAACCTGTTGGCCCTCATCAGTGACACATACTTGTGTCACTTCACTTTTGAAGATGGTTTTGTAGTTCTTGAGGCACAACCAATGTTAGGCTTAGGTTTTATCTTGGAAAACCTCCCTTTCCTGGTTTGTGAAGGGTTGCTCTTGGCCTCTAGAGTTGAGTGAGGTTTAGAAAAGAAACAGTCTCTTGTGTGCTAAATGGTTCCTTACTGGGTTTAATGATTTGTGCATCAGTAGTATCAGATGCAGGCATCTCTTCAGTTGTGTTTATTGTTGGTCTGTTATCAGTCTCTGTTGCTTCTGAGATTGTCTGAGTGAATTCTTGTTGCTGTTGTTCTGGAGACTTTGATGAACTGTCTATTTCAGTAACTGGACTGGTTTCAAATATTGAAATATCTGTAATAAAAAGAAAAATACAACACTGAAATCACACATATTGTTGGTGATAAATAGGTCTTACAATGCATTTCTTACGTGATGCATGTTCTGGCATAGCGTCTTGAATCTGTGTTGACTGATGAGACAGATTTCCAATGGCCAACAAAGTCTGAGCAGCCTCATTGTAGCTCTCATCCTCCGATGCTAAAACAAGGCCTATTTGTTGGTATTGTAAATGTGCTCAAGTTAAAGCTACTCATGAACTATAATATACATACCTTCTGTGTGTTCAGAAAGGAAGTCTATAACATCCTTAAAAAAAAAAAAAGAAAAGAATAAAAAATTTAATTTATATTTTTATCATTTTGGAAACTTTAAAATTTGTACAGAAAGACAAAAAGAAAACAGAATATCCAAACATTAAGATGGCTTCATGATGAAAACTAAGATCAAGGTTTGTACAGGAAACTTACAACAAGCAGGTCCAGCTGATGCTCACATGGTTCAACCGTGCCGCTTTCATTTTGTACTCGTTCACATGATGAAGCATCAGGGCACAGACCCAACACATCAGGTATATGGGCCAACATACTAAGCTAAACATGGAATGAGGGGAGCCAAAGTGGAGAGGGTGCAATTTGAAATGGAGCACCATGCACAAAAGAAAAAGGCACATGGAACAATGTTTGTTAGGAGAACTGTGTAAACTGTGAAAGGTTATGACAGGATAAAATGGATGATTATCAGTGCACATGATGCTTTAATACCATACCTCCTCCATTGTCTCCTCAACCTCTGGGACCACATGTGGTGCTGAGCACAGACTGGCAGGCACAAACGCAGCTGTACTGTTCTCATTATTACAACAGAGCAAATCAGTTTCTTCTTCCTCTCTCTGCTCTTCTTCTCCCTCATCACTGTATTCTGACTGTGAGGCTCGAAGGGTGATTAATTTGGGCTTTTTGGATTCTTTGGCCGGCTGTTGACATGCTGCTCTCCCCCTTTTTACAGTGGATTTGCGTTTAGCCTTAGCAGCAGTCACAGCGGTGTGCCGAGCTGGTGAGGTAGGAGCGGTGTCTGAAGCAGACGAGTGTGTATCCTCTTTGGCCGAGTAATTTAAGGGCTGAATAGGTTTGGGCACTCTCCCATACCTACAAATTTCCATCACCACAGCATGAGTGATAAACAACTAATCTGAATATATAAAAGAGTAGATTTAGACATACCTAGATGGTTTTGTTGGTTGCACAATGGTTTCTTGATCTGAAGAATCATTATCTGACCCACTCTTGTGGCTTGTCGTGATGGCGAAGATTTTTTTTTAATCTAAAAACATAATGTTTAGTAAGAAGAAAAAATATAAAGACAAAATGTGTTAAAAATTCGAGCTCAACCTGCTCCACTGCTCCTCCTTCACTTGTGCTCTCTCCTTCTTTATCAGCGGTAATAGATTTGGACTTGGCCTTCTTTTTTTTACAGCTCTTCTGGCTCAGTGGAGAAAGTGGTTTTGATTCTTTTCCATGTGAAACCTTTGCTGGTTTTACGTCTGTATTCTTAGCAGGCTTGGGTATTTCAACCTTTTCACATCTAAATATATAACAGAATTTGAGACAATATAAAAACAACATGCTCATAGAAATAATAAGCTAAACAATGAAAATAATTACTGGTTTGAATTTGTACGATCTTCATAAAGGGCTACTTCCTCAGAATTTGCAGGTACACTGATATCGACTGGAGCTGGAAACATAAAACAAGTGTTAATAATGCAAAAAGGAAGACCAAAACCATTTCAAGACCACATTTATACTTGAAACAAAGTATAGGTTTCCACAACAAAACTTATCATGCTGTGCTAAATTCACTGCTCTTACCCGTCTCTCTTTCACCTTGCACATTTTTCTTGTTCTTTTTGTCCTTGTTGACTGGTTGCTCTGGGGAAGCATCATCTTTATTTTCCCTTTTGCGTTTCTTTTTGGGCTTAGAGTCAGGGGTTTCTTCATTACAGATGTTCTCATTCTCTTCCTCATTAGAGTATGTAATTTCATCTTCATTTTCCTCCTCTACATCACTTAGCTTCCTTGTAGCTTTTTAACAAAAAGGCATGAGAAAGTTAATAAATGGATAAACAGATACATCTTCAAACTATAGTAAAACCATGATTTTAATACTAAATCATTTTTAAAAATTAATTGTGGGTATAGTGGCTTTATTGCCAAATACAATTAGCCACTATAGTTGAAGGTGTATTGAAGTTGTTTAAGCACGCTTGTCTTTCAAAACTACCAAAGAGTCCTTTAAAAGTGTAAAATATGTATTAATGTAGCGAACAAGATCCCGGATACAGGCGGCTGAAATGAGCTTTCTCTGCAGAGTGGCGGGGCGCTCCCTAGAGATAGGGTGAGGAGATCGGTCACTTGAGAGGAGCTTAAAATAGAGTCGCTGCTCCTCCACATCGAGAGGAGCCAGCTGAGGTGGCTCGCGCATCTGTTTCGGATGCCTCCTGGACGCCTCCCTAGGGAGGTGTTCTGAGAATGTCCTACTGGGAGGAGACCCTGGGGAAGACCTAGGACACGCTGGAGGGACTATGTCTCTCGACTGGCCCGGGAACGCCTCGGTATCCCCGGGAAGAGCTGGAGGAAGTGCCTGGGGGGTGGCAAGACTGGGCGTCTCTGCTTAGACTGCTGCCCCTGTGACCCGGCCCCGGGTTAAGCGGTAGAAGATGGATGGATGGGGTTTGTTTAGTTTAAGTATCTTTGTTTATGGTTTAGCACTTCGGATTAGTTTGTAGTGTATGATGTATTTCCGGTAAACTTAGGGCATAGGTTATACAAGTATGGAGCACATCCAAAGGACCAGAATGTACCTGGGTGGTCTTGTGTTTTTTTTTTTACCAGTTAGCCAAGCCAGTTGGCAACAAGGACTAGCATGAGATGCAAAATTGTTGGTTTGCCTGCAAACCTTAAATAAAGCTTACAAAACACATTATCAGGCATGGACCGAATCCTTTAACTGCGTAGACCACAATCCATGGAGCATCTTAATGATTATTTAGAGTTATGTTAGAGTCAAGTTTGATTATTATTGGATTTTGACAAATAATCACCACAAACAAAGTAAAAAAGTAAAAATTTACTTGTTTGGCTTAAGTAGGTATTTTATCTAATTTAGACATTTTTATGTTTTCACAACAAAACGAATCATGCTGTGCTAAATTCACTGCACTTACTTGTCTCTCTTTCAGCTTGCACATTTTTCTTGTTCTTTTTGTCCTTCTTGTTGACTGGTTTCTCTGGGGAAGCATCATCTTTATTTTTCCTTTTGCGTTTCTTTTTGGGCTTAGAGTCAGGGGTTTCTTCATTACAGAGGTTCTCATTCTCTTTTTCCCCCTCTTCCTCATTAGAGTATGTAATTTCATCTTCATTTTCCTCCTCTACATCACTTAGCTTCCTTGTAGCTTTTTTACCTTTAACAAAAAGGGATCAGAAAGTTAATAAATTGGTAAACAGATCTTAAATATATAGTAAAACCATGATTATTAACTGTGGGTATACCTTTTGTCTTTCTGTTGCGCATCTTGGGCGATTTGTTTTTCTCAGAGAGTGACTTTAGTTTCTTTTTGGTTTTCTGAAATTCAAGAATCTTCTCCAGCAATTTAGTAAAGTATTCCAAGTCCAATTTGCGCCTCTCTCCTACAGCCAAAAACATATACACATGCACACAATGTGTATATGATTTTACACAGAATCCTTACTCATTATGTGTTTGCTAATAAGCTGAATAACTTACTGAAAGCTTTGTCAATCCTCCAAGCATTCCCCTTTTCCTCTTTTTTGAATTTGTTCTTTAAACAAAATTTTTGCAGATGTTATTACTCTTTGCACATTTTAGTTTTTCTCTAATATCGTTACGTTTTATTATACCTTTATTTCTGACCGAGCTCTGTGAGGAAATAGTTGACATATCATTGTAAAATCTGTGCCCACCATGCTAATGGCTAAAAAGAACATGTCGGTCTCTGGAGAAAAAAACAAACAATGCATAAGAAATCATGCATGGGTCTTATGCACACAAGAAAATATTTTTAAACATTTTACCTTCAGTGGACCAGGGTTTAGTATAGGTCCCTTTTCTGAAGCTTGAGTAAGTTGTTGTGGAGCCACGTTCAAAGATAGGGTCACGTTCCTGAACTAGATTTGGCCCTTTCATCCTCTTAACCTCCACAGTCAAGCTAAGATTGGAAAGAAACAATTTAAAAGACAAATTTAAATCAATTTTAAGAGGATAATTTATGATAACAGCAAGAGTTTGGACCATAAAAGATTAATGACCTTTCCTCATCAATGATAAGTGAGCCATCTTCTGCCACTTTGACCTGAGGAACCATAAGTGCCTCATCTTCCTCCTCCTCCTCAACCTCCTCCTCCTCCTCGGCTGTTGCTTTTGTTTCCTCCTGCCTAGGGCTTAGTATTTTTGGTTGGACCTCTGGTTCTTGTGCTTTCTCAGCTGGTCTGTGGAGAAAAGTAAATTATTCAAAATACTGACAGACTCCTTTGATATCTTTTATTTGTATTTGATCATTTAACATTTAGGTTTATAAATATACTCATTCTTACTCTGCTCTTGCTGGAGATTGAGGAATTACATTCTCATTTTCCTGCACTGAATCTTCCAAACTGGATCTGTAATTTTACGTTAAGAGAACAGAAATCAAGGATTGCTCATAAATAACACATAATCACTAGAAATTGGATAATAGATTGTTGCAAATGAAGCACTTACAACATAGGGTTAGAAATAGGAAGATAATGGATGAGGTCCCTCATGGTCATTTTGGCTGGATCTAAACTGTACTCCTTGACACGTGCTTTGTTTTTGTTTTTTTTCTGTACAGTAAAAAAATACGGCAAATCACGGAAAAACAAGGAAAATTAAATATTGAAAAGATGTTTAACTATTGACTATAAATTTACAATTTTACTAAATAATTTAAGTTTACCTTTTCTTTGTGCATCTCCTGTTTGAGCAACTGTCTGAGTTTACGAGCCTTTTCCAGCCTCTGTAAATCCGATGGGTCATTGAGGAGTTGACTCAAAGAAAAATGTTGTGGAGATGTTGTTATTCCCGTTTTAGACACAAGAGTTTTGGCTTTCTCTGATAGTTCAATAGCCTCTCTGCCGGGTATAGACAGTGGGCCTTTTGCTTTAGGTGAAACTTCTTTTACTTGACCACATGATGAAGACTCCTTTTTGCCTGTGTTTTCAAGCGGATGTTTTTCTTTATGCGAGTCCTCAGCAGGTGAAACAGACTCTGGACTTGGACAGGAGGAAATTGTGGGTTTAACTTGTATTTGGGGCAATCTGCTTTCATCTGAGGCCTTGCATTCCCTTGGGGACATGATGACTTGTTGAGGTGCTGTAGAGTTTGCTTCAGTGGATGTTGTTGGTTTTTCCTTATCGGAAGGAATTTCACGGGGTTGCAGCAAGACTGGTTTGATGGGAGATTTTGGGGTGCGAGCCAGAGTGGAAAGACGGCCTGGAGCCACTTTGGGCTTGACAGAAAATCTCTTTCTTCTCTGAACTGCAGATGACGAACTGGCACCCTCACCATTTTGGTCATTGCCATCCCTTCAGAAAGCATAAAAATAACAAAATCTCTGCATGTGATAGTAAATGGGGCATTCAGGAAGTATTACTCACCCTGCAGTTTGAATTTGTTTTGGTGGGGGCTCAACATGCTTGCTCTCAGTCACAGCAGCAGCAGCAGCGTCTGTTTTGGGGTTAGCCTCAGTAGAGTCCTTACTTGACGAAGGGGCTTCCTGAAGTGTGCCAGGTGTTCTCCCCCCAGTGCACACATTAGGCCTAATAGTTACTCTTGACCGTCGAAACATTTCAACCTGTCAAAATGTTTGAAGTTAATGCCATATTTAGTATAAAAATATATCGATTCTACTTTACGACAACAACATAGCTCGGGATTCAATATTTTTAAAGACACTTCATAGCTAACCAATGCTGAAATATGCAATGTATCTGTCATGCGGACATTTTTAGTAGCAATAGTGTTAAACGAGTTTATACTGGAGGTTACACTGACTGTATTTAACACTGACATTGGTTTGCCTGACAGGGCAAGAAGAACTAGTTGACAGCCGAGAGAACAACCAAAGATCGTCGTAAGGCATAAGCAAAGATAAATTAAAACCTAACAGCTTATGAAACAATTACAAGACAATAAAATAATGTAAAGGATACCTAATCTCACATAATACATCAAAACTTACTTCACACCGAGTTTACGCTTATGACAGTTAGTGGTACCAGCAACTGCCGTCGATCTAACGTGCCTTTTCTGCACATATTTCTGTGTGTGGACTTTTATTATGTATCTGTATGTTATGGATAGATTGTAGCAACATACCGGTTAAATTGAAAGTGAGCTGATTAAAGTAATAAGCTTCCATTATTCGACAACAAGGGATGAAGCAGTCCCATGCACACGCTATTCCGCCATGCTTCTTTATGACGCGTGTTTTTGTGACCGAAATGCCTTGTGGGAAAAGTAGTTTCATAGTTGGATGAAGCGAGACTAGACTTTTATTTTGAGTTAACAAAATTGTAATTTATATATAATCCATGTAATCTGTTCAATGGTTTTGTTTGTAAAACAATATTTAAATTTTGTATTTTACCAATACAATGCAAGGCTATATTCAGAAAGATCATAACGTAGACTAGTACAATAAAGTATTAAATGATTATCCCATTTGCCTTAGTAGAATAATTTGTACAATGAGTAAAAAAAAAAAAAAAAAAAAAAAGAAGTGTCCAGTCAAAAATAGTGATGCAATTATTTTTATTTTGTCATTTAAATGCTACAGACAACATCAGCAGTTAACATCTATTATTCCTTCAGCAGATTATAACTTGATCTTCCACATTTGTAGTTACAAAAAAAGAAAACTACTGATTCAATGAAATACAAACAAGGTGTACACCAGGTGTAGGAGGGGACAGCTATAAAATAGGGTGGCCGTTGAGATTTTCTTCAGCTCCAAAGATATTTCATATTAAGATCCTCGTTTCCATTTACTTCGCTTGCATCTGTAAATACATAAGAAATGTGTGAATAGAGTGTTCATTATGTCCTATATTAAATTAAGTAAATACATACATACCAAGGTTTTGGTCAAGCAAAGGGGTTGTCAAAAACATCTCTGGGGGAACCAGGGCTCCGTCCAACTGTAAGGTTTTGCTAGAATTAAAAACAACAAAAAGAGAAGACAAAATGATACATGCCATGTACTGAATCATTAAGTATACCATTTAAAACATTGACTGTCTGTACCACAGCTACAACTGATGGTCCAAATGGACTTGATGTTGAAACCCCAAATGCTTCATCAAATATATCCTGACTGAAGTTTTGCGTTTGTGCTGGAGTGTTTATTACTGGAGCAGGAGAGAAAGCAGTGTCCAGAAGGCCTGGGTTGAAGATGGGAGCTGGATTTGACACTGTAGACAGAGCAGGGGCTGGTTTAAGAGCAGCTATGAGAGACAAAAGTCACTATTAGAAGCTTATTTAAATAACACATTTATAGCCTTAAAAAAAAAAAAAAAAAAAAAGGTTTTTACCATTAGCAGCTGCTGAGATTTGATTAATATCAAAGTCATCATGATCTGCAGCATCCTGAACCACGCCCACTTTATTGGAAAAGTACTGCTCAAATGCACCCTCTTCATTTCTGCTTGGGACTGATGCTGAGGTGGGTCCTTGTTCCCCTTTTCTGGCAGGGATGGCAGGGGGCTTGGCAATTTGGAAGTCCTTGAACATATCCTTTCCAGACTTCTTTTCCTTTTCTCCCAAGGGATCCAAAGCTGTAAAGGCACTGTTCTCTACCTTTGCAGGGGGTCTAGGAGGGGGCCTTGAGGGCCCTTGCTGGTCACCTACAGCAGCGAACGGCCCAGAGTGGAAAGGGTTAGTGGAAGGTTGACCCCAAGCTGGAACACCTGGGGGTACCATTGCTGAAGGCTGGCCCCACATTAGATGTGGTGGTGACAAAGGCGGAACAAACTGAGATGGCATTTGTGGCCCCCATGCTGAAGGGGGTATGGGTAAACCACCAAAGGCAGAAGGCTGTGGGTAAACAGGCCTGGGACCTGGAGGCATCACTCCAGGCATTGTTAACATGGAGGGTGTAGCACTGGGTGCCCCCCACATTGCAGCAGCAGTGGCACTTGTTGTAGCAGAGGGACCCAACTGGAGATTTTCTGAATGAACAAAAACAAAAATAAATGTTAAAAGGAAAGTCAAATACATTCATATACATAGACAAATTGAAGATATATAATTACCTAGAGTTGCTATGGCGGATGGGGTAGAGTTGGCGGATGTAAAAAGGTCACCTGCAGCAGATGACCCTTCAGTCTGACAAGTAGCAGCAAACAGATCTGCCCCAAACAGGTCACTTGCTGTGGACTACTCAGAGTATAAGACAAGTTATGCAGCAACCACATATTAATATAAAATAAATGATTAAACAAATTCCTTTGTATTGTATAAACATTATGAATAGAAATGAGTGCCCATGCTTTTATGTATAACTCACCAGTACTTTGTTCTCTGAAGCATGAAGTTTAGAAAAAAGATTGTGAGCAGATGATACAAGTGATGATTGTTGTTTAGAAAACAGAAAGAACAGCAGCAAAGATTTTTTTAGTGTTAGTGCAGCTCTCATGCAAACAAAAGAAAGACCTTAACAGCTTCATATAAACCCATTCACATTATCTTATTTGAGCATTGCAGTTACCAAAGAACACCCTAATGCCTTGACAAGGAGATGTTATTGCACCAACTGTGTTCCTTGAAAGTTTGTTTAACACCTGAAGCATTCCCCATGCAACATCACAATTATTAAAGTAACTATTAAGTTTTACCTTTGCACTTCTTCGACTTCGTCCGGCCTTAGAGTTCTGTGGAGGTGGGCTTATGACAACAGAATCCTTGCTATGGGGATTTGAGGACTGCGTTTCATGTGCTATGCCATTTAACGCAGGGGAAGTTTTCAAAGAAGTCTCAAAAAATGGGTTACTAGAGTAAAGACTTGGTCCAAAATCATGTCCATCCATTATGGTATTTGTTCCTTTTTGAGACATCTTGCCACCTAGTGGCCAATGGCCGCTTCTGATAGCTAGAATTATAGTCTTACTGGATAATCCATTTATTTGCTGACTAAGGTGTTCAGAGTCTACATTTAAAACATTGTTAATGATTGTATTAACAGTTCCAACGCCAGCAGTGTGGTTTATGTCATAGGTAGTGTCAATAGAGAACTCTGAAATATTCTGAGCAGGTGATTTAGAAAGGGGGTCATCTTTAAAAGGGTCGTTGTCTGGAGTTGGAAAATACCCAAATGTTGCAGAAAATGGATTCTCTGTCTCTTGGTTAAGGGCACAGGAAGTAACAAAAGACTTTCCCTTTATACAGTTCTGGTTGCAGTCAACATCAGCAGAAAAGTCCAGCAAGAGAATGTCATTAGCTTCCTGCTTAACACGAGAAGCAGAATGAGAGAGAAAAGATATTTATACATCAGTTTTGCAGTAAAATTAACAAATGTGTTAACAGGTAGAGTATGGATCTCTTGTGTGTAAAAGGTGCTGTTAATTTAAGAAGTCAATTCTTTAAAACATTTAAATTGTTTTTGTCTTAAAAAGAATTGAGTTCTCAGGGATAGATTTCCAAAACACGTTGAATCAAACTGAAGTATAAGTGTGCTAGTAAAACATAAATTGCAATATTTGCCTGACACAAGTGTACAGTAGGTTCATAGTAAAAGGGTAAAAGAAACAAACAAATGCTTCTTTGCCAGTGTAATGCCTCTACATAGCCCAAATACAGGCAACACACTTACATTTGGAGCCTGGATGTCTGGGGGGGTTGTTATGTCTCCAAAAAGGTCAGGCTGCTCGACTTGCTACATGTCAAAAAGACACAAAAATATACTGTATTTTTCCAACTACAGTGAAAATGCTAATTTCATTCAAAGCAGTGTAACAAAAACAAAAGAAGAAGTATTTCCTACTGGAACAGTTTTAACATCATCCATATTTACCATGGCATCCCCTCCATTCTGAAAACAAAATAAATAATAAAAACTGTGTCTGTCTGAAAAAACATAAAAAGTAATCTCATCCTGATGCTTACCTCAACTACTGCACTGCCATTTTCTCCCTGAAACAGACGTAAACTGTTAATGGATATACTTATGGGTTATTTCACATCATTTGAATGGAATGTCTAAAGTCGTGATTCACTGAGAGAACACAGAGAAGCACTGTTGGCATTTAAGGGCTACATACAGTGTACCTTGTTTGCTGTTCCAGATGCCGTAAGGGAATGTTTTCCTTAAAAAGAAATTGTTCTCACACGCCAACTGCTATTTAAAACCAGCTAATGCCTAGCACTTCACCTTTTTTCCTGTTTGTGCTGCCTCAGTCTCCTTCTTCTTCATGTTAAAGATGACCTGGAATAAATCTTTTAAGTCGACAACAAGAGGTTCTGCCTGTGTCAAGATAAAACACAGTCAGCTTTTTCATTTTTAAGGTGTATTGTTCAGTAGATGTTAATGGTGTTTATTTTTTACCTGTTGTGAAGTCTTAATGGCAAAAAACTGATGCTGGCCCTCAGCTCCACAGACATATCCAAATGCTCTGTTATCTGTCACATCTCTGGCGATGAAGGAGATCTTATTTACCACATGTTCTTGCTCAATCACCTAGATGATAAGGGAAATTACACAGCCTTTTCTTGTATTAACATGTATACACTGCAATGTAGATGGATAAAAAAAAAAATGTAAATTTAATTAAAAAAAAAAATAAAATAAAAAAACTTACTCCAGACTTTTCATCAATTATCTTGATGCCTGCCATGGAAATGTTAACCCAGATTCTTTGCTTGTGTTTACCTTGAGACCGAGCAGCAACTGCTATGCCCTAAAAAGACAGATAAAAAAGTTTAATTAATGCGTTTAATTATTATTATTGTTCATAAAAGAGTCCAGGATCTTTTGTGTACCTTCAGTTTCATCATTGAATCCTGACACATCTTGTCTCCTCTGGCCTCTGGGATATCATCAATACCAATTAGCTTGGCCTTGTACCTCACACCATCCCCTTGAAACCTGGCCAGTAGGTACTCATCCGTCTTCTCTGTGACTGATAAAAACAGCAATTCTAACAGCAGTTAAGCTAGTAATAGTATACACAGGGTCTCTCCCAAACCTTTCTTTTTCTTGGATGGGGCCTTGGATGTGGTTGTTGGTGTTGTGGGAGGGGAGGTTGAGGTTGAACTTGCTGTTGGTGAGGAAGTGCTGGGATCTGTTGGGACAGGTGGCCTATTTTCCACGTCTGCAGACATTGTCAAGCAGAGTGAACCTCAAGTGGACAAGTAGATAGACAGGGGTCAAGCAGACAGTGGAAGTGTGTTCAGGGCAGTGAGTCAGCTAAGCAGATGACTTAACACCCACGCATACTTTGCGTGTTATGTGTCTGAAAAAAAGAAGGAGAAACATGGCCATTTTAAAGCACTGACTAAACAAATAAAAACATTTTGGTAGGTTTTGGACGTTTATAAGAGATAAGATTTTTAATCACTGCTAAACATTTTTAACATTGAGCAGTAAGTTTGACTTACAAAGTTAGATAAAGAAGAAAAACAAAACAATCCCAATCATAAACTATACATTTTTAAATAAAATTAGACAGAGTGTACATAAAACTATTCCGCTTGTGCCATCATGTGACAGCAGCTCTAGAGATGACTGGGTCAAAGAAGGATGGACATCTGAATCAGAGACTGACAATGATCAAAGGTTGAGCAATTACCTGAAGTTAAGTTTATGCTAGCGAAGCAAAAGAATCTTGTGATGCATGTATACAGTCATGTGAACACATTGCTTGGAATTTCATATTCAAAGTAACTGAAGCATTAAAGCCCCAAAAAGCTAAAAACAAAAGAAAAATGTTGTAAAGAGGAATGGGGAAACTCTCCTCTGCCACAATGTATGAATAAAAAACAAAAACAATTCATTCCATTCATTGTTGCTAAAAGATGTAAAAATCTGCATTTACTCCCCAAGTTATCAGACAGTCAGTTCACAAAAGTAGAATAAAAACTGAATTGAAGAGGCTGGTCTAGACTTATAATTATATCAGTCTGGTATGTTATTTCATTGAAAAAAGAAGGCTACTTTGGAGGAAATTACAGATGCTAATGTTTACAGAGAACTTAACCTTAATGTAAAAGCAATTCTAGCAACATCACAAGAGCTAAAGTTCTACTCTATAAGAATAAAACCCTAGAAGTGATGTTAAACACTGATTTACACAAATCCTCAGTGACACATGATTTTAAATGACCAATAACTCACTAGTGTCAGAGTCCTGGAGGCGACTAATAAAAAAAAAAACGGTAAAATTTCCACTGAGTTAAAGAATGACCTTTAACAACTGTGTCACATCCTAGCAGCACAGGAAATACAAAGTGCTGAATATTTGTCAGGACAAGCAGAGTCGTATGAGAAGGACAGACATGTCACAATCATCAGGAAACAAAACTACTGCACATCTGGAGGAAATCAGAGAATGAGTCAGTCTGCAGACAGAGTGAATGAGATGGTGAAATACCATAGGCTCAGCACACTTAAGCCATGCAGTCACTTTCCTACAAAACAGAATTGTTTTGTACTCAAAATGTACAGCGGGTTGCATGAGGAGATGAAATGTTCACTTACAGACAGACAAATGAAACCAGAGACACACAGACAAATAGTGAAGTCTTAACTGCAAAAACGTTTGTTTCCCAATGAAACGTGACAAACTGACAGTGTTTTCTGAAAAGAACAAACTCTGCTTCAGACAGCCTCAGTCAGTGTGCAAAATGTAAACGATAGACTACATAGTCGTTTGATAGTCCGTAATTAGGCTATAGCACTAACTTAAACGACAGAACACAATAACCTACCTGTTGAAAAGCACACAGAGTTGTCGGGAGGGGGGGGGCGGAAACGCAGTACAGATGGCCAATTGTTTCTCCCGTAATAGTTCTGTAGAAAATGAAGGAAATTCAAACACAGCTTCGTAAAAAACGAAGTGGAGTCAGATGTTTTCCGCTAAACGCCGAAGACAGAGTAGAGTGGGTGCTGCAAACTCCCAGCTTAACCCTTCACTGCCTGGCGGACAGTACTGAGCTTCTTCCATAAAGAGCAGGCTTAATCAATTTAACGCGCGAGCAGGGCGTGGCTTCAGGGCAGGCCACACAGCTGCGTGACGTGAGGAGCAGGTGGAGGTGACGCTGTGACGTTGTTTTTGCTCACGCAGGTCCCTTAAATCTGATAAAGATTTCAGGAAAATAATTTACCAAAAAACAAAGGAATCTCACTTATTGGGATTGGAATGCTCAGAATTTCACTGTATTCCGTTCAAATATGTAGGCTCATTAATAACACAGGCTCCTATTAGGCTACCATCGCTTCAAGCAACATAAACATAAATGCACAGTATGCGTTTTATTTTTATTTTTTTGCTTAAATTTGAGGAAAACTGTTCAAGTTGTAACCTTATCTCAAGGTAAATACTAAATACTAGGGCTACTGAGAAATCAATCCAACCTTTTCAAATTAATTGATTGATGTCAGTTTTCGTTTGGTTTTCTTGTTCCAGGATGGTTTAACTTTTCTGTAACGACACAGATAAACTATAATTTGAGTTACTTATTCAATACTTTTGAGATTCAGATAAGCGAGGGATTAACAACAAGATACACTGCTCTGGTAATAATATGTTTGTTAAAATGTGATTTAAGTTTTCAGTCTACATCCATTGTAGTTAAAACAATACAAGCTAATTAATGGCTCTTGCAGTCAGAATTGATACAGCTGGCAATCAAGTGTCAATATTGTTATTTGTTTCCATGAAACAATACCAGCTAGCCTATACTGTACAATACATGTTAAGAGTAGAGCAAAAGGACAAAAAAGATAGAGGAAGGATGTCCTTCCTGGCTTTGTATCTTGTTTTCTGCTGACAGAAGCTAGTTTTAAATGATAAGTCTCTCAAAAGACCATTGAGTTTGGGTAAGTTTGTTGCAGACCTCTACAGCTGTGCTATTGTATGTAGCCTAACTATGCTGCACATTTATAATAATCATTATCATCAGTGGGGCTACTAATCATCCCCCAACAGTATTTTTGTTTTTTTATTCAAAAATGAATTGAACTATACCAGAATTGTGCTTCAATTAGATATTTGTATGCAGGCACAAGTCACATAGCATATTTAGAGAAATGAATACTTACCTTCATGATTGTCTCTTTGCGTTCCTTGTACTTTAAACTATTGTCACAACTTCCATTTAAACTGAATAGTAACATAATAAACCTCGTATAATCATGATTTAACATTGCAATATGCTGTTCATGTTAAAGACAAGACTTTACGGGATGTAGTTTGTCAGTTACGGTAAAAGTGAGCAATATATAACCCTTTCTCCTAAAAACAGGAAGTCTTTTTAGTTTATAAAAACATTGGCCAAGCACCTTACCTAGCCTTTGGTTTCCTGAGAAAGCTGTGAGGAAGCTGTTGGACCTCTTAAAAGTGGTGACTTCAGCACATTTTTGTGCTTCTCCAACAGGCCATAATCACGTAACCCCAAGACTACCCCAAAGCCACTTCAGCTATGACAGGGCTGGGGTTAGAACCAGAATGGGACAGCTCCTACAGTGTGTTCATGAGCATAGACAAACTGTTTCTACAGTGGAAGGTAACCATCAGTTTAATTCCTGGATTTGTTTTTATTTAAAATATTTTATGATGATGATTGATGATTTGATGACTAATGAATATGTTTTTTCATGTTTGAGTCCTAATTCTGAATAGCAAGTTATTGTTGCCATTGGCACTGTAGTGCACTCGCTCATTTTTGAAGAACAAAGGAATGGAGAGTCAGCAGAAGCCTCTCAGATCACATGACAGAGCAGGGGGTGTATAAATGTAAAACTTCCTGTTGCATGTTTTTCTCTGCATTTTTGGAAGAAATGATTGTGTCATGACTTACTCAACACAGTGAATGGGGCCAGTTTTTTATAAATTATTTTAATAAATTTTGAAGTATTTTTTTAACTGTACTTGCAATCCAGTTTACATCTAGACAGGGTAATGCTCCACTGTTTCCACCTGGTGGACTTACTTGGTAATGTAGAAGCACAGGTTTATTGAATTAATGTAGGATTTATATGTATATATATATATTTACATATAAATATGAAGACACACAATATAAATGTAAAGATTATATTGATGTAGTTAAGTCTGCATGTTGCAAAAACAAAATATTTTATTTCCTGTAAATGTTCTCTCTGAAAATTACAGTCAATAAAAGTCCAGATATTTTCCAGTGTTGGAAACCAATGTTTTCTAAAGCAAACAGATAACTAAAGCACACAGCTTTTGTGAAATCCTAGGACTTTCCGGGCACTGGAATCAATACTTATATGCAACAGTTTTTCAAGTGTATAATCATTAATGAAAGGTCAGTCTAAAGAGAATAAATACAGCAGACACAGACAGTAAGTAATGGATGTTCAGGTTTTACTGCTTAAACATGAGAACTTGTGTTGCTCTTCAGCTTGCTCTATGTGGCCTCGGTCTCGTCGCCGTGTCTTTTCTTGGAGAAGGAATGTATGTATTTCCCGTTTCATTAAATCATAAGTATACATGATGGATTTTGGTATATTGACTATGTTTATTGCATTTCCTAAAATGTGTATTTTAGGGGAGAGACACTTCCTGACCCCCCACCAGTAAACTGTGTCTGGGGCCGCTGGTCTGAGTGGAGTCCTTGTGATCCTTGTTTAAAAACACGAGTAAGTAAAACTCTTTCTGAACACAAATATTTAACGCATGAAATGGCAAACATTTAATTCTTACGTCATCTTACTTTCAGAGACGATCTAGAACAATAGAGGTTTTTGGGCAGTTTAATGGCCTCGCCTGCATGGGCTCTATAGGGGAAAGAGAGGCCTGTACAACAGGAGCAACATGTATCAACATGTATCCACCTCCTGCTTGCTCTGTATCAGAGTTTATGTGCGAGTCAGGTAAAGACACTGGCTTTATGTTACATATTTTAGGTTTTGCAACATGTTTTGGTTCAAGCATTTCTATGAACAGGTCATTGCATCAGGAAAAGGCTGCAGTGCAATGGGGATGAAGATTGCGAAGATGGTTCAGATGAGGACTGTGATCCTGTGCGTAAACCTTGTGGTATGTTAACCCTGATCAACAGTGAGCAGGGCAGGAGAGCAGGATACGGGTGAGTATGAGTTGGGGTTATCATATAAGTGTTTATAGCTTTTTCAATTTGAAATTTAAAATAGATGTGTGTTGAATGAAGTTGTCTTCTGTAGTTGTAAATGCACCTGTAACAATCCACCTGTAACCTAAATGAAAGCACTGACCTGTGACCTTTGCCTATCTCTTTTCAACAGAATCAATCCCTTAAGTGCAGATCCCCGAATGAACCCATTTAATAATGATTTTTTCAATGGGAAGTGCGAGAGAGTAAGGAATCCAGCCACCGCAATATACGACAGGATTCCCTATAATCTTGGTGTGCTCAACTATAGGGTCAGAGAAATATTTCTTTTTTTCTTGTCTGTGATATTGGCCTTTTACACACTTCTGTTCTTAATATAATATTTTGCCTTTTCAAAGACTGTGGTGGGTGAAACGGTTTCCCGGGAAATTTATGAGGATTCACACAGCCTCCTTAATGAAATACTTACTGAAATGAGCACTAAAATTCATGGTGAATTATCCTTCAAATTTGGCTCCAGTGAGCCATCCATGTCTAATGTTACCACTGGAAAAGTAGCATTTGAGCCATCAGAGGAGAAGAAAAACATTGTTAAAGAGATTTCAGAGTACACCACCATAAAGGTAAATCTCAACTATCAAGTATTGCCAAAAGCTATTTAGAAAAACACACAATTGTTTACCTAAATGACTTGACTGTAAGCTTTAAAACTTGTGTTTTGCTCTCCTAGAACAAAAGCTTCATCCGTGTAAAAGGAACCATAGAGCTGAGCACATACAGGCTGCGTTCTAATGATCTCAAAGTTAACAATGACTTTGTAGATAATGTAAAAAAATTACCATTGGTGTATGAGAAGAGTATATATTTTTCTTTTATTGAAGACTATGGAACCCACTACACCAAAAATGGAAAACATGGTGGACAATATGAACTTGTTTATGTTCTCAACCAGGACACCATCGAACAAAAAAGTATGTGTGCAGTGTGCACCAATAGCCAATTGTCATTCATAGCTTTTCTATGACTAACTTCACATTTGTTCCTAGAAATATCCGAGAGAATGATTCAAAATTGTGTCAAACTTGGAATTTCAGCCAGTGCTGGCAAGACGTCTTTCTCAGGGTCTGGCAACTTTAGTAAAGACGAGTGTAAAACACTAACCGTTAACAGTACAGGTACATGATAGAATACACTTTTCAGATTTTTTAAAATTACAATTCCACTTTAACGTCTACCTTTGTTATGAAGAGGGGAAGGGTGGAAAAGCAGTTGTGGATCAGGTGGTGTCAGCAATCTATGGAGGTAGTCCTGATAGTGCTGCTGGCATGAAGTCTCAATTAAGTAAAGATGGAATACTGGACATGATGACTTTTCAGACCTGGGCCCGGTCACTTGGTGAAGAGCCTGTACTGCTTGACAGTGATGTAAGAGAATGAAAATCACACATGTCTATTTTTAGCAGAACATACTCTATATGTATATCTAAATTATAATAAATATAATTGATTTTGAGTCCTCTAATGAATTGACATGCTCTTGTTCTGACAGCCAGAGCCTATATATACACTGGTTCCACTGGATCTACCAAATGCCAACACTTTAACAGCAAACATCAAGAGGGCTTTAGCAGAGTATGTGGCAGAGTACAGTGTGTGCAAGTGTAAGCCTTGCACAAATGGAGGCACCCCTGCATTAATAGATGGACAGTGCAGGTGCCTGTGCCCTCCTTTATATAGTGGTCTGGCCTGCCAAAATTACAAAGTTCAAACTGAAAACATACGTAAGTAAACAATGGCGTACCAGATGAAAACAACAAGCTTTATTTACTGTTCTAACTGTGTTCCTTTTTTCAGGTGACATACCTACTGTAGTCCAGGTGGGTAACTGGGGATGCTGGTCACAATATTCTGAATGTGTTGGTGGGAAACGGTCCAGGACCCGTAACTGCAACACAGAGGGCCTCCAGGGAGCATCATGCGCTGGAGAAAGAACATCTGAAGACTACTGCTAAGCAACTAAAACACAAATTATTACAATTTATTGTTGTTTTCTTGAACCACCTGCTGTATTATTACAGTACAAAGGCCATCTGAGAATAATGCAAAACAATACATAAAATTTTACTTCATATTTGTATGTTCATGATGATGTCAAATCTGCAATAAAAAGGTTGCTTTATCATCAGGCTTTTGACAAGTGACAAGTCAAAGAACTTGGCTTACTGTGTTTAATTTACCATCTGCACACACAAAATACTGTAAAACTTGTTAGTTAAAACAGTCTATTGTATTACAGATGCATGTAAAAACATGGACTATGCTCACAGTGGGCATCACATACTACATGCAAGCAAATTTATCTTAAAACAATATACAATTATTAGTACCTATAATTGCAGAATATTTGAGCTGTTATGGATCCAGTTACATTTTACTAGTTGAGACCAATCCCAGCTATTTCCATCCTACTCCAGTTTCTCCATGCATCTTTCTTTGCCAGATGTCATTAAGCAAGACATCATCATGGTCTGTAAGAAGAGACATTTGGGATGCCTCCTCTAATTTTACAACTGTCACTTTAACTTTAACTGTCACTTTTTAAACATTAAAAAGTGACAGTTGTTTTTGTGTTTTAACTTTTACACACAATGCTATTGCATGACAAAGCAGGGCATTTTAAATTATAGTTTAAAAGAAAAACACATAAGGTACATTTTCAAAAAGTGTTTAGTTTTTTTCATCAACAAAAGAATGAACAAATGCAATATTTTCTTCCCCAAAAAATAAATAAACAAATAAAGTTTACATTGACCGAAAGGGTGTTGGCCAAAATTGAGACTTATTTATGCATACCCCTTTTAACATTTAAAACAAAACACAATATGATACAACAAAACAAGACAATAAAAACACAAAACAACTACAATGATTTACTAAACAATAGAAAAACATATAACAGTCATTTTAATAATATAAATTAATTAGTCATTATTTAAATTATTTTTAAATCAAATAATTATAAAAAAAAATAATATTCATTATTTCACTTTAACATATACTTTTCTTATATAGTTTTTTTTAAAATTGTAATAATGTGATTGCCCCTTTTTATATTGTTGTCTAGTCTGTTCCATAAAGTCACAACACTTTGTGTGATAGGGAGTTGGTTGTTTTTAGCTTTATATATAATCAATAATGTTTTTAATTTGATTATGTCTTAGGGTAAATGATTTTAAGAACAGTGTGTTAGTATGTTCCCTAATTCCCACATTTTTTACACTTTCCAAATATCATTTTTAACTTATTAATGAACCATTTTTAATTCTGTTTAGCTTTGTTGTAATCTCTGTTACAATTAGGTGTAGATTATTACCTGAATACAATATAATGGTATCATTTGCAAATAGGTTAAATTTAAATTTAGTTGATACAAAACATAAATTATTCACATAAATCAGAAATAGTTTGGGCCCCAGTATTGATCCCTGTGAAACTCCACATGTTGATCAACAATCTTAATTATTTTGTTTTTATTTGTTGGTGTCAGAAATAAACAATTTGCATTGTCCATAACACTGTTCAGAACATTTGTGTCATCTGTTCAGGACCGATGTTAACAAAGTAGTCATTAAGTGACTTAACAACATCTTCCACATTGCCTTCTTTTTCATTGTTTTGAATCTTGCGATTAGGGAAATACACATTTTTAGGATCCTTGTTCATTGCATAATTTAGTACATTCCATAGACCTTTCATATATTTTTATTTCTTTCAATTAAGTTTCTATAATAATCTTTTTTACATTTTCTGATATTTGCTATCTTACTTTGTTTCTGAGTTCACTGTATACATATGCTAGTTGCCATGTAATTATTTTTAATTTTTGTAAGTTTTTCAAAAAATGTTTAGTTCTATGTTACATAAAATTGTAACAAAAATGTTTTGCATTGAGGCTTAAAGATTTACTCTCACTGTGGTCAAAGGGAATCTGTCCTATTTGCGTTTGCGTAACGACCTTTGATTTGTTTGCCGATTAATATTAGTCAGCCAGTTCATGGCATTACTGACATCAAATTTTTATCGTAAGTGAATCCAAGATGTGTGCAGCCCTGCATCCTTGACAGTTACACAGATCCATGTGTTCTCTGGATTCCTTACACATTGGTGGAATTATCTACCTGCTCCTACAAGATCAGCAGATTCTGTAGCCATTAAAAAAATGCCTGAAAACACATCCATCAACACCTAACTGAATTCTATTCCTTTCTATCTCTGTTCTTTAAAAAAAATAAAAATAATAATGAATAAAAACTTCCTATCCATAGCTTTGTATACTGCTGTGCTGGGCTTTAACAGACTAGTTGCATTTATGCATTTTGACCCTTGGGATAAAAGTGTCTGCGTTTTTGCAGCTTTAAATAATGCTGCCTTTAAATTAAATACATTTGAGGTGTGTGAAGTAGAAGTAGAACATATTCATCAATAATTGCATTCAAATAATATTTGTGTGTGTTTGTTGTGGGGTTAGTAGAGACAACTGGAGGTGGTGACTCCTGAATTTGATAATGTCAGCCTTATTGAATAAAACTCTGAGACTGTATTGAGCTCCATGGAGATGCCATTCACTCTTAACAACAACAAAGACTTTTGTCATTATCCTAGTCCAAATATTTTGTTCTATCTTATTTTTTTTGCTGAACTGCAAAAAAGTAAGGACACTAAAACCCCCGGACGGGTGTGAAAGAATGCCCATCTTTCTCCTAAATGTTTGAACACAGTTGGAATTGCCCCTTCCATGCCCCCTGGGTTGCTTGAGGTTATGATGTTTTAGAGGGCCGCTACAGCAGATTATTTGCATCGTGTCCAGTGTTGGGAAAGTTACTTTTAAAAAGTAGTGTTTGCTCGTTACTCGTTACTTTTTAAAAAAGTAATCCGTTACTTTACTTAGTTACCCCCTTTGGAAAGTAACTTTTTATGTTACTCGTTACTTTTACGTTACTTTTATGTTGCTGACTTTGGGCAGAACCCAATATCTGTTCCTTAATGTGTAGGCCTACATAAAGTTATACTCCATATATGGAGGACATAACAGGTATTTCTTTTGTGCTCTTTATTATATTAAAAAAATAGTATCAATAAGCTCCTTAGGAACAACATGGTAACCTCAAAATTGGTCATATGTCTCAAAATAAAACATGCATGCCTCATCTAAATCCAACAGAAAAAATAACTTAAAAATGGCTTGATGTCGATGGCTTGTGTAAATAAAATAAAATGGCACAATACAGTTTAGAGGCAAAGACTTTTTAGGCAAAATAAAATCAAGCACTACTTATAGCATGACTAGCCTCAGAATTAAAAAGGCTATGTTAACTGAATATGCTGGCCCTGCTTCACAGTATGATGGGCAGATAGAAAAGAGGATATTAGGCATAGGCTTGAGTTGTCTATAGCATGGGTGGCAGGCAACCTATTCCACATCAGCACAAAATGGGTGATTATACCTCATCTTTCAAAACGTTTAGCTGAAAGTCTGTTTCTTCTGGGGGTAAGCACAAGGCCTCCCAGGCTGAACAGCCTTTCCACCGGTGCACTGGATGGTGTGGCAGTGTTGTATTTCATGAACACAGCTTTCACTCGGGGGAAACGGTTGAGAACTTCTAACTCTGAGCCTGATCTCATGTACTCAAGTACCTCTGAGTCTGCACTAAAGGCCATTGCGTCTTCCTCCTCCTCACCAAAAGAAAAAAAGTCATTTTCATTGGCGCTGCTGTGTGCGGCAACTTCTCTGTTTTTATTCTCAGCCGGCTCTGCATCATGGGGTAGAGTGCGACACTCCGCTATGAGCAGCGCACGCGCCGCTTCTCTCCCCTCCGCTCCACTTATCCACCGAACTTTAAATTTCGGCAACGTCAAGGCAGCCAATAAAGCTTCCCTGCTCTCCAACACCGGTGCGAATCGCGTCTTGATAGCCTAGGACAAAATGATATAGAAGATTGCTTTGCAGACTGCTACCAGCCTCTGTCACGTACCGTGTGGAGCTTGTAACTATTGCGCAAGCACGCAGATGGCAGTGTCGCTGTCAAATCTAACCATGGGAAAAGTAACGTTGCACCGAATTGAAAAATGAACTACGTTTCGTTACCAAATTTTCAGTAGTAGCGCATTACACTACTTTTTACCCGAAAAAGTAGTTACGTTACGGTAACGCGTTAGTTAGTAACGCGTTACACACAACACTGATCGTGTCCCAGCACCGTGCAAATGTAGTTGTCAGATACAGTATGTGTATATCTCCAGTATAGCTATGGCAATAAACGGGTATAGGTTATGGATAAATGGGTATTAATGCAAATGTGTATGTGTAAATGTATATATGTAAATAATGTATAACAGATAGTGTATATAGTATAGTGTATAGTATAACTTTGATACCCCCAGCTCTGGTGTATGAATGTGTGTGGGCCTTCCTTTAGTGACTGTATTGAGTGTTTCAGCTCAGGTGCTCCAAGTCTAGACTCTATCGATAAACATCACAGCATTGGGTGGAAGTTGATGCAATACTAGTCTTATTACTCTGGAAGCATACCAGACTTGAATGTTCAATATTACCACTGTGCTGACTGTTCTGTCTCCGGGTCCTGTATTTGATGATAAATATATACTTCTCCTGCCTAAGACATCCAGAAAGTCTCCAGCTGTCTTTCTTGTGTGACTCACTTGGCAGATCTACTTTACCTTTTTGCAACTCTCTTTTTGAGCTGGGAAGCAAGCATAGTGAATTGTTCTGTAAAGACCTTTGACAGCAGTGGAGGCAAGCTGAATAGCATGTCAGACCACAATTTGTACATAATGCAAAATATTTTGAAGTAATTAAAAACTAATGATACAGTTTAAGGGAAGCAGTTTCCTTGCTGAGTTGCTGTTTAAACTATTTAGCCGGCCAGCTTTCCTATAAACAGCAAGTCGCACATATAGGGCACCAACTGGAGACCCCCGGGCGAGTCAGGTTACATTTACATTTACATTTACATTTATTCAACTTCCGGTTGAAGGACAACCGCTCTACCCACTGTGCTACTGCCGCCCCACACAGGTTAATGTGTTGCCAGCCCCTTGTGACTATCAACAATAGCTGATCGGTCCAATAGTACGTGGCCTCGCATTGAACATTGCTGAACTGGCGTCATTACAGGGCAGCTGCGGGGTTGGATAGGGGCTGGGAGAGAAGCATACAACTAATCCCTTTTTTCAGTATTAGAATCAAAACCACATTTTTGTTAGGCTACTTTGGTAACATTGATTGGCTACTTTGGTAACATTGATTAAAAAAGGAGTTGGATCTGGTAGAAGAGGACTTTATGTGTGTGATTAAATGACTGGATTTCCTACGTTAATCATCTGCTGAACTGCCATATGTGTTTGTTTGTCATGCAGCGACTATGACGTGCCATGAGACGGAGGGATGTTTTTAGTGGAAATGACAAGACCATGCCATGTTGATTGTGCGGACTGTGGTTCTTTAACGCTGTGTGTTTATTAACCCTCATTGTGTGTGTTGGGTCCTCTAATCACAGGCTTATCTGTTGGAAGGCTATTTTCAAGTGCCATGGAGAAAGTGCCATTGAGCGTGTGAGCAGTACCTCTTTGCACGTGCCCCAGTCACTACATATCATCTCTCATCCAGCTCAACTTGACTAGGCTTTGGAGGACTGTGACTGCGCCAAAGGTTACTTCAATATTAGTTGTAACCACGTTAATGAGAAACATTCTTTGCTCCTTAGTAAGAATAACATAACATGTAGCTCACTTTACAAACATAGCTCCTGGTTAGATACTGTTTTACTACTGACGTTTGTGATTGTGAGAGCAATATACAGATAAATGTACAGAAAAAGATTGTTAAAGATTACTATAATTATTTACTGCATGTATCTGACATTTGTCATAGTAAAATGTTGAAATGATCGTAATAGTGTGGATTATTCAACAATGTCTCATCCATGGGAGTAGAGTTCCTCTGCTGTGTTATTATCATACTATTGTTTCAAGTGCAACTTGTCAGTTCTGTATTGTGTGTAATGTGACCTCTCCATATTAAAATGACTGCTGTTATTGAACCCTTTGGAATTTAAATACAAGTGTGGGCTCTTTGTAAAGGTAACAACCTCTAGTTTCACCCACAACAGTCAGAATCTCTCTAAGTACTACTGATACAATTTTATACACTTTGGAACACACAGAGAAAATGATTTTTTGTGTTCTCGCCTGAAATATTTAGTGAAAATAAAGGTGTCAAAGGCTTCAGGAGGTAGCTGAGGACTAAAACACACTATGGGCCAAAATAATAACTTGATGACTGCTCAGATTTCAAACTTGAAAGAATATCTGTAAAATGAATTTTTACACCAGTTTTTATGTTGGTAGGTCCATGCGTTTTATAGAGGGACCATAGTTTATCCAAGATTTATCCAAATTGGACACATTTGGAAAACGTATGAAAAAGTGCAATAAGTTCTGAATGCTTCAACCCACAGGCATCAATGAGGGCTCTACTGAAAGCTTACATCTAGAGGAATCTGTATTTACAAACATAATCACTATATTAGTTATGAAAATTAATATTCCATAATAATAACATAATAAATGGACATATTTACATTAAAAATAGTCAAAATGAGTGTTATGGGCCAAAATATATATTTTGGAATAATATCCACACATAAAATTATACTGCAAACTATATACATAGGTTATAAAACTGTTGGTCAGTGTTACAAAATATGTGTCAATGTTACAATATATGTGCAACATTGTCTCTTGTTGGCAGAAAGCACAAGAGCATGTCACGTGGAGCATTTTACTGGGGTTTTTCTCTTCTGTTACTGTTACTGCACCTCTGTGAAAGGAAAGAAAGGTGTTATATCTTGAGCTTTCACATCAGACCACATCTGCCCTCCCCTCTAAACGCTGTCTTTCGACTGCTGCTCGTCCAAAATAGCAATAAAAAGAAATGCACATGCCTCCACTACATCCTCTAACAAGTATTTTATTATTTTTGTAAGTTTTGCCATAGTTTTTACGCAAAAAACTCTGTAAAAGCACAATAAACATGCGCTGCGTCATATGACGCACAAGCTCTCTCATGGAGCAGCAGTGTGTTTACGCTGAGAAGGAGAAGCCTCAGGCCAAAGGAAACCCCCACGTGGGTAGCACCGTTAGATTCGGGAGATCATTGGCTATCCGTCTATCGTCATGATGACCATATACGGAGAACAAGGAACGTGCTAGAAGCGTTTAGATGATGCGTAATGGCCGCAGAGTCTGTGCGCTCATAGGCGGATATGTAGGACCAGCCTGCTCAAAACACGTCCAAATTGGCTGAATAAGGTGTCAATCGAAGGCTAACACTTCCTGTTAGCATTCTACTAGCTTTTTTCCCGGTTTTAAAAGGACTTATGGCTTTTATTATCAAAAGAAATGACAAAAAATGGCGCTGCTGATTTCAAGTTGGAAATACTTTGCTGCAGTTTTTGAGCGTTGGAGGATATAACATGTTTTGTGGACCTAATTATTTTACTGGATATTATTCCCTGGAGCTTTACGGACAGACAGAGCCCAAGCTTTCAGGATTTGGTGCGGTTTTCAGTCCAAAACAGCCAGCCAAGGTAGGAACAATCTAAACTAAACTTTGTGCTTGTCTGTGGCTTTCTGGTGTCGGCGCTGTGGTTGTAACGTGTTGAAATGGTTTATATCCTGCTGGAAGAGATGAGACTTTAAGCTTTAAATTGGTATATAGGTTGTTATGGTTTGTATGGTAAGGTATTAGTGCAGATCTACTTTACGCTTTTTGTAGCGTTTTTGAGCTGGGAAGTTGCTCTAACAGGTTGACCAGTAATTCTGTAAAGAGCCAAACATTTTTTAAAGGGTGGTACTTAATGAGAAAGGTTTGAGAATCATTGATTTAGTGCTTTCTGGGTAGTCCTGGTTAGTCTTATGTTTAAATCTGAACTGCCTTTGGATGTGTTTGTTTTATTTTTGGGAAGATTACGTTTTGAGCTAAAATAGTACAAATGTTTCTGATGAATATCAAAAATGGATGACAGTTTTAAGACCAGTTCTAGAAAATTGAGGGACTAATAAATGTCATGTCTCACCCTCGTGTTTGTCTGTCTGTTTATGTAATCAAAACCCTGTGTTTTATTTTGAAATCACTAACCCCTGTCTGTGTTTCAGAATGTCTGGATCCTGGTAGAAGAGGACTTTCCCTCCACTGTGATTACCTGCTCTGCCCCTAATGTGTTCCCTTTATAGTCTGTGTGTTTTTCCCTGTCCTGTGCCTGATTGTCTCTACCCCGTGTGAGCTTTCCAGCATTTCCTCGAGTATTGTATAGAGGCTTTCTAGTGTTTATGACCTTAGCCTTGTTTTTGATCATGTCTTCTGGATTTCGGATTTTGTACTTTTGCCTTGGAATTAAACTATTGTGAAACATCTGTCTTTTGTGGGATCTGCCTTTTGAGTCCTTTTGCCTGTTCCTGACAATAATGCAATAATGGGCCAGATGTTTTATTTTTTTTAAATGCACTCCCTATAGGCATTTTCTCACTGAATCTAGGAGGGTACGTTTTTTGAATTTAACTGTTTGAAATTCAACCAAAACAATAATTCTTCAAGAATAATAGAAAAAAAAACTGCCGTTGCCTTTGCACCAACCATTGATAAATGTTTTTAAGTTTGAGACCAGTGCCAGAATAAGAGGCATTTTGGTGCCACAGACAATACGTTCACCTCAAATGTTTTCAATAAACTTTTGGCACCAGGAGAAAATAAGAATGTTGTGTTTTATTTCCACGGTAAAACAGAAACGAGTCAACTGTGGCTTTCAGTGCAGGGAACAGGACCTCATTATAATTGCCTCATCATAACTCAATCTACTGCTTGGACAACATGTGCCACGCCCCACTGTGTGGAAACGCTAACATGCAATGCTTATTTGTTAGACAAGTAATAAACGATTGCACTTTTGGGTATTAGAGCATGAACAACAATATTTTCTTGGTTGATGACAATGTGAGCTTGTTATATTTAACAAAGTATTAGAATTAAAGTTTCGCCAAGAAACATACCCTAATAGGGAATTATTGGTTTGAGTTATGTTTTGTCAAAAATAAACAAACTTTGAAGCAGCAAAGTAAAACAAAGCAAAAAGAACCTTGGTCACCTACAACAATAAGACTGGGGGAAGAAGGTTGAAAAAATGGAGGAGGGGTTGAGTTATTATTAAGAGTTTCTGGGGATGTTGCATTTTGGGAAAGGCACTGAACTTGTTTTTAGCCCCATTGCTAAGATAGATTGTTGAATCAGCCATACTGTACATAGATATTTGTTTATCAATAGGCATACATAAATATACATGCACAAACTGCAGAAGCACTCCACTTTCCATTTAAACCAAGCTATTTCTATTCACCATAACTAAATATCTTTTCTTTATATTTGAATGTCTAAGCTACAGTCCTCTATTGTTCATCAAGAGCTCGTTTGTCTAAATATATCAGAACTGGTTCCCAAATTTCATAGAATGTTGATAGTTGGAATGTAGAATGTTGATGTTGATGTCTTTCAATGTCCAGTATGTGTAATCTTTTCCAAGGGTTTTGATATTTCTTTTATCAAAGTACTTGTTTGGGCCATTAGGGTCATTTCAATGCAAGGGCGGTAATTATTTTTGCTAATAAAATGCAAAGATCTATTAAGAGTGTTTGTCAATTTTTTTGCATTTTTGTGCATTTCCAAAAACAATTAATTAAAGTACCTGCCTCTTCTTTACATTTTAAACTAATGTACATTAAATATTTGATCATTGTACCCATTAAGCTTTTCTGGGGTTATTTATGTCCTCATAATCTAATTATAGCCTATTGCAATAGCCTAATTTAAGACGTAAATTTACTGTTACATATTGTGCTTTGTTGCACGCTTTCTCCCATTTAATAACAGAAATGGTCTCCTCAAGATCTGCATTCTATACTTGCAGTTTTTCCATCTCTGATTCAGTGCATTTACCTATAAGACCATTATAGAACTTTGAAATTAGGCCTTTAAAATTGGGCCCCTGATAGTTCATAGCCATTAATCTGTCCATCATAAATACAGATGGGATATTAAACAACTGATTTTGATGTGTTCTGATAAAAATTTGAACCTGTAAATACTTCTAAAAATTATAATGTGGTATACCAAATTGGAGGGAAATTTTCTCAAATGATTTCAGATTTTTGTTTTCTTTATTACATAGTTTTTCTATTCTCGTCAATCCTTAAAGTGACCAAGTTTAAATCACATTTACTTGGAGTTATTGGGCTAAATACTGAAATCAAATTTTGTTCACCTAAATATTTATCTTTTTCTTACTATTGGGTTATGTGTGATTTTTAAAGTTCGTTATCTTTATTAGAATACTGGTAGGTTGGAAGAGATTACATTTAGAAGATAACCTTCAATCTTCCACCAAAGTAGTAAATCATCCTCAGTAAAATTCAAACATCAAAGTTCTTAGCTGCACAGCCCAACAGTATAGTGTTCAGCAATGACAGTCTGAACCACAAGCGTTTTTATTCCATAGAAATATAATTATTATAAAATAAATCAGTTGGTGGAAACAAATACAATAGTTTTGGAACAACACTCATTTTGAGAGTATTTATTTTTCCTATAAATTATATTAGGATAGAAGACCATCTATCTAATGATTTTGAGATTTCTTGCAGAACTGGTTTATAATATGTATTGTGTTGTGGTACGTCCCATAAGCATTGAACTGAACAAATGCAGTCTTAGTTGCACATTTTTTACAGCCATTTAAATTTATGTTCCTGACCCCAAAAAAGACAGAGGGTTTATGTGGAACAAAATGTTAGAAGTACCAACAAGTAATAACATCTGCAAGAAAAGACAAAGAGCATTTCATAATTGACAGACTTTAGCTTTATTTAAAGAGATATAGACAGACTCAACAATAAACACAGGCCAACAATGTGGAATTCGCTTGGTGTGGGTTCTGATTTAGTTCTATTTACCCATCACACTGAAGGAAAAGGTGAAACACAGAGCCTTGTCATTGTGGGCCGCTCACTAACAGATTTGACCTGTCTTTTTAACCAAAAAAGAAAACCAAAACAAAGTTATTCCTTGTGTAGCCTATATATTAAAAGACAGGTTAAAGATGTCTCTTAACAAACCTCATTTGGCGTGTTTTTTATAAATGGCTATATACTCCTTAACATCATCAGGGGAGCCCAGGACAACCGGGACCCTTTGATGGATGGAGGTGGGCTGAATGTCCAGCACATTTATAGCGCCTGTAGTGGCTATACCTCCTGCCTGCTCCACAATGAACGCCATAGGGTTGCATTCATACAGCAGCCTCAACTAAAACCCAAACTGCACAATTAGAACAATATAAGAAAACACATGACAATATTATTGTTTTAAATCACATCTTGCTCACCTTCCCCTTTGGACTCTTGACATTGGCCGGATATAGAAAGATTCCACCATATACCAAAGTACGATGAACATCAGCAACCATAGAACCTACATATCGGCCACCATAGGGAGCAGAGCCATCCTGAAATACAAACATTATTGTGCTGTGAAAACAATAACAATCATTAGAATGGGTCATTAGGACTTGTATTTACCTCTGGGTATTTCTTTTTTTGTAGGTACTCTGTCACATCTGGATAAAAATGCTGTGCATATCCTTCATTTAAACTGTAGATTTTACCTTTTTTCTTGATTTTTATATCTCGATCTACCAAAATGAACTCACCAATTGCCTGAAAAGATGAACAATATTAAAACAAATTAGACATAAAATAGGTTCAGACGGGATTTTTCTTTTTCTTTTTTCACTTCTCACAGGGTCAAGCATGAAGCCGTTGACTCCGTTTCCAGTGGAGAGCACTATCATTGTAGCACTGCCGTACAGAGCATATCCAGCTGCCACAATGTTTTTTCCAGGCTGCAGAGCATCTTTTTCAGATGGTTCATCATCTGTGGTCTTTGGGGAAAAATAACACATCAAATGTTAATTCTAAATATATCATAAACTATGTAAAATTTAAACTTTTCAATTTTCAAACTCCAGTAAAAGCTAGTCTTACCTTCTTATAGACAGCAAAGATAGTCCCAATTGAGACAAGACAGTCAATGTTCGAAGAGCCATCCAGAGGATCAAAGCACACAATGTACTTTCCCTGTCAGTTAAAAAAATACAATGTTGCCATACTACTAATATTAAAACATTTATTTGAAAAACTTGAGACAAATGTAGAAAGAGGCATGCATTTTGTACATAGTCATACTCTCTTCTCTGGTTCCACAATGATGGCCTTCTCGTCTTCCTCTGACACCAGCACACAGGAAGTGAAGGACGACTTGATCATGTTGACGACCAAGTCGTTTGACAGGACATCAAGCTTCTTAACTTGGTCCCCTGTCACGTTGGTGCTCCCGGCAATGCCATATCTATGTGGTGGAGTAAATTCTCAATTAAAGCAATTACATAAGATAATGTAACCTTAATGTCTAGCCTGAAGAACATGGTCCATACCTTTAAGTAAAATGGTTATGATATACAGGATATAGTAGTATTATACAAATAAACTAATCTTACATTTCAGTCAGTTTTCACATTTACAAAGTCTGTTTTTCTCAGTATGTTCAGAAAGAGATTTACTCACAGGTGGGCGATCCCAGCCTTTCTGACTGCCGTAGAGATGGCTTTAACAGCTGTGCAGATGGAGTTGAGTAGGGTTGTCAGCTCACCGGTTCCATGGACCTTTCTGCCCTCCTCCAGGACAAACCTAGTCAGGGTCTGCACATCAGTGTCAAAGGCTTCTTTGTCAGACATGCTGTTGTCAGTTGTGAGGCTGGCACTGGCTCCTGCTGCTTTAAAGTAAAAAGGTGAACTACGGCCTAAAGTTTAAAATAGTGCACCTTAGAACTGAGATAGGGGAAAAGACAGGGGTGTGCAGCTCTCCCAGCCAATCACATGGTTCACTTATCACGTTTGGGGGAGGTATAACCAGATGTTTAACAGAGGGCTTAAAAGAGCAAAGTTCAAAGATAGTTAATGTTTAGTTGAAGAAATGTGAGAAAAGCAATGTTTTATATGTACAAACTGACTTTATGTCCAAACTATAGATTGTTGTACTTAGCTCTAGGGCTAACATATTAGCAGCAGTTTAAAATCTAATTGCATATGGTAAAAGCAACATTAGTATTCACATATATTATTGTGCCTAAACATGCCTTCAGTGAATGATAATGATGTTTAAAGTCCAAACCATGGCACTGATTGTCCTTGCCACATAATAGACCTGCCTTCATTGTTACACGAGACATAATCAATATGTCAGAAAGACAGAGAACAGTGTTGTTGCTGTTTCTGTGCTATAATGTAATTGGTTGACTGTTCGCTGACTGAGACAAAAACATGACAAGATAAAAAAATGACCTTTAAACTAGAGAAAAGCAATGTTTTATATGTACAAACTGATTTTATATCAAACTATAGATTGTTGTACACTTAGCTCTAGGGCTAAGCTATGTAGCAGCAGTTTAAAATCTAATTGCATATGTTAAAAGCAACATTAGTATTCACATATATTATTGTGCCTAAACATGCCTTCAGTGAATGATAATGATGTTTAAAGTCCAAACCACGGCACTGATTGTCCTTGCCACATAATAGACCTGCCTTCATTGTTACACGAGACATAATCAATATGTCAGAAAGACAGAGAACAGTGTTGTTGCTGTTTCTGTGCTATAATGTAATTGGTTGACTGTTCGCTGACTGAGACAAAAACATGACAAGATAAAAAAATGACCTTTAAACTCTGTAGTAAGATACTGACCACTCTGATGTTAGGGGTCATCATCTTAAAACATGTTATTACTAATCAATGACATAAATATTATAAATAAGCTTAAATGTCTTTATCACATATAGGCTAGTGTTGTTTGTAAAATTTGTGGTTCATGTTTGTTGACATTTTTTATCAGTTATGAGCCGCTTTAGTAATAGAGCAGACTGTTTAATTCACTACGGACAAACAATGCCGCTATTACTTGGCCAAAATAAAGGGCTCCTGACTTTGATGTGTATGCATATAAAAAAAAAAAAAACAAGCGGAAATTTATCATACCAGCAGGCAGAGTCCAGCATAAAAAACGTTACAGTCTAAATGATTAAAGTGTTAAAAAAGTAATTGGCCACACAAGTTGTTCTTGACATCGCGTCTGGGGCCTGGGCAGAACTTTTTTCTTGTGGGTGTCCAAGGACTATTGTGTGTTTGGTCAGAAATCTGAAGTGGGCGTGGTTAATAAAAAAGAGGAGTAGTTCAGCGCTTTAGTTTTTCATTAATTATAATGGAATGTCAGAACTAACTTTAAGAACACATGTCTCTGTTCTTGCGGAGTGTGTAATCAATATTTCAGTAGGGACTACCTGACTCCAGCTGTGCACAATAATAGCCGAGTGGCGCGTGTGCTATGCCATAGGCCTATCCGTGGATTTTAAGTGATGAAAAACTAGGACTGTTGCCATAGCAATTAACAATTCAAAACATCGGTGTTCTATCTCTTGAATGGTCAAAAGTCCTCAAAACGCCGTCCATAACAGAAAAAAGTTATGTGACAGAAACCCTAAAATAAAACCGTTCACTGGCGCTTTCAAAAATTTAATTTAGCACACATTTTGAAGTCACATCATTGTTTACAACTGCTAGCTCTCGATGTCAACTTTGCTGAGCGCTCACTTCTGCTTCTGAGCACTCTCTCTTTGAACATTCTCCTCGCCCTCGATGTATTTTTTTAACTGGATATATACGTCATGGATGTACCAGTTAAATAACAGCTGGTCAAAGACGCAGCGTCGTTTTTACTGTTAAAACCTTGATACATTAAAGTTAGCTAAGTGTGTACTTTTATCGGTGCAGGCTAGTGTTGTTCCTAAAATACACCTCAAGGAGTCAGTATTTAGCAGCATTGCTCCTTGTTAACAGACCACACAGTAAACTGCCCAAATAGCAAAAACCTCTCAGTGGTCTTACAAATTCATGCTTAGTTGACTCTTGAATATCCTGTCAAATGTTAAATACGTAACACTGTGATTTCTTGTTGTAAGTAACAGTGTAGCTATGCTCAGCATGCTGAGTAGCCTATACATAAGGTGCTTACAGATGAAAAAATGAAGATAGATACAGCAATGCAACACACTGAGCCAGTGAGCTCCAGCCTTTTGTCTGCTGTACTTTGCAGAACTCACTAATATGTCCCGGTATTATATTTCCTTGGTGTAAGCATTGTGAGGTTAGCTGTCACTGAGGGCAGAGCCTTGGAGGAGAGGAAGAGAATTACTGCACTTGGAATAGGAGACTTTTTTTCTTTCATTTCAAATTTCATACTCAAGTTGGATATAAAACCCTTCTGACAAAAATAGATTCTTGTTCAGAGGGAAGAACATCATTAGAAATATGCCAGGTAATTTTTGTCTACATTTGTAAATTTTGTTTTGTATTGAGATGTTAACTGTTACTCCTTTGTGTGCCATTTTTATCCAGAATCTTATTTAACGGCTCTACTGGTGCAAAACAAGTAAAAAAAAGTTCTTTATTCATTGGTCCTGGGAAGATGTCTGTGGTTAAGAAAGCCTGCCAAAAGCATGGTTGTGCATTTCAAGGGAGAGTTGAAGAGTAATTATAGAGTAAAAACAGACTCTGTAGTGAGACATAGCATTTAGAGAGGAGCAGCTTCTGAAAACAGAGACTCTCCATGATTGGTAAATCTGTCTGTACCTCCTCTTGTGGGACAGACTCAGAGAATACAGAACCCTTTGAATAAAGAGAAGCTGTCTTTTACACTTTACTGTGCTCGACTCATAAATGAGGTAAGGAAAAACTGCAGCTTTTAATATAATATTGGTTTTCTACGTGTTTTATAGAATGGAATGTTTGACTTTGGTGTGTAAAAGGCATTGAACTTGCTATTTATTTTTTTATTTTACCAGGTCAAAACACTGATGACCTTCTTTGTAAGTACTTGGATATTGACCATAGTTACTTGAACTATTACAATTGTGTGGACAATTTACCCACAACCACCATTAAGCGGTTAAGCCTGAAAAGGAGGCCCAGAGTGGCCTCAAATAATGCTGAAGCAACTTCCAATGTGGTTTCATCCAGCCAGGGGCATTCTGCTGAATCCCTTTTATCAAACAAAGATGACAAAAAACACTTGGTATGTCTCACTCAACACAAGGTCGTCCTCCTCTTCCTCCACCCCACGGTTCTCACATCGATAACAAAGCCCCACACAATGAAAATCCCATAACATCTAATAACACACCAAAGCATCGGTCTCTTGCAAAATCTCTGGAGGAAAAAAGTACTCTGGAAATCCAACAAGACGTGGTCAGCCAGCTTCCACCTCAGCCCCTTCCCAGACGAAGGCTGGCAAGCTTTGGAGGGATAAGTTCTCCTGGATCGCCCTCTCCCTTCACTGGCTTAGGTGCTTATGATCAAAACAAGAATGAAAACAGGCCTGGAGTTGCAAGTGGAGATGTTCCTGCACATTTCAGCTCTTCACTGGGCAACCAAGGCAGCACACTGTCCTTAAAAGTAAGCCCGCACAGTTCTGGACGAAGCACTCCAGTTACAGGACTCGGCTCTGTGCAACTGCAGCATGTCCGCGATCAGATGGTTGCAGCACTGCAGAAGCTGAAGGAAATGGAAGAGCAGGTCAAACTCATCCCTATTTTAGAAGTAAAGGTTTCAGTACTTCAAGAGGAAAAGAGGAATCTCTTATTTGAGCTCAAGAAACACAGTGATGAAGATGCCAATGTGATCTGGAAAAAAACCCACAGTAAAGAAACATCAAACATAAAAACTGATTATGTTGCGGACATGGTGCACAGAGACTACAGTCATTTCGCAGAGGTTAAGAAACTATCTGAAGAGGTACAGGCACTTGATAAAATAATTAATACTGAACAACTGCAAGCATGGCAAAGTAATACCATTTTCTGCGGCAAACCATCTAAGTCAGTTGCTGTTGAAACGGATAAAGACTGGAATATTTTGTGTTGTGACCACAAATGCCAAAGTAAACATCAACACACAAAGTCTAAAGAGAAGAGGTCCATTGCGACAGAAGTTTCTGAGCATAACTTGGGAATTTACATACAGCACGATGCAGAGATTGATGCTCAACAACAAATAATTGGTTTCTTGAAGGAGAAAATCTGTCACTTGGAATTAGAGCTGAAAGAATCGGCTCTTCAGATAGAGATGAACCGTTTAAAATCGGAGCTGCAAGCTGCAGGGGGGAGAAATAGATTGGATAAAGGTTCTAGTGCTATACCGTCTACTGTGAGCACAAGTACTGAGGCCAAACCCTCCACTAAAAGTCAGGGAGTAGGAAATCACATTCATTTAAGTGACGCTAGCACAGGTGAAGTAACAGAAATGAAGAGTGTGGGCATCTCTTGTTGCAGGCTGATGCTACAAAATGTAAGTACAGGACCTATGACCCAATGGGTGGTTAGAGAGAAGGTGGAAACTGAGGAAAAGAGTGTGGGCGATCCAGGTTTCTACCACATCACAAGGAGCTGGGATACATATAGAGACACGACATGCAGGAACCAACACAGAGACATCAATGCACAAACTTTGGCACGACAAAGAAGAGACTGAGTGTCATCCAGTGTCTTGTGTGGACTGTTCTGTCAATGTTATTCTTTCTGAGTCAAAAGAAGTTGATTTTTTGGTCTGTTCACAGATCCAGTCCAAGGTATTGATCTAGATATCATGGCTGCACCCCAGACAGCTTCTCACCATACCAACACGGTACGCAGTTTAGTATCCCGCTTTACCAACACCAGTCATGCATTTAACACTGACTCCATAACAAATACAACAATCAAAAGCCAGGACAAGCATACAAATACCCCTCAGACTGTTACCAGAACAGTATCTGTTGGCAACAGGGTCCAAGATATCCAGTGCCCTCCACAAATGCGCACAATTGGTGTGGGTACCTCTATTTTTGTTGACAGCAATACAAAGCAATCACCAAACACAGTTAAGGCAACGCGAGACACTGGTGTTGGATTCATAAACATTCATGAGAATTTTCTGGTTGGAATAAAAACTCGGAATATGGCCTCTGGACCTTCGCATTTACCTGACCCTACAAAGACGAGGACTGTTGGTGTAGGGGAGGGAAGGATATGGGATTCATCAACCAAACCCAGTACAGCAGTCTCATCAAACCAACAATTAAAGTGGGACCCTGGCCTGGACCATTACATTGAAAAAATGCAGAAGTTTCTCATGGAGCACCAAGACTTGCTCACAGAGGAGTGCTCTGAGCAGACGCAGGTTTTAAACCAGAAAACGTGCCAGGAAAATTCCAGCCCCACCCAGTCTTGTAGTAACACACAAGATGGAAAGGGAGGCCAATATATGGATTCTTCAGGTAGAAAATAAATCCTGGTGCCTAGTTTAAAACCTTTTATGGTCTGGGATCATAAAATGAGCAGTTTTCTTACTGTTTACATTGTTGTATTCAGATAACAATGAACTCCAAGGGATTTGTCCAGATGACACATGTAGCGGGGCTAAAACAAATGAAGTGAAAAGAATGATACAATTATTAGAACAACAAACGTCATCAGCTCTGCAAGGTAAACAGTTTATTTATAATCACATTTTTACTCAAATTGCTATGTAACATCAATAAATGAATGTCATTTACAGTTTACATTGTTTGTGCAGTCAGTTAAGTTTATAAATGTTCTCTTCCCACACCACTCCCAATGCCCAGTTTAAACCTACAGTGTGTTGTGAGGAAGTGGCTGACTTTTGGTTTGGCAAGTTTTAATTTGGAGGAATACACTTGCAATGTTTGGAATGATATTTGGTTTTGCAAGGTGGCTTTTACCACAAAGTAGTTTGTGGCAGTCAGTCTAAAATTAAATAGCAGTGAGAATGTTTCTGTGGAAAATGGATATTTAACCCTGACCCCTAACCAGTAAGACTGTACAAATTTGGCATAAATTTGAGTTAATAGTAAATTTGAAAGGCTTATATTTTACTTCCATACTTCCAGACATGTCATCTCAAGGCACTAACCCGTGGTCTGTACTAAAGAAAAAAAACAGTGACCATTCTTGTAGCAACACCAGAAAGAGCATGCGGTTTATGGGGGTGTCCATAGGGTAAGAGTTTTACATTTATGGGTTTTCAAACTGAACCAACACAGTGTAAGATGTTAAACTTGTAACTTCTCTGTAGGTTGGAACCCATTTCAACAAATATTTCATCCTCAAAGAAGATACACAAAAAGGAAGCTGCCAATATAAAACGTTACTCTAGCAAACGCCCAAAGGGATCTACGAGATCATCAATACAAGAGAGGTACAATATTTTATATGATTTTACTTTTGAAGATTTGTAAAAAACCTAATTCTTGCAATTTTATTATAATTTCAGATTAATATTAAGTGAAAAGATGATGTCTGCCTGCCAAACCTTAAAGATGCAGTTAAGTGAGGGTCCAGTAATAACCAGTAGGGATTTGGTAGGTTTTGTTCACTCAGATTTTCTGTAAATGACTGGAACTTTCAGTGTGCTCTACTCTGTGTAGTGGATAGCATACAAGGATGTGTGTAGAAATTGTATTTTTACTGACATGCCACTGGCCGGGTGTGGAGTAAGTCACTGAGACAGGGTGTGTTCGAGTTTAAAAAGAGAGTTGGCATTGGACAAAAAAAGCTCAGAAATATGTAGGCTGTGTAATCTGCACTTCTGTCAAAATTTAAACCACTGGGAAAAGCACTCCTAACATTTTTAAGGAAAAGAAGCCTAAGTCTGTTTTCTGGAAAACTGTTTGACTTATAAGTCAAACACCACAATGCAAAACAAGGCTATGTGAAAAGTATTTATGATCTCATTTAACAAACACTATTTTCTGCTTTTATTCATGGTAGCATGACTCTCTTCAAACTCTCCAACAACAATGGTTTTGCGTGTCTAGCCAGAAGTCAGCTGTTCCTGAGAATGTGGAGGACTACTTATCTGCTTTTCAAGATATTTCACCCTTAGTGTTGCAGCATGTAGCCAATATGGCAGATAGCAATGGAAACACTGCATTGCATTACAGTGTGTCATACTCCAACTTTGGTGTTGTCAAGAAATTACTTAACACAGGTAATAAACATGATACATATTTTATTTTATTCACAACATTAAAAGATATTTTACATACAGACAATCAAGGTTTTGATTTCTTGAAATAAGCAGAAATGCCATAAGTTTGTTTGGCCACTAGTAGGCGAGCTAACGAGGATTGGCACAGGGAATAACCATAAGTAAAGCAGAAGCATGTCAGGCTGCTGATTCATTAAAAAGAGATTGATCTTCATTCATTGTTTTAATACTAGGCATAACTGACATACAGTACTCAAGCCAACTGCAAAAATAATATCTCCAAACATTACCTTATAATTATGCTTACGTTCTTAAACTCTTAAAAGCTGTAAAAACAATACAATAAAATAATATATGTTTATATTTTCTTTCTCATCTCACAGATGCATGTAATGTAAACCAACAGAATAAGGCAGGTTACACACCCGTAATGCTAGCTGCACTCGCAGCTGTGGAATCTCCTGAAGACATGAAGACTGTTAAGGAACTTTTTACAAAAGGGGACGTCAATGCCAAGGCCAGTCAGGTCAGTTAAATTCTCCAATGGCTGTGATAATTTTGGGACAATGTCCAAGGATATTGAACAATGTCCAATGTACATCTTTTTGATGTATAGTACTGTTTTGAACCAGATTTTGTATTTTTTACCTAAGTTTAGAGCTTTTGCCTTCTTCTCTTACCCAGGCTGGACAGACAGCCCTGATGCTGGCAGTGAGCCATGGAAGAATGGAAATGGTACAGTCCCTATTGGAACAAGGTGCACAGGTCAATCTTCAGGATGATGAGGGCTCCACAGCATTAATGTGTGCTAGTGAGCATGGCCATTTAGAACTTGTTAAACTTCTGTTGCAGCAGCCGGACTGTGATGCCACCCTCACAGACAGCGTATGTGAATAACTGCTGATTTCAGGTTTTAAGCCTTGATCCCTGATACTTTGCAGACAACAGACAAGCACACACCTAAAGTCCCAAATTATGTTTAAAGAATAAATGACTGACAACAAGTGTTTGCAATACCTGAGACAAAAGATACTGTAATAAAGGGTCTCACATCTGTTATGCTCTAGGAATATAGCTACAGAATATGCAGAGCAATGGAACAGAACAGTGATTGCTCTAGAACAAATGAGATCCTGTTAGAATCAGGGGGAACTAGTAAAAGTCCCTCTGCAAAATACAGATTCTGTAATGACGGGTCCAATTTGTAACTTTGACTTGCTTGCCTATATAAATAAAATGCAAAGGCCGCTTTGTCTGGTGCCAGTCTTTTTGATGGCGTTGCTTGTAAAATGGTCTAAATAGTAAATAAATGTCCAAATGTAATAGGGCAAACCAATTGGTAAACTTGTGGTTAATGGTTTACTTTTAATAATCTGTATTTTTTTGTCTCTTCTTTATTTAGGATGAAAGCACGGCCTTGTCTATTGCATTAGAGGCAGGGCATAATGACATTGCAGTGCTGCTTTATGCACACACTAACTTCTCCAAAGGAATTACCGAGGTATGTGGGTTCTTTCCACAATAACACAAGTGAGATATATTTTGACTTATACTTGTCTGCTTGTCTTTACAGGCAGCTGTTTGTCACAAGTTTCTTTCAACTGCTGGTGGAAAAAAATGTATCTAAAAGGTGATTAGTATGCTCTATATTATATGAAACCTTATTAGTAGGCTATTATTAATCTGTATATGTCAGTCAGCCAAGTTATGTTAAAGGTGGCATTTTTACAACCTTATGTCATGTAACACATTAGACTATTTGAATGTTAAATATGTCACATGTTAGCAAATTTCTGTATGTACAAGACAACAACAAATGTTTTTCTTTGTTTTATTCAGATGCTAATCAAGAATAACCTACTCTGGGTTTTTGAGGGGAAGCTTATCAAATCAAATTTACAGAGACAATAACTGTTTGGTTTCTATATTTTTTTTTCACATTTTTATCATCCACAAACTGTTAGACAAATTATTTACAGTCACATTTTTGTATGGCAATAAGAGACACCATACATATGAGCATGCACAATAAAATAAAATAATTCATGCATGTCTTTGTATGAAAACTGCAGTGGAGGATTACAACTACGTTCCCAACTGGCACATTTTATTTTTACTTTATTTGATCTGAAGACTACTATATAGGCTCCTTGTTTGTTTGCTTTGTGACCCAGAACTCATCAAAGTCCGTTTTACCTAAAGTGTGTGCCATAGAAACTAAACCCAAATAATCTGTCGATTTTGATTCATATTGTAAATATATGTACAGGTCTTCAAAGTGGTACTGGTTAGCTGAAAATAGAAAGTCCCTATGAAAAACAAGGGTATGATGTCTACCCCAATATGTGCCATTACTGAGATCTTGCACATGTGTGATAATAGGCAGTCATTTCCCCGCAGCAGTAATAAAATACAATATATAATACAAAGTTCACATTCAAAATTTGCCGTTGCCATGGTAACAGTCAGCGGTTTTTAGCAAGTGCTTCATAGGAGCATGATTTTTAAATGATGTGTGTATTTCACTGGGAATGGCTGATCATTTCAATGACTATGGGGGAGAGGGGGGGGTTCTGATTTATCTGCAGAATGCTAGCAAATTACAGAAACAGGAAGATTACAGCCACTATTTAAGTAAATGTATCTGTCTATTAAACCAATATGCACAGCATCAAATGTTTTTAGATTTGGGCACGAACAAATGTATTATTTGTACAAACCCAGCAACCTCAACATATTCTGTAACACACCAATAAATGCACACATCTAAAGTAGGCCTACATCATTTATTATTATTATGATTATTATTAGCAGATCTACAAAGTTCTGTGTTGATTCCGGGGACTGTGATGAGCTGGAGTTGTACCCACTGCTGGCTGAAGACATGAGGTGACACAAGTATGGGGGCAGTTTACCCAAGATGGCCTTGTAGATGAATGTGAGCCAGTGCTCTTGTCTCCAGAGGCTTAGTGAAAACCATGAGAGCAGAGATCACAGTGATGGGTCCTGAACCAGAGTTGGTGATAAAACGTAAGGCACTGTGATAAACTGAATCCAGGCAGTGTCAGACAGACCTAGAGAATGTGTCATGCCTTCGTCATTGTCTAGGCCTGGAAAAGTACAGCTAACCTACAGTACTGTATGTCCTGACCATAAGTCCTGTCAAAAGGTCTTCAGTCTGTGTTTGCCTCTTTAACACTGGGAGCTGATTACATAAAACAGGAGCTTGGTAACTGTAGTAGGCTCTACCTCCTATTGTACTTTTGGACATCATAGGGACAGCTAGTAACCCTGAAACCTGGCTAACACTGGGGTAATGTGCACTCGTCTGTTATTTTCTGAAAGTATTCTGGCTGCTGCATTTTGGACACGTTGAAAGCTTTTCAAGTAATTATTTGGAAATCCTGCCAGCACAGAATTGCAATAGTTGCAATAGTCTAATCAAAATGTGACAAATGCATGACTACGTTTTTAGCGTCACTTTTAGATAAGATATTCCTAATCTTGGCTATATTGCGCAAATGAAAAAATACAGTTTTACAAGCTTGATTTATGTGTGCTTTAAACAATAAATTGTCAAATATATGGAAAGAAATGGACTCAAAGCCAAACTAACACCATCTAAATTCACTATTTGCTCTCATAGTATGTCTCTTAGATTTCTGGGGCCTACAATTATTACCTCTGGGTTAAGAAGAACATAGTTAACAACAATAATTTAAACAATTAGATAAAACTGGGTGTTATCAGCATAACAATGGAAATTTATACCATGCTTTCTAATTATAATGCTAAAAGGTACGACGTAAAGATTATAGGACCTAATACTGAGCCCTGAGGTACTCCATGGCTAACTAGCCTACTGTGTGAACTGATGATTGCTCATTAACTCTAACAAATTGGCATCTGTCTGTTAAACAAGATTTAAACCAGCAGAGAGCTGATCCTCTAATCCCAAAGTCGGACTCGAACCTCTGTAATAAGATACTGTGGTCTATTGTGTTGAAAGGCTGATCTGAGATCTAAAAGGACCAGGACTTGCATAGTATCATTTGATAGGATATAGTAACAACATTTACTGTGGGCTATATCCCCTTTCTCTCTGATAATGTGCATACAAAAATGCATCTAGGCTAAGGAAAGGTTGTTTTTTAGATCTTATTTTGGGGAAACAGTGCTCATTTAGGCAGCACATTCTTACACTTTATTTCTGTTTGAGCTCTAACATTGTGAGTGGAAGGAAAAACTTAGGCTATAATACAAACCAGATGTTTTAGTTTCAGCCCAAAACTTCTATACTGCAATCGTTACAACCTCTTGTTTGCACAGATATTTTCCTTTCAGACTTGGCAAAGAATTGAAAGTTTAGTGTGAGTCAGAGTTTTTTCATTAATCACCCGTCGGGATTTAGGGCCTGTTTTACACACAAACCGTGATCATCTTGTGGTTATAATCGAGTTTGTGTATGAATACTTTGTCTAGCCTCATACTTTTGCCATTCCGTCGGTGTGCCACGCTGAACTGAAACACAAAACAAGTTGAAAATGTAACAAAGCGCGAAAAAATGCACCCGATAACTTTAACAGGACGGCAAGGAAGGAAAAGCCAGTCTTGCAACAGCTAGTCGATATTAAAACCATGCAGAGGGAGACAAGCCATGGGCCCTCAGACTGAAAAGAGACCGGTACAGTAGCCTATTTATATTTTTACCCAGCCTATTGATTTGTATATGAAAACATAGCGCTTTTATTCTCCCCCCTTCTGGGTTCCGTGCTTCTGAGTGATCAGCTGATGAAGAGACTAGCAGCTCGCCGCTATGCTGGTTTGCTAATTCTCTCCCCCACCGCTGCATCTGATCTCGATAGCCAGCCCGCGCACTGCACTCAGGTAAAACACTGCTCCATGACTTTCTCTTCACACTAACCGACAGGATTGCGCCGGGCTTCATCGCACGGGGAAGAGAGAGGAAGAGATGGATAAAAAAAAAACGCGCGTGTGTGTGTGTGGGCGCGTGTGTGTGTGTGCGTGTTAGCATAGTGGGTGAGAGAGGGAGAGAGACTGTGTGTGGAAACAGATGAGAGGGAATCTTTGCCCAGATTAGTCAGGGAAGAGGCAGGCTCGTTAGGAGACACGGCGCAGGCATGGAGGCAGCACATGCACCCCGTCACAGCTCATGCACTCACAAGCAGTCTGCTCTCAGTTGTGTGTGAGTGTTAAACATCTTTTTGAGGATTAGCCTGTATCCCTCCTGTCCGCCGGAAAGACTGCAGTCCCTTAGAGAGGAGCGGGGCTTTTAAAGGCTACATTCCAGCCGCGCGATGTTGATGAGCAGGATTTCTTTTGTTACCTCTGTTTGTTACCCCTTTATCTCATGTCTGCTATGCCTGTAGTTGCATATTGCACGTTACATCTGCCATGTTTGACAATTAAAATCTATCGATATCACCGCTGTCTTCATTTGTGCCCAGTGTGTGCATCCTTTAACATGACCATATCTGTGGTTCACTCATGCATTTCACTCATATGATGATGTAGCCGGTTTGATTAGGCTATGCATCAGTACCTATTGTGTGTGCGCTAAGGAGCCCATTTGCCTCTGTAGTGGGCTGTTTCTTTATTCTGTGATGCCAGTTGTTTGTGTTGCTGCTGCATGAATACTCTTTCGTCTCACATTTGTGGAGAATTTAGTAATTGCAGCAAATATTTCCAATGGTGGTGGTGGTACTCACATTTCACTGCTGGTTATATATGCTGTATATAATTTTGTATGTGAAATAAAATCTTGAATCTTGAATCTTGGTTGGGGGGTTGGTTAATTTTCTATTGAGACAGCAGTCAACGTTATTATAAAACACAAAAAGCCAGATACACAATTTTGTTTTTGAGTGTAGACCAAATGGAAAAGCCAGTAAAGCATATGCTCCCTCTGAATGCTCGTTTGTTTGCCCTTTAAAGCTGAACTCTAGTAGAACTGCTTGTGTGCATCATACAGCCAAGGTTTTAATGTTTTATCCATCTTATAGTTTTTGGACTTGATGTTGTCCTTGTATTTCCTTCGTCTAGCCTGAAGCAACAGAGAACGGCTTCCCGGAGGAGATGGAGGAGGATATCAGTCTGAAGAAACGTAAAAGTGATGAACCTGAGAAAAAAGAAAAAGAGGTCCAGACCACACAGGAAACTGGTGAAAAGGTCAAACGGAAGCGAGGGCGCCCTCCAGTTGAGAAACTACCTCCGAATCCACCTGAGCTCACCAGACTGCTCAACACATTGGTGGATATGGTCATCAATTATAAGGACGGGTGGGTGAATAATGATGTTATGCTCTTCGTTTATTGGCCATTTAAAACCATGAGATTACAAATCCTATATGACAGACCAAAGCCATCACTTGACTCACAAAATTTGGTCAGCCTTATTCTAAAAGACCATGTGATAACCCAAATCATAATATGTCATTGTTGATTTTTATAACTGTTCGGAAGCAACAAATATTGCATCATGTGAAGGTGCTTTAGTCCAGACTGTTACACGGATCCAAATGACATTTTACTGACCACGTTGCAGTTGTGCAGAAACGTGCTTTCCACAGATCCACAGAAGATCTAGCGGTGATTGTCAGAAATCAATCGTTGATGCTGGAGTAACACAGAATGCTATCATTATCTAATGCTCATCATCCTAAGAACAGATCTAGAGTGTTTTACACAATCAGAAAATGAGTCAAGCCAAGCTGGTAATGGCCCAGAAAACACCATGAGCAGCCACTGCCACTGTGAATAATACTGATAACACAATAAGACATCAACTTCATAAAAAAGAGATTTTATAAACCTGTACCTTGGGTTTTCAGGTATGGACGACAGATCAGTAAAGGCTTTGTGCAGCTTCCCTCTAGGAAGGAGGTGCCAGAGTACTACGAGCTGATTAGAAAGCCTGTGGACTTCAGAAGGATCAGGGTATGTGGCATTTAAACCACAAGTCTAAACTCATAATATTATCATTCATCATTCTACAAGAAGAAAATCTTCTAACTTTATTGTCTAATAGTCATTGCCACAAATTATGACAATAACAGTATAACATTGTGTCTTCACTCACTTTGTTGTTGTGGAAAGCATAGTATTATCTTATTAAAGGTCTTCTCTCCTGCAGTTGTGGAAATGTAATGTGTGCTTAGTTCTGTGAGCCCAGTAGGCTAATACATTAAAACTTTGTTCAATTAATAAATACAACAAAATTCATTCATTCTTTTATGTATGCCTTCTCTGACAGGAGAGGGTGCGTAATCACAAATACAGAAGTGTGGGTGATTTGGAAAAGGACATCTATCTGCTGTGTCACAACGCTCAGACTTACAACTTGGAGGGATCTCAGGTGAACCCCTTGGGAATATTATATGTTTTACCTTGTCATTCTACTTACACCTTACATTTGTGTGTATGTCCCTTCATTCATCACTGCAGATCTACGAGGATTCCATTGTGATTAAGTCTGTATTTGAGAGTGCAAGGCAGAGAATTGTTACAGACGAGGAACAGAAAGAGATGGTGAGCACCAGCTACAGTAATAACGGCGGCAGAGCACAGGACCAGTTTGTCCGTTCAGCAGGTGAGAGCGTCAACGCAATCGCAAGCAAAGGGTTTTAGATAAAGTGTACTAAACTTTGTCTTTTTTTGCTACCAGTGAAATCATTACCAGTTCAGCTAAAGAAGGGGAAAAAAGAGGAGAACAGCAAAACAATGACCCAGAAGCTCCACAGTGGGCTCCACGGTGAGGATGTAGATGATAACACTACAAAAGATGAAGGCTGAACCTAAAATCCTCCTTTTTTGTACTTCTAGATATGTCTGTTCTCGGCTGTTGTTATCTATCTTTGTTTTTCTAATTTCCTCAGCAAAAAAAGTCCTAGGGAAGTCTCTTTAAACAAAAGCACACATGGACTAGTGCTTTTTCTTACAGATGGCGCCCAAACATGTCTTGCTGCCCATTGTGGTTTTCCTTTTATGTAGCTTTTACAATATCTATGATTCACAGTTATTATGCCTTAGTCCCTGTGATTGCTTTTGCTGATAATATGTCGGAATCAGTTTTACTGATTGTTTTAAATCTATATATTTGATTGTATAAAACGTCTTCATATGTTTGGAGCATGATATATACAGTTTATCTGTCCTAAATCTGACTCCTGCTTGTCTACTTGAAAACCACAAAAAGCACAGTGGAAAGTGATTGGCAATGAGATATGATAAGTTGTGTTGCTTAACTTTGTGTTATGAGGTGACCTTTCATTTAAAAAATAAATAAATAAATAAACAATGCGGGGGTACAGGAAGAGTGCTGACTTTCTATTAGTTTATGGATTGGATTACATTTGTGGATTCTCAAGGGTCTTCAAGTAAAAATATTTGTATTCCTTGTGCTATATTATATTCACATATTGTACAGTTTGTGTCAAATCTTAATAAAAAAAAAACATTAAAAAACATGGGTATTAAGTCAATCCCAGAAAAAAAAAAACAAGTCACAAAGAAATAAATTTTACCAAAAGACCACTCCATTGTAAACTGTCTTATTAATTTTCAACGGTTGTATGTGTTTCTATCTTTGATCCAGTAGGTGGCGCAAGAGCCCTGCTTTCTGTTAAGTGTTTCAGCGTTAACCCGCTCTCAAACAAACACAAAACCTCTAACTTTACAACATAATGCAAGGTTTTAAATGTTCAATTTCTCATGAATAAACAAAGTTAGCAGTTTCTGTGGCTTTTCTGTATGGGTTATGTGGGCTTTACATTTATTTATTTCATTTATTCAATCATTTTTGACAGATACCGTCTGGGATCATGTCACACTCAAAAAAATGCTGGGTTGTTTCTGTAAACAAATTGTTGGGTTGATTGTGCTGGGTCAAAAAGTTGGGTTGTTTGGGGTACTGTAAACACATTATTGGGTTGCTCATGCTGGGTAAAATGATTTGGAACGGGGTCATTCATAAATAAACAGTTGGTTGGGTTATTTTGACCCAGCAACTGGTTTATTACTTTTTCATTCTGGAACTTTCTGGATTCTTCACTTCTGACTGGAGGAGGCACGCACTCGGAGCGGGCAGTGTTTTATGGTAAGTTAATATGAATGTTTACCTATATTTTTAATAAGTTGTGGTAACAGCAAGCTAATTTCACTGTTCAACATACAGTCTTTGATATGGAAGTGTGAGGGGTAACGTATTTATTCTGTGAAACATTAAATAGACACTGCTAGCCTGCTAGCTAGCTAGGTTAGATTTTTTGACAAAATGCAGCATCCTTAAATCCTTAGTTGTAAACCAGCTAGCCTATATATGCAGCCTTTTTGAAATATGCTGTTTAAATTGTAAATTAATCACGTAATTATTATCGTTTTCATTGTGGACATTGCGTATTTAAAAGTGAGGAAAGCGTTTTGTATGAAATCCATAAGCCTACAAGCGCAGTAAGTTAGTCCCTCACAGGGCTCGCACGTAAGTTAAATCGGCGGGAAATAGCGATTGAGTTGTGTGTGGAAAGTCTGCTGTATTTTAGAAATATGAATTGTTATATACAGCATACTATATAAATGTTAATGCAACTTTATGTATTTTTGTCAAATTGTTTAGCTGCTAAAGAGGAGACAGCTTTGAAGGTCCTGCCAACTCTGCTTCCCCCATCCATCTACAGGAGAGGAGGAAAGGTCTTCAGACCCACCACAGAGGAGGCCCACATCCATCTACAGGAGAGGAGGAAAGGTCTTCAGACCCACCACAGAGGAGGCCCACAAGTCATTTATTGACATGCAACCTGTAAGTTTTGCTTTAGTGTTTCTACTTCAATAAGGGTGGACGTTTGCACTGTTTGATATGCTTGATAACTATGAAAGTAATTCAGGGTTACAATATTGATAATTTACAATATTTATAATTTTGAAAGCTGCAGTCCATAACCTTTTTTCTGTGTGTTCAAAATTTACAAATAGTATATAATGAGTGAGTACATCATGAATCCATTTTCTAAATTGTGTTTTTGTCTTATCCTGAATCACTAACGGTACACCTATATAATAAGTCTTTATATTCAAACTATTTTAGACTGGCAGAGGAGCACAGTACCTGTGTGACTCGTCATAGACATAAAAAGAGAGAAGTAACTCCGGTTACAATGTTCTTCCGCAAAACGCATGCAGTTCTGTTTATTAACAGCTAGAGCACCAAAAGTTATGGACTGCAGCTTTACCGAACAAAAGTTAAGGAAAGCTGCAATTCGTAACTTTTTTTGGATACAAATTTTTATTTGTTAATGTTTGCAATACAATTTTTTTTTATATTTACACCAAAAAAGCTTAACTAGCATGTCAGTTATATTGCAGCACTCTAAGTTATTGTGTGTAATCAACAGGTTGGGACCAACATGGTTGAATATTTAAACCATGAGATGACTGGAGCATTGCTGCACATTCTGTGCCTCAGTGATGAGACAAGGGGGACATCACAGACCTTTGCCATTATTCCACGCCACGCCATTGAGACTGAGTCTTTGTTGGAGGCGGTTGATCTTTGCTTTAAAGTTTTTTTTGTTTTTGATGTTCAGTACACCAAGCAGAAGCAGTGTCTCCCCGCCTGGGAGTTTCTCCAGCATGCTGTATATCAAATTGAAGGAAAAGAGTCCTCCTCTGTAAAGTTTTTAAGGACAACAGTGGTTTCAGGCCCACATGATATGTAGATGATTTTAAAATGTATTTTGTTGCTGTTCCTAAATCAACACATCTTAATAAATTAAATTGTAATCGTATCGTTCAAATTAGTTGTTTAATGACTTTTAATGCCTGAATATTTGGACAGATTTACATTTGTTATAAAGTCTGTGGGGAAGGGTGAATGTCAGAGGGTGTGTGGGTGGGGGTTGGGATGGGGAGGTAAAGAATGTATTCAATATTGTATACAAACAAAGTATTAAAGAAATGTATTGTTTTTAAAGAAATAATATGTTTTAAATTAAATGAGATTTGAAATCACATATACATGGCCTCTCTGGTTTAATGTATTACAGAGACAATAATTATTTTACATTCGTAATATAAAATATATTTGTAACTAATGTATAATGTATATTTATTATTAAATAATAACTATTTATTTGACTAAACTATTTGTTTGACTTAACCCAGCAAGAGGGTTAATTTTACCCACTGGTTGGGTCAAATGAATGACCCAGTAATATGGGTTAAACGGTAAAACCCAGCACTTGGGTCAAACCAACCCAGCGCGTGTTCTGTCCAATAGTGACCCAGCAGCGTGGTTAAGGTTGGGTTATTTTTTAACCCAACAGTTTTAAGAGTGCACAGTCAGTGAGTGCCCACTCTTTAAAACACTTTTAGTGTTAATTTGGTGACTTAATGAGAGACTTCAAATGCATCAATAACTGACATATAAAACTTAAAGCTACAGATAGAAAAAGTTTGTAAAATAGATGTCCAAATAATTTTTCCCTTACTGTACACACTATAAGCTAAGGGAAATGTGCTTTCTGGGAAAGAAAATACATTTCATAAATACTTCAGTGTAAAAATGCTGGTTTATGTGTTTAATAAAAACATAATAAAGCTGAAATCTGATAGGGTTCTTTGGGTGCAAATCCTGAAAGGTCAGATAATGTTGTAAGGTTTGACTGAAGTGTAGAAATGTATTATTACAACAAACCATCCATCAAAATCACTCACAGTGATTGTACTGAGCACTTTACACTCATCTCCCTCTCGCCCTCTCTATGGTGACTTCAATCTGCTTCTGTCAGGCCGTCAAGTTCCAAAATACATCTAACAGATATAAGAACTCACTTATTCCTGTTGCCATTAGTGTTTTAAATTGCTCACTTTAATGTATCTGCATTTATTGTGTTCTTCTAATTTATTTATTCATCCGGTTTGTGTTCATGTGTTTTTGCTGCTGTCAGACAATTTGCAACTTGGGGTCAATAAAGACTCCTTGAACTCTAAACAGTCAGTGGAAATCTCAACTTTGTTGCTCAGAAACAAAACAGGTCATGTGTGTTGAACACAATATTGATTAACAAAATATAAATCCATTTCATGACAACGAGAAGACTCACATTCTTTTAATTAGGTTGGTAAAGAATATATTTGTTACTGTATACGCTTATTATAACAACTTGTACACATGACACTTACTTTTATTTAGGTATCACACAGAAAAAGCACAGATGTTTGGAGATTAGTGCTGGCCAACTAAAAGTCATTTTCTCTCATGGTAAATAACCTTGGGAAACAAAGTGGCACATACACTTGAGGAAAGTCTCACATAAACTGACACTAATGGGAAAGGCACAGAGGAGATATTGAGGTGGGTAGTAACGCTAATGGCTTTTGGAGATTAGTGAGTCTGCAAGGTGATTTTAATCTGTTGAAAAGACCATTCATTTTCACTTTTCCCATGGGATACACATAAAGCAAAGAGAGATTATCTCATTTTATTCAATTATCCAGACAATTTCATATTTTCTACCACTATTTCTTCACGCCCAATCTGTCTGAAGGCAATTTACAGTTCTTTTGATTGAGAGGTTAATGGTGATTTTGATTTTCATTAATGAAGGACTTTCTTTTTAGGCGTTGGTGTGTTTTTTTAGTTGTGAGCAGTCAAATAATAATAAAATCATTTTTTGGATTTCAATAGGAACAATATGATGATATAAAAATTATTGTATTCTATTCTTTTGTTGCCATAGTCACCATGCTCTGGCCAATATAATGGTGCCGTTCATTGGAGCTACTACCCTTTCAGAGTGATAACTGGGATCGGCGCTTCTTCGGCGCTTACACAAACCAAATGACCATGTCTTTGAAGCACATTTAGAGGACACAGTGCACATACAGTACATACAGTATATGGCACTTTGCCTAATGCGCTGCTACAGGAGACACATAAATGCACAGTGAGTAGCCACTTTGATCATCTATCTCTGAATGTTCTTATATATCCATATTATTACGTATAATATGGATATACAGTGTGTGATACATATAAAACCTTCCTGTACAATACAAGGAAGATTTTAAAGTCAGTGTATTAACTCTAGCTAAATGGTTGAAACATTTAAAGCATAAAAGCACAAGTGCACTGTTGTAAATGCTCTTTATTGATCCCACTGTATCATGTGATCAATGTGAGCATGATTTAGTAAAAGCTTGTGTGTTCTAAAACATGAATGAACAGAATTCATACATGGAACAACTATAAGTGTGTTCACTGAGGACTGTGTCGTCTGGATTTACAGTTCAGTGAAAATGACACTTTCTCCTCAGTAAAAATGTGAAACAAGGCCACTATCCCAGAGGTTATAAAAAAGAAAATATAAATTATGTTAATGAATAATGAATTAGTCAATTAATTGTATTGTTCTTATACAGTCCCTTCCATTATTGCACTTTCAGTGCTCTTATTTGAGTCCATTCTTCTTTAAAGCATCATTTGAACTAATTGAGTTTTTGAGCATTTGCCTATGCACAGTTCTTTAAAGTATTTCAATTGGGCTGAGATTTGGATTTTGACCAAAACATTGACCTTTAAGCCATTCTGGTTTAGTTTTTCTTGGTTGAATTTTTTGCAAAATGCCATTCGAAAAATTGTTTAGTAAACAGTTATGTAATAAAACCAAGAAATACTGTAATGACTGTAAATACTGTAATAAGCAGCAAAAACATATAAATGGTGTTAAGATACTGTGAATCATTCAATCAATCATGCTGCTCAGAGAACACACCAATGCTGTGTAGTTTTTTAAAGTCATTCATATTTCATGGATATACAAGCTCAACACAGTGCTCTCAGTGTATTGAACTGAAATGAAATGTTCTTTATTTGTCTTCATCAATGTTCTTTACCAAGACACTGACATTCAGCTAATTAGCTAGTTCAAGAACATAGTGTTAGTTTGCAATATATTTAGAAATGTTACCTATCAACAGCAATTGCCACCAGAGTGAACACAGATGCTGACACAGAAATCCCCTGAACCATTCCACTTAGTTTGCACACCACACTACCAAATGGCCATCCTGCAGCGAAAAGCAAACAGCTCAATTAAATGAGTTTTGAATACAAGCCAAGTCAGTGTCATTTTAACAAACTGAATATATGATCTTTTTATTTTATTTTTTTGTAGTTGTAGATGCAAAGATTTCTTTTCTACTCAATGATCATGCTATTTAAGAAAAAAACAAAGATGGACCCGTGAAAACGTATGTATTGCGTATCCTTACCTGTGATGATATTGTCCACTAACGTTGTGGGCATGCAGAAGATGCCAACCAGCAGGTCACTGATGGCCAGGTTGAGGATAAACAAATTGGTGACTGTGCGCATATTCTTGCTACGGAGAACGATGAAACATACTATTCCGTTTCCCACCATGCAGATAAGGAAAATTAAGAGGTAAGAGATGGTGAAGACCGCAGCTATTGAGGCCTTGTGGAGGTAAAAGTCTACATAAGTTATGTTGTTGTAGCTCATAGTGTCTTCCTGCAATATTAAAGTGTTGGAAAGATTTGGGGCTTCCAGTGAAGTGTTGAAAAGAGTATGAGCCATGTTGATGTCTGAAACAGAAGGCACCAATAAGGACATGTAGTTTAAATAATCAATGTGTGTATACAAAATCACATACTTGTTGAGATAATTAAAATGAAAAAGATCATGGTGCATCTTTTAAAAAAGGGCAGATCAGTGGTGGTGCTTTAACAAGACAAGTGTTACCATTTAATTACACTCATAACTGTAATTATTGCTTTTTTTTTTTTTTTTTTTTACATTAGTCTTATTTTGAAATCATAAATAACATGATTACCTCAGAAGAAGAAGTCCTTGAGTTGGGTCCTTTTCTTTCACCTGCACAGCATGAATATTTGAGAGAAGTTGCGGAAAAGTGTGCTCTTATCCCTGTGTTCAGCGCGGCTCTCTGCCTCTCACTGGTCTACCACCTATAGATGACAAAGAGGTAATGAGATTCAAACTAGGGATGAGATGTGCTGGGCGTTGCTCAGAGCAACACATGACCAGGGATGACATATGAAACATTAATTATATCTGTCACATGCCTATGAGTAAAGAAAATGTGTTTCATTAGCACACAACAGGCTTCTGCACCGGGGTTCTGTAATGAACACCTTTTGTACAGTCTGCCTTTGTGATTTCTCTCACCTGCACTTAAGTTTCCAGGTCACTCAACATATCTTTATTTTATGATAACGACAAATGTCACCAGTTGGGATTCAAGGCATTTTTGGTGTACCTTTATTATTTTCTCTGCCTGTAATGTTTTGTGTTGTTGTAGGGTAAATTAATCAGGCTACACATGAGTTTTTTTATTCTTTATTTTAGAGACAGTGGTACATAGATTACATGGATAATATTACTCATTGCTGTCCCCTTTTTTATAGAAAGAAAGCCTTTTAAAGAATATTATTTGTATTGGATCATTGATTCATAATTCTGCACCTAAAGGTATCTGAAAAAATTTGAAACCTTGTACTATTTTCAGTAATTGAATCCAGAATTTAAATGTATTGTCTGTTGAATTGGGTCTGAAACCTGGTCAGGTGCACACCATTGAAGTATCTGTATTTATTATCCAATTGGTACGCTTCATTTACTATATTCTGAATTTTGAATTGGGCTTTAATCCATGAATTTTCTTTATATGTTTATCTAGGTTTGCATTAGCCAGCATTGCATGGATTGGGGGGGGGTTCAATATCTTTCCATCTAGCCTGGAAGTTTGAAGAGCATCAATTCAAAAATGGTTTTATCTGGGTCGCATATAAGTAGGCCATGCCCCCTTCTCCTTTTGGAAGTTGTAATGTTTTTGTTTTTCCTTGCAAAACAAATCTGAAGATGATTTGATCTATTTCCAAAAACATCTTGCGGGGTATTTCTACTGGGAGTGCTTGAAACAGGAAAGGATATCGTGGGAGGAAGTTCATTTTCACAACAACTCTGTGGTACATTTAAGTTTGCTAGTCGTCTTCCTCAGCGGCTACTGAATGTCTGGGACTGTAAAAAAGGAAATAACATTTACATTACATTTACATTTAGTCATTTAGCAGACGCTTTTATCCAAAGCGACTTACAAGTGAGGATAACAATGGAAGCAATTTTAACAACACAAGGTACAAAATACATAAGTGCACAAAAAACTAGTCAGTTTAAACCCAGCGCAGTATACAATGCTAAGGATAAGGGAATTTTTTTTTTTGTTTTTTTTTTTTATAGAAAGGAATCGATAGAAAGGAAGTAGGACTCAGTGTTTGTCAGTCAGGTGTTGACGGAAGAGATGTGTTTTCAGGTGTTTTTTAAAGATGGCTACAGAATCTGCTGATCTTGTAGCAGCAGGTAGATCATTCCACCAATGTGGAACAGATCCAGAGAAGGTACGTGAGAGTGATTTTTTACCTTTTTGGGACGGTACCACCAGACGTTGTTCATTTGCAGAGCGCAGGGATCTGGTAGGAACGTAGGTCTGTATTAGTGAGTGAAGATATGGGGGTGCAGAACCAGTGGTGGTCTTGTAGGCCAAGAGCATAGCTTTGAACTTAAATAAGAATTTAATAAAATAAAAGTAAAGCAACGTAAGGCTGAAGGAAGAGTCGTTAGCTTGTGGGTTTTAAACTTGTTTGCATCTTGTCTGTAGGTAACATCACTTCACAGAAAAATCATAACCAGGTAGCCAGTGTTGGGAAAGTTCACTTTCTACAAGAACTAGTTCAAAGTTCAGTTCACAAATTTTAAAATAAACTAGTTCAGTTCATAGTTCAAACTTCAAAATTTTGAACTAAGTTCACAGTTCCAAAAATGAACTAGTTCATAGTTCTTTTTTTTCATATGTTGCTGCGAGCTATTATTTTTCAAAATTATTGCCACAGCCCATATACAGTAGAATCACAGACAGCAATTATTTTATCAGTTTTAACAATGAAGCTATGCGTCAGATTTAATTTTCATATCCAATTTTCATACCTTATCCAACCAGGGTTTACATTAGCATTGAGGGGACATTGTTGCTTTAATGCTTTGTTGCTGTCCATTCACTCCACACTAGTAGCAGCTGCAGCTTTCAACCCAACAGTACATTCTCAAGAACATGAGGAAAAACGTGCTGCTTGAATGGTCTTTTTTTAATGAGGAATTATTCAAAGAAAAACAGGACAGTAATCATTAAAGTGAAAACGTTTTTAAATTTTAATAATTTTCCATTGTCCACGTGCTAAAACAGAATATTGGAATCCTGGAAAAATAGACCAGGCAGGTTCAACAAACAAGTTACATGAATGAATTTAAATGATCATACGCCTTACTACATGCTGCTTTCGCCTCCATGCTTTATTTTAAAAAAAAATTTTTTTTTGATGACGCGTCACGCATGCGGCGGACGGCGGTGCGACACAGGTGGCTGTGTTGCCAGGTTTGGTGTTTTTCCGCTAAGACCCGTTTGCGGTGTGTTTTAGCCGGGTTTTCGCCTGGAAGGCTCTATAGAAATCTGGCACCCTATTGAACGAAGTTAACCTGAGAGAGCGTGCCGTTCACAGACACCAGAATGAACGAGTTCACAGTAACGTTCATCAGGCAGTAATACAGCACGTTCAGTTCACGTTCACCCAAAATATGAACGAGTTCCTGGCACAACACTGCAGGTAGCCTACATCAGCCTACAAACAATTCAGGCCAAAAAGCTGACCAGTGGAAAATGTGCAGAAATAGTACAAATAAATAAGTTAAGGGAAAAGGTCATCCTGTTCTATAGCTTCAATGATATAATGCAGTCTTTGGATTTTAGTAGTTTGTGGTCATAAAAATATTACTTCATAAAATTATTTTCAAGTCGATTAAATGCTTTAATGTACTACAAGAAAAGGGAAACAGTAGTCACTGCTATTAAAAGAAACCCCTCAGAGCCACATAGCTATAGAAAGAGTGCCTAATCAACACTAGAGAGTACCCTCAGCATATGAACTGTCAAAACAATATGGCTTCTTATAGAGTTAAAATAAGGACACCGTCAGTGTTCTGACTGACAAACTCTATATGAAGTTACATAGAAAGGACTATGTCTGTGGAGGTTCTCAGTCATCCAGGACATTGTGAAGGTTAAAGCAAACAACATCTGGACGTAGGTTTCAAGGCGAAGACGACCATCACACGAGAAGCGTCAACATTACCCAAACAATTATTAATGTGCATCTTTGGTTTTGGTTCACATAATTAAATGAATCAATAACTTGACCAAGGGATGCGTTTTGTGAGGTTTATTTTCATTTTAGCAGGCAACAAAATAGAACCGACTCTGACTGACTGTACAAGTGCATTCTGGTCCTGTATCTGTGCTTCATACTAATCCATAGGTGCCCATATCTTTACCCAATCCACCAGGTTTAAACAATACTACTAAACTAATAAAAAAATGCTAACCATAAACAAATACATTTAAACAATACAAATTCACAAGAAGGAGAGAATAACAATATATAACATTATAAATAACATAAAATAAGCATAGTACTAATCTAATGAAGCACGCAAAAATCATCAATCAGTCAATTTGATAAACCCTTCAGTATCAAAATTAAAACTATGATAATCTGTTGGTAGGAGACACATTTATTTGTTTAATTTATTTATACAAAATGCATTATCATCACCGGGGGACGCCCAGCCTGTTTTGATGTTTTTAACATAATAAAAATAAATAAATAGACCCTTAAACAGAGGTTACACAGGCCAAACAGGGCACCATAGTGAAAAACTTGTTCATTTGATGGGAACAGTGAGGATGAGATCCACAAGCATTTCCAACAATGGAAAAGGATTTTTAAAAGTTGTTCAAATATTACATGCTGCAATAATTTACAGTAATAGTACTAGAGAAATACATTCATATTCAGATTAGGAGAAGTAAGAATATTTGTGCAGGCTATACTATAGTTTAACACAAAAGTCTGAGAAGGTTCTCAGTCATCCAGGACATCTTGAAAAAAAGGTTGAAGTAAAAGCATCTGGACTCAGTTTTCAAGGTCTAATTCCAAGAGACTTCATCAATTCTGAGATCAACTGGTAAGAGAGCTGAGCTTATATCTCTAGAGGGAGGAGTTTCCTCTGAAACCAAACCTGATGGACCAGGCTGTTCTGTTCTCACCGTCGTTGGCTCTGAAAGGAAAGTGTGACTCCTGATATGAGAGTCGTTAATGCTCAGGTGAGTCGTTAGTGACACTGCTTCATTCAGGTGCTGCGTTTGTTATTCTAGAGTAAAACTCTTTTGTTTCAGGTTTCAAAACACTGTTATAAATACTAGGCAACATGAATCTGAGGCCACCTCCTCTGTTCAAAGAGGGCTTTTTCATTTTCACAAAACCCCTCACCCCTCTCTCAAACCATCTGGCCTCTCCTTAGTGCTATAGCTGTACAGAGCCACATTGTAAAACACAACCCAATAAAACAAAGAGATATAGATTGGACAGATGTGGGATTGCCTTGACAGCCTACTAAGCAAAGAACATTATGACAGGCTGGTCTTGTTCACACCCTGGGGAAAAGACACTAATGGCTCATCTCAACCAAGGTATGAGACTAAAGTGGAGTCTGGACACTGATGAACTCTGGCTTTGTCATGGCAACACAACAAACAGGTGTGCAGACCGGTTAACCTAAAGAGACATTTAAAGACTTTAAAGAAAAAATATTTTATGTACACTATCAGTTTTTCGTGTGAAGGCAACCTCAACGGCAAGGACAATTAATGAAAACGTTCTTGTCAGTGTGGAAAATAAAAGGAATCAGTAATCTGCATTAGTCTGTGGCTTCTTCATTAGGGTGATACTAGAACGTCACTCAAACCTCAGAGACTTCATGTACAGAGCTTTATTCAGTGCATTAAACAGTGTTACATCACTTACCAGATCTGTATGCCAGTCTGGCCTGGTGAGGACATTTTAAAAACAAAGTAATGACCTTCTTTTCAAACTGTTTTTGTTTTAGCCAGTGGTGTAAAGACAAATCACGTTTGTAACCAGACCTTCCTTGAAGAACAGCACTGCCCCCATGAGCCAGCATTTAACATAACCAACCATACTTTTGCAATGAGAGTGTGCAATTCATTTTTATTTGGTCTGGTAGGCTTACTTGTGGGCAAAGAGGTGATTGTAAGGACTGTTCACAGTGTAATGCTCCTACCCACTCCTCTACTATGCTCATGGAAACTACACAGCCCTCATTTTTACTTTGAGACGGAATAAGACTCCATATTAACAAAACTGCATCAAAGCAGAACATACATACCACAAACTGAAATGATGCCTTAAGAATCATTCAGATTGTTTATTAGCACTGAAACGTTACACCATAAAAATGTAGCTGCTTTAGACATGCTTATTCCTTGTACAAAATGATTTAAACATCAAAAATAGATGTTACCTTAGTTAAATCGGGTTCAGAAAGAAAAGTCAACACACAGAGCGTTACAGGGGAAGACCATGTGCCTGCTAGTGTTTTGGTAAAAAACATTTTATCAGTCTTTACATTAAAGCCATTGGTTGTCTCTGAATGCATTAGAAAAGTACATTTCAAGACTTGAGCTGGAGTACATTCAAGACTTGAGCTGGAGTACATTCAAAGAGCTGCAAAATACTCTAAAAAATACTGAAAAACAATCTGCCGTGTGTCATTACTGTTAAGAATAGTCACAAATATATTTATCCAAATGTTCACTTCATGGACCACACTTTTTAATGGATAAATATTAATGGTTCATCCAGAGCTCATCAGCTCTGGATGTAATAAGATGAGATGAAAGACAGGGAACCTTGATTTGCATAAATAAAAAAGCTGACTGGTCACTAAAATCACAGTTCAAGTATGTGATGCATGTGATTCAATGCATAGATAGAGCATTATAGATCAAACTTTTCTTGTATCAGTTTCCATATTTAAAAAAATAGTACATCTAATCTGGTACATAAATGACTAGAATGTGCATAATGATTATTTAGTATTAAAAAGGCCAAAATTGAAATATAATAAAATATAAGATTTTATGCAGTGCCAGTTGAGGAATCACTTTTTGATCAATTGCTATAAATAGTCTGGCACCAACAGGAAATAGGTAAAGCTTCTATCTATCTATCTATCTATCTATCTATCTATCTATCTATCTATCTATCTATCTATCTATCTATCTATCTATCTATCTATCTATCTATCTATCTATCTATCTATCTATCTATCTATCTCCTAAAGGGTGTAAGAGAGTGGATGTAAGACCTAACATACAATACCTATGTAGCTTACATATAATAAATACAGAAAGAAAAAGAAAAGCATCCAAAAAACAAAGAGAAATATTTGATTGTTCGATTGTGTGTAGTGTTGAATAATTGTTACATTATCCTGTAAAAAATTACAGCTGAATGAAAGATTGATAAATAATTTAAATCCAGTCTAGGGTTTGCATTTGCAGTTCCACCACAAAAAGATCTCTTTTATACAGCTTTAAAAAAGGCAGTACCTTTAGATGGTTCCATAATGGAAAATCTATAACTCAAAGAGAATCCAGTTTGATTGTTTTTTCTGAAACTAAAAAGGAACATTAAGAAAGCTAACGTGGTACTAAAAATATAAACATTTTAAAGTGTAAAAAGGTAAATTTACCATTGAAATTGCAAGGTATTAACGATTTTCTTTACACATTGATTTAAAACCAAAAGGAGTACAAAAATTGTTTTAAGTGAAAGAAAAATAAATACAACTTTTTTCATAGAAATTATTGTTGATTCATTCACAGATCTGTTTCAGAGCCCTTCTTCCAGAGAAAACCATTTTCCATTGAGTCACAGTCTTTTTGTATCTCAGGTGAACCTTTGGTATGCGCACCTCTGTCAAGACTAAAACAGAAAGACAGCCAGTATAAACAAATGAACACATGACCCCCAATAAAGATGGAGTTACTTTCATTCTTTTCTTGAAAAAGGAAAGATGGTACTCACTTACTTAGCCACTGTGGAAGACTCAAAGTAGTACTCAGCACGCCGAATGAGGGGTAAGGAAAATCTGCGACTCATCTCCTGCAGAAAGAACAACACAATTTCAAACTATTATGAAGTTTGGAAATTAACAGGCATATTTGTATATTTGTTTTGTGAATTGCACAAAGACAGAATGTGTCACAGGCTAAACAGAGGCAATCACAAGTTTTAGGAGCTAAGACAAAAACACATTCTAGTACTCACTAGCCAAGGATATATTCCCCAACATGGGCTCCTGCTCCATCATTTCCATGGAGATTTTAATAGTGGGGATTTTTTCATGGTAGGGATAGTCGGACTGTGGGAGGAGGGACAGTGTTAACACTTGAGTGAGGATCTACAGGAAACCCTAAAACTAAGTCACATGGCGACAACATTGAACTGTAGTAGAAGAACTTACAAAGTCCACTTCAATACTATCAATACTGCCTTTCTTCTTGTTTTTCTTTTCCTTCTCATCCTCTTTTTTCTTTTTATCCTTCTCTGGAATGACATCATCTAGGTAACTGAGGTCATGCTGGGAGAAGACATAATCCATGGCTTTACGGACTGCAACCAATGCCAGGATCTGTGGAAAGGGAAACATTTTGCCTTTTCTATTTGTATTGCTCCAAGATTTAGATCATTTACACACGTGGACAAAAATGTTGGTACTGTGGTGTAATATTTTATATGTTATGTGTTTTAAACTATGTAGACCCAGTTAGTTATTCATTTAAACATATTAATATAAAAGACAAAACCTAATGTCAGACACACACACACACAGGAAGGACCAGATAAAGACGCAGGTGTCTGTCATCGGAGGAAACAGAGCCAGGCGAGGAGTAGCTCAAGGCCAGACAGAAATGACATCAGGCCCAGAGCCTTGCACAATGATATCAGAAAGAGTTATTACTTTACTGATATCAAAACTGTATAAAAGCTTATGTCTACTGTTCAAACATCAGTAGAGCTTGGGCAAAGTCTACTCGGGTCATTATTGTGTTGGTTGTGAACAATAAAGACTCTATGGCATGGAATCTGCTGTTGCGTTCATAACTTATTCCATACAATAGTGCCAAAGACTGAGGGGTCAGTTTTGACACTACAGTACCCTTCGGTCAATGAAAGAAAAACTCACAATGGTCACAGAAAAAACTTTATTCTGACAAATGTAATAATAAATAAAAAATCTATGAATGTTAACCAATGAAAGTCAGACATTGTTTTTCAATTATGCTTCAACGGAATTATTTTAAAAAATAAACTCATGGAACAGGCCTAGAAAAAATTGATGGTACCACTAGAAAAGACTGTAAATAATGTGACCAAATGGACATGTTAGTTCAAGGTGTGTGCACTAATTAGCATCACAGGTGTGTACAATCTTGTAATCAGTCAGTGGGCCTATTTCTAGGGCTTCAGGTAGTCACTGTGTTGTCTGGTGACATGGTGTGTACCACACTCAACATGGACCAGAGGAAGCGAAGGAAAGAGTTGTCGCAGGAGAATAGAAAGAAAATTATAGACAAGCATGATAAAGGTAAAGGCTATAAGACCATCTCCAAGCAGCTAGATGTTCCTGTGACTACAGTTGCACATATTATTCAGAAATTTAAGATCCATGGGACTGTAGCCAACCTCCCTGGACGTGGCCGCAGGAGGAAAATTGATGACAAATCAAAGAGACGGATAATCCGAATGGTAACAAAAGAGCCCAGAAAGACTTCTAAAGAGATCCAAGGTGAACTCCATGCTCAAGGAACATCAGTGTCAGATCGCACCATCCGTCGTTGTTTGAGCCAAAGTGGACTACATGGGAGACAACCAAGGAGGACACCATTGTTGAAAACAAATCATAAAAAAGCTAGACTGGAATATGCCAAACTACATGTTGAGAAGCCACAAAGCTTCTGGGAGAATGTCCTATGGACAGATGAGACAAAAATGGAACTTTTTGCCAAGGCACATCAGCTCTATGTTCACAGACGGAAAAATGAAGCATATCAAGAAAAGAACACTGTCCCTACTGTCAAACATGGAGGAGGCTCTGTTATGTTCTGGGGCTGCTTTGCTGCACAGGGTGTCTTGAATCTGTGCAGGGTACAATGAAATCTGAAGACTATCAAGGGATTCTAGAGAGAAATGTGCTCTGGGCCAGTGTCAGACAGCTTGGTCTCAGTCGCAGGTCATGGGTCTTGCAACAGGACAATGACCCAAAACACAGCTAAAAACACCCAAGAATGGTTAAGAGGAAAACATTGGACTATTCTAAAGTGGCCTTCTATGAGCCCTGACCTCAATCCTATTGAGCATCTTTGGAAGGAGCTGAAACATGCCGTCTGGAAAAGACACCCTTCAAACCGGAAACAACTGGAGCAGTTTGCTCATGAGGAGTGGGCCAAAAAGTCTCATTGACAGTTACAGGAGTCGTCTGATTGCAGTGATAGCCTCAAAAGGTTGTGCAACAAAATATTAAGTTAGGGGTACCATCAATTTTGTCCAGGCCTGTTCCATGAGTTTATTTTTTTAAATAATTCCGTTGAAGCATGGTTGAAAAGCAATGTCTGACTTTCATTGGTTAACATTCATAGAATTTTTATTTATTATTACTTTTGTCAGAATAAGTTTTTTCTGTGACCACTGTGAGTTTTTCTTTCATTGACCGAAAGGTACCAACAATTTTCTCCACGTGTGTAATAGTCCCTACCATGACAGGGAAAATGATGGCAGCAACAGTAGATTTGAGGACCCAGAGCAGAGCCAGACAGATGGCCTGAATGAAGGTGAAGAGATGGATCCGTCTCTGCGGGACGTGACGCAGATAGATCATATCCGGCTGGTGTTTAGCTGGCATAAGGAGGAGCTGCAAGCGATCCATAAACTGCATAAAATATATATATATAAATGATTATATGTTGTAGTAGATGGAGTGTCTGTTTTACGTTTAATTTGTCACCCTGTGTAAACTCACCTGGACTCCATTGAGGGAGGCTACACCCATGTAAAGAAACACACCATATAGCACAGGCATTGGGATAAACTGCAATTGAAAGAAAAGGTTAAAACCTAAACTCAGTACTTTAAGTGTACACCAGGGGGAGCACCAAGCCCATTCATTTCCACTCAGTCACTTCAAATTTTTTGTTCAGCAGCCTAATGAAGAACACTTAAATGTAATAAGAGCTTAAACCCTGACGGACATTTCACTTCACATTAATTCAGCTTTAGGAGTTTATAATCGGATGAACAAAATATTTCCTTTTTTCTCTAATTTGGAGCGCATGATAATAGTTTTGCCAAAGAACGACAGTAATCCATATTTCCATCAAAGATTTACAAAATGTACCTTAAGGATGGGGGCCATGAAGACTGAGAGTCCAGTGAGGACGAAGACAATGATTCCAGTGACTCTCTGCTCTCTGGAAATAATCGATAAATAATCCATACACATGCTTGATACAGCGTGCGAACCAAACTTACTGTATACTGCTGAGGTTGTACAGCAGCTACTGTGCATAGTCTCACCTGACTCCCAGGAACTTAGGCTGCTCTCCAGGAGCTGATGTCTCAGTTTCCATTTTGAGAGAGTCAAGGTGAGCAATAGAGATGACAGTGGCAGCCACATACCACGGCAGGCCCATAAATGAACATATAATGATCAGGACGGCCACCCAGAACAGGTCTAAGTGATAACCTGCTCCTTTCTGTAAAGAGCAAAGAAAGCAAAGGAAAGGAAAAAACGTTGCTTTAAGCATTTTGAATAGCCTAATAATTTAATTATTGGCATTGTGTGCCAACCTTGAGTTTGTGTTCTTTTCTGTTGACAATCACAGCAGTGATCTGTTGGTCCATAAATAGGAGAATGGTGACCAGCAGTGCAGGGAGTGCCGCAGCCATATATACCCACCAAGGGTTTCCTCCAAATGGAGCAACAAACCAGCCTCTGTGGGGACTTGTAGGCTGAACACACAGAAAAAAAAAAAACATTTACTGAGAACAAATTCAATTTGAAGTGATGCCTCTATTACACTTGCTACTCTGCACCATGTCCGGCATTAAAAGTGAAAACATAATCCTTTGTGCTCAGACAAAGCTTGCTCTGTACCTGCGACTAAGAGAAGGTCTATGTTCTCACATCACGTATAATCAAGTTGTTACTCGATGCACATTCCTATCCTCTACATCTAAGGGTGGCCTTAAACATTTGAGAAACATCTGAGCTTAGCAGTATCAAATAAAAAAAAAGAAAAATACAAAGAAAGCATTATAGTGGTATTTTAAAGAATTACAGAGGCTTTCTTCCGGAAACATGGATCACTGTCAGTGCAATCAGAGGAGAGTCATCCTGGCTGCCAATTGTCTTTAATGTAAAAACAGTCAGATGCACTTACATTCCACTGGACTAAATAACCTGAGTACTATTGTCTTATGGTGTACAGTACACTTCTTTGTGGTAGATACCTTGAATTCACTTGGCACGATGAGCTTTGGGGTGTTTACCCCAATAAAGGCATCCACGCCACAGAAGAGAAAAATGGTCAAGATGATGGCAAAATCACTGATAAGCTTTCTCACCTAAAAGCAAAACCACATTCATGTCAACTATTTGTTTTTCCTCTGGCATTGCTTCCACTTGTGTTTTTCTTATCGGAAGAGACCGATACATACTGTAAAACATGTTAATGTCAACAAACAGAAGAAGATATTGCCCTGCTGACTGCACGGTTTTACTACTGGAACTTAACAAAAGAAAAACTCCAGTGGTTTCAGAAAGGTTATTGTCTATAAAGGATCATGTTTCCCTCAAAACAATATTTTTTTGTTTTAAATTTTATCTCATGCATCTTGTGTGTATACTTTTAGACTCACTTTGGTAGGGAAGAAACGACCTGTCTTGAACTGCTTTAGGCCCATAGAACAGGTATAGGTCCCAAAGAACAAAATGAAGGACATGAGGGTGATGTCAGGCACATAGCCACAAGCCTCACCGACTAGCTGCCCGCCATACTTCGAGCACTGATTTTTGGTAAGAGACACCCAGGTGGCATTGACCGGCTATGACAACAAAACAAGATATTTAAGAATGCATAACAAGTTATGTGTGCGAGTGTAATTTTAGTTCCTAAAGTTAAGACACCACATACCAGATGAGTACTGTTTGTCCAGGCAGCAAGATCAAGGAGTTCTGAGGAGTTGCCTAATAAAAGGAAAAACAGTGTGATCTCTTTTCTTGATACTTTTCTGACTTGCAGTTTCACACTGTTTGCATCTATGTCAGCATCCCTTTGTCAAACAATCCTACTATTTCACTCCCTACACCAAAAGCCAGTAGGCCTGTTGAGAAAGTAAACAGTGGTATCTACAAGCAGAGTGTAATTTGTTATATCCCAAGTGTACATGACAAAATGACACATTAGTAACATTAAGCCCAAACAGGACAAATACCAAAAATGTTAAAGGGTCAGATTCAACAAAAGACAAAGGCCTATTCAGAATAACAAGTCTATGTTGGATTTCAAAGCCTACAGCACCTTGTAAATCAACCATGGGTCTGAAGTTGAACGTACCAGGCATGCAGTGGCAGTCATACAGAGTGACGAGGTCGGGCTCATAGTAAGAATGTATAGGGTAATCTTTGGACAGCTTTATCATTTTTTTGAACGCATCATAGATGAAGATGAAGCTGATGAGAGCTGAGAATCCCTCCTCTGTAAACCGAGTGAAATACTGCACCAGGAAACTGGCATCTGTGGCAACCAGCACCAGACAAAACAGGCCCGACCACAAACCAATCCAGAGCCGAAACTCAAGGTAGTCAAAGCCATTATCCCTGTGGAGTCACAAAGCAAGTGGACAACAGTATATAAATACATATCAAAGATCGATGGCAGTCAATTTGACTGCCATTTAAAAAGGAAATGTGTATGGATAATATGCAGGATGGGAATATGCGTCTACCAGCTATGAACAGCTGCTTCTGACTCAGTCAGAGCTAACTACAAGCTGGGAAACAGAGCACACAAAAGCACAGAAACATTCTTCAGTCACAGAGTAAAATTAAATGAGAGTGAATTATTGATAATGGAACATAATCAGCATGGTGTTTTGGTAATACTAGAAGACTCTGGGGAAGAACACCGCTGAAGCTAGAGGGACAAATAATCATGTAATACCCATTTACTTTTTAATGACACATTAAGGGCTTCTGTGTATGTTTATTTTAATTTTTTTTTTTAAAGGTTAGCTTCTTATTTAATATTTCATCAATATTAAGTCATGTTAATAATACAACCAGAATAAAGTGGTTCCCATTCTCTTTGACACTCACTTGCTGAAGTTGAAGAGTAGCTTCTCAAAGACCAGCACTGGGCCTGTACTGCTGAGAATTGTCAGAGGCTGGCCAGATAGTAGACAGAAAACTGCTCCTGTCAGTGCTGTACCCAGGAAACTTTCCAACACACCCTGCAGCACAACAGACAACAGGTATTTAAAAGAGTATATTCACACTGTTACTGTAACATGACTTTACAATAAGCATGGCCTTTAAAAGTTTGCATGAATGACATAGCAGTGCAAACTCTGCATCATTAAGTTTTGTTTACCCTGTACACATCAAACAGCTGCTGGTAATGCCCATCAGGAAAGGCTTGTTTAACAAAATGCTCATGTTCACAGTGTAGTGTATTTTGCCCAGTAAAGTGTGAAAATCTGTTCTACTGAGGCTTGTCATTGTTCTTTGGTAGCGTTCAGAGAAAGAGAAGGCTAGAGAATCAAGGGATTCCCCCAAGTGGGCAAGGAAGTGACTGCAGGATTTCACAAGCACCGGTTGGAGGAGGAGGAGGTCAATGGAAATACAGTAATGACGAGGCTTCAGGAGCTGAGTAATCTGGATCTGTGGTTATTTACAGCTTTGTCAAATCCCTAAAGCCAGAGCACTGCAGGTTTGCTTGGATGCCACTCACGACCAGCACAGAGGTGTAGCAGAAGCCAATACTGTACATTGAACACGTGCAGTCAGGCCTATGTTGATACGTGGGCATTAATAATGTAAGGATGTGGATTCCAATGAGGATAGTCAACAGCAGGTTGACTATATGGATGCAGTAAGGAGCCCTGAAGCATAAAATTAAGGTATATCAACTGAACATTTTTTGTTGCAGTTCTGACCGAGCACATGAGATACTGCAAGTCAATGCTCCAACCAAGAGGAAAGAATATGCTAAGCTAACTTTAAGTTTCTCTACCTGCATATTATCTGTAGCATCGCCGAGTAACCCTCCAAATGTGATGGCATTGGTGACTGTGCCCAGGTAGATGAACAAGATGGCAGAGAGAGACTGAATATGTAAAGCATCATAGAAGTCGCTCGCAAAAAATGGCAACTTGCGCTTGATATCCAGGATGAGCCCTCCACAAAACCTTAAATACAAAACCAAACAAAAATAACACCTAGTCTACCTAAACCTCAGAGACATTATGTACAAAAACTGAAATGGTAGTTACTTATTTGTGCGCTGGAGCTCCTCTCCAACCTGGTGTCCACCTCCTCCTGCTCCACCATGTCCTCCATCGTGTGGAGCATCACCGTTCATCTGAGGAGGATCTCCGCCAGCATACATGTTCTTTCTTTAAAGAAAACAAGTGCAAGCCATGAGCGTATAGACAGTCTACACAAGAAATAGATTTATCATCTATTGTAATTATGATTATGCACATATATCGTCATGACACATGTTTGCTCAGTGTGCACAGTGCAGATCAATTTATCTTTAATAAGTGTGTGTCCATTGGGATTATGTTATGCAGATTATCACAGACCTCTTGTCAGATGAGGGCAGAGATTTAGGGGGCTCTATCCTGATGTCAGGGTCCCATTCACCAGGAGGGAGAACAATGACCTCATCAAGGAACTCCTCGATACCAGCCAGCAGGTCCTGTCTGTCCTTTGCTTTGTATGCAATATCATGGAAAACCTGAAAGAACAAAAAAAGCAATCTTAATGTAGAGTTATGTTTAGATCGCATTGACCTTGCTAAATTCCCATGGCATGTGACGAGTCACATTGGGTTTGGATATCAGAGAACAAAGAAATGCATTTCATCCTGCAGTGTCAGCGTGGGGAGTCAAAAAGGCAAAATATCTGATAAACCACTACCTAAGGAAATTTAGAGGTTAAAGTTTAACTTGCGGAGATCCTGGAAAAACACATCCCATCTGTTGACTTACAGGAGTCACTGAGGAGAACAGAAGACAATTTACCCTTGGGAGTTTTATGGTTTAATGAGCTATTGGTTAACTTTCCTGGTGTTAACAGGAAAAAGTCAAACCATCTTAGTGAGTGAACTGTAGGAAGTGAAAGATACAGCGCTAAAAGTGGCACCGGAGAAGGTGTGTTAGTGGAGCGTGCCCGTAGACCAGCAGAACCAGTTTAAAAACGTTATATAAAAACATGCCCACAAGAGAAATTTATTTACATCTTATTCTCCTATTATTATCCTATTACATCTTGCATCATTTGAGAGAAAAAAAGTTAATCAAGAACATACCTCATCTGACATTAGGGTAGCAATGGCCCTCCCAATCTCATGATAGGACTTTGCTTTACCTTTGGGGCCTAAGAGTACAAAGAGGAACCTTGCATGGTTAGAAAATGATAATATAAATGATTAGATGCATACATTTCAATAACTACGGCCACAGTAATAATTTTGACAGTACAGATTTGCCTGCTTTACCTTGTGGGCACAGGGACCTCTGTTAGTGCCCCCAGCATAACAGCTTGCTGCAGTCGCACAAATGCCACAAAGGGACTTTCCAGGAAATCAACCTCACCAACCAACACATTTGATGCCTCAGCATCTCGTGGGAGTTTTTTCATAAACTTGTTCTTCAGCTGTCATGACAGACAGAAACAAAAAGCACAGTGTTAGTCAAAGTGACTTGTAACAATAACTACAATTGTTACAAATCATAATAAAAGAGAACAGTCTGTGCATGTCAGGAGTACTATTAAAACAACTAAAAAATGATAACCATCTTGTGTTGCCCAACTGTTTAAACCAATTAAACTAGTATAATAATTTGTTTCTCTGATCTCACATAATTCCATGTGTTTCTTTGTAATCTTTCACTTAAACTAGTCAAACATTTTGATTTAGTTATTTTAATTTCATGCTAGAACGTCTTAACATCGGATAGGACAAATGTGACTCAGAGACAGACAATGGGAAATCTGTGACTTAGCCTACAGGACAAAGATGGCAGACAGAGAGCTTTTGTTACAGATCCACAGACCAAATCAGGGACATATCAGTGCACAAGGGTCGTGTGAGCTCCGACAGTGGTCACTATACATGACCAGGCATAGTGTTTCTTTGTCAGTAGAGACCTTCAGTGCCAGTGAAAAAGAATGAATGACTTTTTGACTATAAAGACCAAATGAATATACAGACACATTTACCTGATCTTTCTCTGGTTTATCAGAGAAGTCACTCAGGCTGTTAGACGTGAGATTCCGGGCAGGAGTTGGACTACCTGCAGAAATGTGGAGAAAAAAGACTGGAAAAGATTGTAAAGCTTCAAAAACGGTCAATAATCTAAGAAAGAAAGGTGATGAAAAGGTAAATAAAGACAGCCGGACACAGACTAGATGTGGAAAGGCTTAAGCTTTAGGAATAGAACCAGATGGCCATTTATTCCGTCAGCTTCATAGACAGCAGAGAGGTTATTCCTGTTGGCTAATGGTTTGTCAGCAGAAAAAATAAAATAGAGTGAAATTGTACACTTTAAAACCACTTACAAATCTTTGCTGCTGAAAAAGTGAAAGACATTGTTTAGAATGGGTTAGTATTTTGTTGGAATAGAAATGATTATTTATTCTTAGCCCATTCTAACTAAGGTTGTAATTTGCAGAACAATAAATTCTACAAAAATAAAATAAATCAAAATAAAAAAATTTTTCGCACTACTCCCACTTAACAGCAGCATGTGGAGACAAACTCAAGCAGGAAACTACTATAATGGGAATGCTGCAACCTCACTTACAGAGGTATCCCATGCTGTTGCTCCTCATGACTTCCTCACATGGCTCATCTGAGTCTTGAGGGGTTAAACAAGGCACAGGGTGCTCATTGGGGATGAGTGCTACAGATAATGGCCAAGAGGCAGTCAGGGACAGCAAAGGTCCAAAGAGAGAGGAAAGTACAGAAAAGAAAAAGGTTGTGAAAAGACTTAATGTATGGTTAGTGAAAGAAGAAGAAATATATTGTTATAGAAGGATCAAAAGGAAGTGAAGAATACACCAAAGCAGCTTTTATATTTACCATTTTCTATGTTGGAAAACAGTCTACTTGCACTTGAAACACTTTTGCCAATGTCGGCAAGAGAGCGCAAGTTGGATTTCTTGGTCTGATGGCGATGTTTCCTCAGCAGTGTGTACATGACCTTCTCCTTCAGATCAGCCTTTAACTGACCGCTCTCAATCTGGCTGTCTGTGATCACCTCTGTTAAAACAGAGAAAAGAGACAAATTAGGCAGGGCTCAGGAAAAGAACTCTACTTCTCAGAATGTGTGGACAGCTTACCAACAACTTGGGGCAGTGTGAGAGCCTCTAGGTCCAGCATGATTGTACCCTTCTCAATGCATGTTTTCAGTTCCATTAAGCTGTGTAGGGACAGCGTAGCCACATGAGGCTTACTCCAGCGCTCTCCACCTTTCTCCACCTTCTCCTCAAATTTGATCCATCTGGAAAAATCACCAGAATTTACAATGGTAGGGTTAATAGAGAACTTGTCACTGAAAACCTGCAAAACATAGATAGCATAACCAGCATTTTTCTATTTGAACTGTGACAACCCAAAAGCTTAACAAAAGGTGTGTTGTCATTCTTTCCTGAAGCAGTTCATTGGAGAATAAACATGTTAAGCACACATGGGCTGCAGACAAAAAGGCAACAAGATGGGTTCTTGTTTCTTTACTAAACACTTCTACTGTTTTGAATTGGCCACAGTTCACATGACAAGAATAAGGGTAGCATAAAAATAAAAAATAAATCATTAGACATGGAAAAAACACACATAAGAATTGCATGTAGGTATGTTTGTATCTTAGCTCACGGTTTAATACCACACACAGCTTAAAAAAAAAAACGAGTAAGACTGACAAAGAGCCATTCTCTTAAAGTGAGGGATGGGGTTTCTTCTGAGGATAAAATGTCCCTCTGGCTGTGGTCCATGAGCCTGTGACCATGTGTCTTACTGAGAGGACAAAGAGACACCACTGACCTCAAAGATCTCCTTTACCTTCTGTTGGAACACCCACTAGTGAGAGTAATGGTCATGTACCATCATTAACCAGACCAACAAACTGTTTTACTGAGGCTGGCAGCTCTACTGTACAAGTGTCTTGGGAAATCACTTCTACTATTTGAATGACATCACCATTTTATAGATAAAACGTAAAGCTGGAGAATGGTTAAAACAGCATATTTATTTTTGAAAAACAAAATAAAAACAAAATAAAATGCCCTTGTGTTTTGCAATTTGCTTTGTTACACTGCCTATATTAACCTTGAGTCCTGTCCTTGTGCGAGCTTTTGGGTGTTTCTGTCATTTCCTGGTCTCAAAAGCAGGTAGTTCATATCCCAATCAGATAAGAGCAGACTCGGGCTAAGCAGTTCACTGTGGTACAGCCTACTTCCTTATGCCTACACTACATTAAGATCCTGAACTCTATAAACTCTGCTGAAGTAATGTTAAAAGCTGGTGGTGTGATTTGTGTAAATCCTTGTGGCTAACCTGGCGGTCTCTTTCCATTCCATCTCCTGTCCATCCACCGACAGCAGTTCGTCCAGCTCAGTGAAGAGCTGTGGTGGTGGGGGGCCATCATCATCCTCTCCCAAGATAAACCTGATTCTTTCGGCTGGAGAAACTGAGAAGAGAGAGAGACATGTTACACACTGAAACTTTCCCTCAGAAGAATGTAAAACTGAGCTGCAAATTTATACATCACATCACAAACAAAGTCATTCATAATGGTGTTTAGTGCTGTTACAGTCTCAATTGTAAAAGCTTTACATTTTTATTTGTAACACATACAGTGACTGTGTTAACATAAATGTATACGAGACGTTCATGTTAGAGAGACACTTAAAAGTACAAGTGCATACTAGTGAACAGCCACAAACTGTTTAGTAAAACTAAATATTGATTTATGGCATGCAATGTTAATAATTTTCACTTATACCCATCAATGACAAGGTGTAGCAGTGATATTAACGGACTTTGCTTCATCTAAAAGCAATAAAGTTACCCAACTGCAGGAAATCAAAAACTTGATTTGAACTTGATTTAAAAGGCAAGTAAATGTATTATATAGTACGTTAGGAATACAATGAAAAACATTTCTTTAGGACACTTTAGAATCACTAACACTTAGATACAGATGTGTAATTAACAATTAATTACTTAATAAGCTATTTATAGACATTGAAATATTATTCTTCAGTGTAGTGGGTTGTATTATGGGTTTATTGTCAAGACTAAAACATTTATATCAATGTATATAATGTAATAGTAATTATTAATGTTAGATTAATGCTATGAATTAAGGCTTAATTAAGTTCTTACAAATACTCAACTAATGCCTAATAGTGCAAGTTATTCTATAGCGTTACCAAACTTTAATGTTCCACTTACTTCCAAGAATCTTACTGATCTAGTCTCAAAGGGGAATATTTGTTTCGTCTTTCCAAAGATTAGACAAGGATATTAAAACATACAGCAGACACAACAGTATCTATGTCATTTATAATTATTATTATTAGATTGGGACAGTGCACGTTGATGAACATACATGAGCCACATTAAAAACATGTCAGCTTGTAGTCTTAGGCTAATTACCATCCGTTGTCCAAACATCCTCACGCATTCATTCACCAGTGCTGTCACTGGAGGCAAGGTGTGTTAAGTGTCTTGCCCGAGAACACAAGAAGAGTATAAACTGCAAAGAGCGGTAATCAAACCACCAACCTTCCGGTTATAGTACGACTCCTCTAACACCTGAGACACTGTACCCCATATGCTGCATTTAATGTGCTATTCATAACGAAGGAACCTTATCCCTTCTGAGAAAGTTGTGCAACTCCTGATGACACAAGTGATAAGACAATTTGCAAGGTAAGTGGTAATTCCTCTGTACCAGAACGTATTCGTGCCTGTAACCTTTTAATCCTCAAACTGTGTATCCCTGCTCTATTTTTTTTAGGCAGCTTGTTTCTAAAATAGTACTGTTGGGCATGTTCTACTGCTGCAGGGAAATCTAGAGAGTTACAGAAAAGGTCAAGATTAGCTCCTTAAAATACTAAAAAAAGATTGTCCTCAATGTAGTGAGTCGGCAAAAGTGAACCCAAAGATCATATAGTTTTCCTTCACTGCCATGGAGTGTTTTTCTTTTCAGTGTTCTAGCAGAACCTGACTTAACTTGTTGCTTTCCAAACCACAAACCACTTGCCTGTTCAGGCCGACAGCTGTTTCAATGAAAACCAGGCTTTAGTTGTAGTTGCACACAACTTTTAAGTAGACAGCTTCACAGGTTTCGACAAAATACCAGGATTATGTGGCTTCAGAGAGATGACGAAACAACAAGTACAACACGATGGAAGGCTCCGATAACCTTTGTCTTTGTCTGTGTTTTGAGTTGAAGCCATGTTGTTTGGTTCAGGTCATGTTAAACGCTACCCACACCTTAAAACATCATCTATGGCATCATTAGGAAAGATAAGGCACTGGTAAAGCACGTACTCCCCAACACCCTTGATGCAACTTGGCATTTAAGCATAAATTATATAAAATATTTCTACAAATGCCGTTATGAAAACCATTGCAGAGGCAGTGGCTTACAGTTCAATAGAAAAAGATCTGACAGTAACAGCTTTGGCGTGATCACGGTGAAGGGTTTGCACTCTTATTCTACCATTGATAGCAACCAAGAGAAAGTTTGTCTCTGACTGCTGTTGTTTTGGGGGTTCTTTAAAATGTGTCTTATTCTTATGTAACTAATTGACTTGGATTGCTAAGTGACATTCACTATTTGCAATGCTGTCCTGTACAAAATTGCAAAAGTATACTGATATATTAGATAAGATAGCAAAGATTTATGAGATGATACGTGTTGCTCATAAATGTCACTGACGTTTGAGCTGCAGTTTATCCTCTATTAACTCATTCTGTGTGAAGAAGACTTAAAAGTAAAAAACAGTTTTTTATGTTTATGTGTTACCAGAAATTAACTGACAAATAATTATGCATGACTTATGTAGTAATCAGAAAGGACCACCTCCTAGAATAAAACTCATGGGACGGTGGAATGACTAAGCACGCAGGGGGATTTGCACCTGAGGAGGATTACAGTGTCAGTGAAATAGTGTGGAGAGGATTACTCCAGTGCCGTCTGCTGCATGGGCTCTGTGAACCAACAGCTTAAGATGACAACAGTATGTCATCCATACTGGGCTCATAAAACGAACAATTTCTTTAGACATGAGGCTTAAAAACTTTCAGCAAACTGGAATGATATGCGTGTGAATCTGAATCCGAGAATCATTTACCATTTATATGGCTATAAAGAAAATTCCTTACACGGGATGGTTATCGCCTTTTCTTACTTTAGCACATAAATAAAGTACACTAAATTATATTTTAGTAATTTAAAAAAAAATTGTTAACTTATTAAAATAAACTTATCTGTGTGGCAAGGCGGCACATGAAACAAGTGTATTCCTGCAATAAAAATGTGATTTTTATCTTTGTACAATCAGCGATAAGAGATAAGAATATTAAAACATAAAAATGTCAACAGAAATGACTCCTTTGTTAGTCTCAGTATGTGTGGTTTCACCCACCTATGCATTTCAAAGCCTCTATTATTTTAATTGTACTGTACTTGTAAGAATTACAAAGCAGTTGTTACCCCTCTATTATCTGGGCCAGCCTGAAGCAGCACCACTTTCAACTTATTTATCTTTACACTTTACATAATATTACAATTACCTATTCAAGGTTAAGTTGTGAAGTTGAATCTTGATTACAAGTCTCATGCTCACAATATCAACCTGTTAAATTCTTCCCCACAGTACAAAACGTGTACACATGTTCAAGGTTAGGACTGAGCTAAGATATTTAAAGAGACTTTGGGAATTAGAAATCATCCTTCTCTAGAAAACAAATATGGAATTAATAGTGCTATCATGCTAAATGCTAGAAAGCTTTAGTTTAAGAAGACATCCGTTTCCTATAGTAAGCAGAAATCTGGAGATACAATACCATTTCTGCATTTTTTTTTTTTTAATCAATTTGCTCGGGTAAAATATTATACGTCTATGGGATGTAAAACTTATTTAAACAAGACCCCATACTCCATACTAAGCATTTTGACTTCTATGTTCATTTTAAATGATTGGATACACGAGCTCTGGATGTGAGTTCACATAGGTATGTCTCCGTAAAGTTTTGCATCTCTTCTGCTTTTTGCCTTGATATCCTCCCCACTATTAGCTGGAATTCCCAAAGTATTGTGTGAGACACTATAAAGCAGTATAATTTTCAGATTACCATTCAAGGAATCCCCATCCCATCTATTAAATCTGTTAATTGTAGGTTTTTGCTTTTGGATTCTTGGCTGACACACCACCCATAACGTGCACACCAATGTACACAGCTCTGCCTGCTTGAATTAAATATCAACCACTTTAACTACAGCATTGCACTGTAGTAGGAGATCTCCTATGACTGATAACTGATTTGTAAATGTAATCCAGTTGAATCCAGACTCACTGAGAGGTTTGAGGAGGTTTGAACCAGAATCATCTGCATTGTCCACATCTGACTTGTATTCCTTGGCTATTGGCTCGGTTCGTTCTTTCTTGTCTTTGTTGCTGGACTTGCGTCTGTGGCGCTTCCTCCGACGGTAGCTCTTAGGAACATGCACACCAATATACACAGTGTGGTGTCCTGCCCAACAAAGCACAGAGAATGTTGATCAGAATCTTCATTTACAGGAAATCGTCCTATGTACAAGTAAAATCTGTATGAGCAGGTTAAAAAAATAAACAAGGACATTTGCCAAAGTCACAAAGAACAAAGAACATTCTTTTGACATATTGTTCCTTGGGGCTTACATAATACAAGTGAATGATAGGCCTCACACAGTGGGGGATCATCAGTCACATGCACACCAGTAAATCCAACTACTTCCTAGAAGCTAATACGGGAAATAGTTACTGAATGTAAGGAAGTGATTTAAAAAAGAAAAAAAAAAACAAAAGAAAAAAAAACAAACTTATAAATGCCTTCATTAACTAACCAGGGAAATTGTCCACCCATTGGACAAAGAGCCGTTTAAAAATGACATGTATTCTCACTGTTTGAGGCTTTTACACCTGAGGTACACATCAAAACTACTAAAAAAATAAAAATAACACAGAGGTTGACATGTTGCCAAACTCTGACAAAGGCACTCCCAGATATCAATGTCTAAGTTTCCAGCTGTGAACACAATTAAAACACATCCTCATTTACAGAAAGCTTACTGTATTATAAAACATTTAACATATTCTTTGACATAACTTATAGATTTTATAAGAAGAATAAATACAATAATTTCTTTTTGCTCAATGAGAGTTTTCACTGTTGGCCATACCTTCCACTTCTTCATCATTACAGACATGTTTGACAAAGGCTGCTCCTCTGTCCAGGATTGCTTCGTCCTCAACTCTACAAGAAAAGAGATAATTATAATAAACAAAATACAAAAATGTCATTCATGGTATCCTTGATTACTGTACTAAATATGGCACCAAAACCTTTTTTCAAAGACTTTCAGAAAGCAATTTATATACATTGCAAGTGATTATAAATATTTTAAATGTCATTATTAATGCTTAAAAGCCCTCAGAAAAAAGACACTCTAATTAGGTTCCTGATTTGTACATAGTACTGTTGTAATAGTGGTCACGTCTGGAGGAGTGTGGGCTGATCCAGTGTTGAAAGGGGTTTTATGCCAGACAGTGTATAATGCAATATAGAATGCAGCAATAACAAAGATTAAAATAAAACATCTATACTTCAAAGTAAGAGGTACAAAATACATTTAATCAGCATTCAAAGGTTTAGATAAAAATGCTTAGATGGGTATGCAAAGTGATTCTTTTTTATTGTGTCAAGTTAGAACAAGCCAACTGAGAACTGAGGCTTTGTCAACAATGGGTCTAAAAACTCCGGCTTACAAATGGGTGGATGGAAGCAGCAGACAAACTGCTAAATAAACAAAGTCAGGAAGGATGCAACTTGTTTCAATTGCAATGTTTTTCTGAATTTCCCAAGTGGCTTGTCTATCAAGCCTCAGAGAGAGAGAAAAAGAATGACAAGATTGCAGCTGTAATGTTTACCTCTGCACATACATGTGTAAAAACCAACAAAAGTATGATCTGCGTTCTCAGAAGAACTTACTGATGGTGGTTCCCAGAGTCAGAACGGAGTTGGGTACGGCAGCATTTCAGTACGCTGCCCCCTGTGCATGGAATGAACTGCAAAAGTACCTAAACCTATCTGAACTTGTGACTTTGGGAGAATTTAAATCTATTCTGGAGAGGCGTGAACTCAAAGAGATTGAAAAATGTAACCGTTTTTAAACTTGTACACATTGACGGTAAATATCATTTGTTTTGTTGATGTCTTGTATGTAAATGCTGTTGTCTTGACCAGGTCACTCTTGAAAAAGATTTTAATCTCAATGAGTTGTTCATCTGGTTAAATAAAATAAATAATGTTGAACCAGCTGCTGTTAAGTGGCCTCAGTGCCAAACTCTTTTGTTGTACATTTTTTCTTACAAATGAGGCTGGGAAAGTTATGCGTTTCCACAGAAAGAGGTGTGGAAGAGCTGTAATCATTCTTTCCACAGTCAGCTTGTACTGCCTCAGAAGTGCACAAAAACACATAATGCTAAAACTGTGAAAACATAAATACAATATTGTATATTTAATGCTAAACATTTTTGTTTATAATTGAAGTTTAAGTTTAATGTTTTTTTCTGTAATAAAAAGAAAGAGTGCAAAAAGTACAAATGATAATGGCTGCATGTCATGTAACACAGATATGAGATAAAGTAACTGGCCACACACTAAGGAGCATAGGAAGCTCATGATGCAGGTTTACATGTCCACACGCAGCGACCCATGGTAAGGAACATCAGCCAGGACAAATATTAAAGCAGAACTTTTTATTTTTGCTTATATTTTTATTTTGTGGCTTTGTTAATTAGAATAATCCACTGTAGTATTTGTCTAGGATAATTGAAGTATGCCTTACCTTTGCAAAAAGAGAAAAAAAACAAATCATTATAGGGCTGGCAATGTCAATTAAGTGAATGGAAATGGAAGTGTACTTTGGAGTGCTCACAATAAAAAGCTGACAAATGTCTGGTAATAAAATAAGGCTGTGACAACTGTGTATTTTGTTGCTTGATAGAGAATTCCTATGAATCTTTCGTTTAGTGTTTAAGCTATCGACTACAATAAACAGGTCCTTATGAAAACATAACAGATAATACAGGAGGACATTCAGGTTTTTCTAAACACACACACCCAAATAAAAAATCTTCTTGATCTTCCTCTCCGTCTGATTAATAAACATGAAATTGAACTGAGGGTCAGAAAACCCAGCTGTAATGAAACCATGCTGGTCTTGGTGCTTCTTGGTGACCTCTTAAAGCTAACGATGCGTGAGGAGCCGGGATCAGCTGCTCAGGATCAGGGATCATCCCCATCTCTTTAAGAATGACGCATACAATCTCAGCAGCCAGGTTCACCCCCATGTGTTAGCATCACAAAAACAATAAAAGTTTGATTTGTGATAGTGTACTTATGTAGAAAAAAAAAAAACTAGGAAGTAAGTAAGTGCTTTATTATTAGCCTATAATGCATAATATATAGTAATTATAATTAATTTTCCCCAAGGGCCACATTTAAACATGGGACTCTTGTGGAGGGCCGGGCCAACATTACACACTTACTGCTGAATAAAAACACATGTATTTTTGCCAATAGTTTAAAGTTTAACTATAGGCAATTCAATGAGTGTAAAAAACACTGTATTTTCTCCACCACAGTCACATTTGCACCCTCCTCAGTTTTAGATCCACTCTTTACAGTTTGTTCTAAAACCAGTGAAAACCATCTCTGGCTGTTTGTAGAGATGCTAGATTCAGGAAAGGTTGTTATTGTTTGGAGCATGTCGTAGTGGAATCAACTGATCACTGCAGAATATTTGCAGTGTTTAATTCTCAATGCATTATTAGTAAATGCTTGCCCAACGGGGCGCATGTGGCCCCCGGGCCTTAGTTTACCCACCACTGCAATAATGTATACATTTTGATGCATTATAGGCAGTACCAGAGACATACATTTGTAGACCCAAACCTGTTATTATTATTATTAATGTGATTATACTAACCATAATAACAGACTATGGTATTGCTCTTCTTAAATACTTAAATGTTGTGTTCTCAAGTGTTCTCTGCTTTACTGACTTTCGGAATACCCTGTGAATGGATGTAGGCTATTCACTAAAAAGGAGCGGTGGTGATTAACAAAAGGCTTGTTAAGTTTATACACAATAGGAAAGAAATCTGAACGAAAGCCATAGGTATGAGGATTCACTGTCATTTACGCCTCCAGAGTTCACACCCACGTTAAAACAACACTGCTCTGTTTGACACTCTTGAGGCAGTCACTCACTTTGGTGCTGTGCGCCAGATTGAGCCTACATAGTCTACTTCTGCAAGTCGACATTGTTAGTGAGCTGGCAAAACAAATGCACAGCAAATTAGAAAAAACGCTACACGTTTCCGCGTTTGGCATCAGCTCAATTGCGCAACATACAACGCACACTGAACTCACGTTTAAAATTGCCTTTCTAGTGTCTACTTTGACACCACATGGCGAGTGAGCCACACAACACACACGGCTTTATTGATAAAGCTGCAACCGAGGCAGCCACGTAACCATGTGCTATCCTAATTCACAGTGACAGCTACTTGGATAAATAGATTACCGAGCGTTTGCGTGAACGCTAGCTTATCAAGCTGTAGGTGTGTAAACTCAAATCAACAAAAAGAAGAAAGGTATAAGAAAGAACTCAAGTAATGTAGTGTACAAATGACAAATATTAGGCTTGAAAATTGCCACCTGGCCAAGAAACTACACTACCCACCAACTCCTCGGTGTTGCCGTAAAAGTATCCCCCTGAGAGTCTGAGTGTAGAGTACAGGTCAGTGGGACTTACTTGCTTTTTTCAGATGTCATGGTAATAAACTTCTTGATAGGTAGAGGTTTCCTGTAGTTAGCTCGATCCGCTCAGCTTGTTTTTAGTGGAGTGTAGACAGCCTACACAATAAGCGACGCACCGTTAGTGGATTAAAGTTAGAAAGTCGAGGAGCTATCTCGCTGGAATGATTTCTTTAGCTCTGTAAGTCAGGTTCAAATTATAACATGTAATCCTCATGTCGCAAGTAGCTCGTGTCGTAGAAACATCTTGATTGGCATTTGTTCTGAAAGTGGAGAGGCTCTGCGCGCACCGTGTCTTTTCCCATATTTAAAGCACCATCCCTCTTCTTGTGTGACGCCACGGAGAGGTGGGGGTCACTAAGTCACTCCTGAGTTTTCTTCCTGCATTTATGGAAGCAAACTTTTGCTGTGGGAGTTATTTTAATAGCACACACAGTTTTATTTTAATTTCAAGTTATATGCAAAGTGATTTTTATTACTCCAAGTTACATTGAACTGGAGTAATCTTTAAAAATAATTAATAAAAATGATTTTATTTTTAATTTTAAAAAATATTCAAAGCTTTCAGTATAAATAAGTTGTAACTAAAGAAACATTTGTTTTAAATGCAACCCTGTATAATTACAGAAAGGCTCGACAAGTTCAAAGAAGCGTAGACTGGTCTTAGGAAATGGTGCGACATCTAGTGGAGCAATTTGACACTGTGGATTAATAAAATATGGCAGTGTAACCTAACGTGTATACTGTACATCAGTGGGGTTAAAAAGCACTGACACTAATTACATGTGTATTGACACTTTGACAGATAATACTAGTAATACTAATAAATAGTCATGACTATATTAAAACATATATAATGCAAACACCCATACATACAAAAATAATACAATTGTTCTTAAAACAGAATAAGCCCTGTTGCTGTCATGTTGTTGAACTCGACGCACATATTATTTTATTAGTTGCAAGTTGTCCACCTGTTCAGCTCTACAGTGTGCTCAAGAACTCTTTCACCTGGAATGACAATCAGATTTGTTGTTACCTATTCTGAATGAACACAGAGACCATTTTGAAATCTGTGTGGAGGTCTAATAGAGTCATGGTACATTGCTGGGTAGCTCACCTTCTCAATCATGTCAGCACCTTTGCTTTTATTCCTGTTGAAGTCTTCACTGACATCCATTGTCAAGATAGGCACGTGACTGAGATACTCAAACTCCGTGCTGTGGACAGATGACATGGGCCATGAAATTAACTGTGATCCAAAAAACAATGTTTTTCATAATGCCCTCTCACTTTATTACCATTACACTTTATAAATATTTCACTGTATATTACTTTGGAGATTCTGCTTAATAGGTTATTGTATTGATCATCAGTGATGTGTTGCTTTGTTAATTCTGTCTTGTGTATACAGCAAGTCACAAAAAAAAAAATAGAAATGTGAAAGTCTTTTCACTTTACACGGCAAAAAAGTTGATTCTGATTCATAAGATGCCATACATTTATAGTTCACCTCAATGTTTTATGCTGAAGCCAGCTCTCATGTTTAAAGTGGAGCTTTTCCAAATACTCCAGAGGAATTTCTTGCTCCTCTTCTCTGCCTCTTAGGTGCAATCTTTCCTAAGCATTTCTATAAAGATGAGAAAAAAAAAGTAGATTAATGGTGTTTTAATACCACGTAGACAATATGGGAAGGATAATTCAGAAGATGTGGTGGAATACCTCTGGAGACGCTCTGAGATAAATGATGCCATCTAATTCAGTGTGTTTGCCAAACTGACTGTGGAGCCAGCTGTGCCAGTCCTGATACACAGACCATTCAGTATCGTTCATGCACTCACTCTCATAGAGGTTCGCTGCAAAGATGTACCTGTGCCATGAGAAATACACGATCATGAGCAGAGACAGAAAGGGCCGTCAGTATTATAAAACAGACTTAACGTAATTCTATGTTTTGGATTTAGATACCTGTCACTGTAGATGGACCGCTCAAAGAACTGCACAGGATTCTCAGCCTCTCGGAGTTTCCCATTGGCCGACCTGATCTGGGCTCGCACACGGCTAATGCAAGCATAGCCCTGGAATGTGTAGGCCCACCTCTCTGGCTTCTCATACATCAGTTGCAGCACATTACCTCCACTCCTCTGAGATGTGCTTAGCTCCTAGGGACATGATAACAGTCAGGTTTAGTTGTGTGGCTTTCCATTTTGTTATAACATAAAAAATAATTTTAAGATTTATTCAAAAGCAATTAAAAAAACATATGTTCAAAAGCAATTCCATCAGAAATCTGTTTTATAACCAGCAGAGGGCACATAATCACTAACACTTATTCAGACTGATAGGTTTCTCATAATTTATCCATTCTTACAGTGTACTAAACAGTGTGTAATGCAGTGTACGGTAATGTGTGCTTTACACAGTGTGCTGTACAGAAAATACCTGTACAGCACAAAAATGCTTTTGATTTTAGTTTTTGGCTTTACCAGAATGTCATTTTCCTTAGATTCAAACAAGACCTAATAGATAGAAAGGTTCAAGCTTAAAAGAAAAAATATATGTTTGAGCATGACATTACATTAATATAATAAAAGAGTCAATGGAAACAATGAGGTTGAAGTAATTTGCAGATGTCAGGAAGGGAAAGAGTGGGACCATCTGTTGCTCTGGCTGTATGGAGGTCACCCTTTCAAATATATTTACAGATGGCAGCTGCACACCAAACACAGATAAAGACTCATTCAGTTATCTTACTGTGAACTATGGGGAGACAGAGGCCTCAAGAGCATAAAACACTGTGCTCTTGAGAAGGCTACATTAACATTTTATATTCTATATAGAAATATTGTTGCAGATTGGTCCCTAAAACATACATATAATATCAAATTTCCAAATACCTCAAAATCGCTGCCATTTGCTTGTACATTGCACCACCTGGCGATTGGCTCTGGCACAACCTCCCAGTCTGAGTTCTCCAGCTCCAAAAGGCGCACAAATGAGGATTTGCCCGCCGCTGAACACAAAGACAAAGATGATTGATTTATTCATACATACTAGCCGAATCTACTAAACGAATGCTATCAAAATCTACACAATAAGCCCTAATGTGTAGCCTATGTCTTGTTGAAAGAATCCACGGTAATGTAAAGGGCGCCTATAGTGCAAACGCTAAAAACACAGAATTCCAGTTAATATAAGGTAACCACAAAACCCTCTGCAACGTAACAGTACTATATTGTATTGTGTATAGTTGCAATCAAAAGCATTTAAACCTATCAATGATTTTGCTGTTGTAGTACAAACAGTAGTGCAGAGCCCTTGCTTACCAATATTTCCTTCGATTGAGATGCGCTTTATCCTTTTTTCCATTGAATCCTCCATTTCGCCAGAGCGTGATCTCTTCGGTGTAATAGACATTTTAGCCAAAAAAAAAGCGCGTTTTTTTTAAAGAAAGCCCGGAGTCTTCAATACAGTCGTAAAGCGCTTTCAAGTTTGGCGGTAATAAACAGGGAAGTGACGCCGTAAGTTGTGGCTCCTCCCACCAAACGCAGCTGCTTCTCAAAATGCCCTCCTCTGTCCCTCCTTATCAAATACCCATAGCCTTCGATAAGTCAAGAAAGACCACATTTATTTGTCTCTTGTCAACAGCATAATTTAATCCAGTAGCATTTTAAACTTAAACCAAGCCAATATTTACAAAGATTTGATCAATTTATTTTCTATTACATTATTTAGATATCTGGTAAGCAGTAACATTCATAAAAAGCTAATGAACTGGAAGAAACTTCACGTCACCTATAAAAAAAAAAAAAAACAAAGTGGGCGGGGGTGGGTGCAGCCCCCTCTCACCATTCAATAAACTAAAACTAAATCACTTCATGCTCACTGGTTTCATTTAAGACAGGTCTAACCTCTAATATATACACATGTGCATTTATGTTCCAGAAAATTTAAGAGCAAGACATATAAAATATCACCGAACCTTAAAAAGGACCAATTTAGTTTCTATCACACTCTTAAATGTAATAATTATAAAGTATTAACATTGGTTTAGGTATGAATGAGCCAACCAGGAACCCTTTTAGTGTTGTGTCCAATATTGCATAGAACCTTGTATTTGACATTGCTCTTGCTGTTTAAAAGACAGTAGCAGACAAAAGAAATGTCACCTGGGCCCCATTACCTTGTTGAGAGGTTAAAATAATTAAATTAAACATTCATTTGGGGATCATGTTAATTAAAAACATCAGCCACATGGTATGGCTCCTCAGAAAGCATGGCCTTTACAGAAGAAACATTCAAGGCAAAGAGGTCAAAATTGTTCAAAGTGCTTTATGGCTAGTGAGATATCAAGGGATGCAGCTTAATCCAAGTCTTAATTTTGTTTACTACTTCTATTAGGGCCCTTTATATACATATTTTAGATTCCAATAATGTTTCTATACAGATTTTAGTGGGGTAAAATAAAAAATAAAAAACATGAAGCTTAGTTCATTCAGTTAGGCAGCACAGTTGTTAGCACTGTTGCCTCTCCGAAGGTCCAGGGTTCGACTCCCGGGTTGGGCGGGGCCTTTCTGAGTGAAGTTTGCATGTTCTCTCCTTGCTTGGTGGGGGTTTTCATCCAGGTACTCCGGTTTCCCCCCACCATCATCAAAAACATGCTGGGCGCTCCCAAGTGGTGGCTGCCGACAAGGAGTTTCCCCACAGGGATAATAATATTCAGTTCTTACTACATAATAAACATAATAATCTAGCTTCAACACATTCATCTATCATTACTTGCACAGAACACATTGTAAAGGGACTTTCTGAAGAGCTTAGTGAAGAACACATTAAATTAAAAACACAAGCGCAAAAGACTTCATTTGGGTCCACGGAAGCTGTAAGGGGACGTGGAGCGGAAAGTTCAAAGTGTTGCCAATTTATAACATGAGTTTGACCAAGAAAGCCTTGTGGGAGGTTTATCTTCTGTCTGTACCTAATGATAATACAGTGCAAATATGAGCCAAGCTAGGCACTTAAGATCATTGTAAAGTGTTGACAAATGAACCAAACACCTTTAACTGCGAGTGTTGTCCAACAAACTAAATAATGTGATAATGTTCACACAGATCCAAAGCTGAATACTGGGAATATTTCAGTTTAAATAAATCCATCTTCACCAATATATTGATATGCAGTTTGTTCAATTACATGTCTAATCCCTGATAGCCTGCCCAGGTGCATAACCCTAATAAAACCCCTCCATATTCCTGGCCTTGTTAACATTTCCCCAAATGGAAATATTGTATATACTGCATACATATGGCCAGGGTGGGTGGGCCAGGGTCTGTGCAAAACTAGAAAACCAGTAAAATAAAGAAAACAATGGCATTTTATCTATCCTTGGTTGTCAGTTTTTCAATCAGCTCCTGTAGTGGGGCCAGCTCTTTCCTGTCAATGAGGTTGAACTCCTAAAATAAACAAGACAAATAATCAATAACCAGATAAATATACTATAGACAATTAGTATTCATAACTTTCTTACCTGAACAAAAAAGATAAAGTGTTTGAAGGATGTGTTAAGGTGAGCCTCTTCTTGCAGTTGCATGACAGAGTCAAAGTGCTGGTGGTAAATGTGGGCGTAGACCCTAAATAGGCGCTTCAGAATGGTCTTTGCCACAGTTATAAAGTTCCGCTTAAAAGGGACACCTTTAGAATGAAAAAAGAAAATTATTACAGAAAACAATGTGACTATATCTATTCATTGCTTTATTATAAAAAATTGATAAGTCAAGGATAAGAGGTCAGGAGCTCCCAGAGCATAATAAAGTCTACATTACAGAAAAACCTTTGTTGAATTATTATCCACCTGTGGTCACTAACCCATTTAAGCAGGCCCCCTTTTTGTTGATGCCCCCTTATATAAACACAATAAATTGATTGACATAAAACCCAATATTAAAACAATGTCTATATTGAATGCAAATTTCCATCAGGGACAATTTCTAATTGAAGGGGCTCAAAAAGTGACACAATATATACTTTTACAGTGCATAGCACAGAAATGTGCATAGGAATAACCAAGCAGCTTTATTAAAATTAGGGATGGACATTTTCCATCAATAAAATATTTGAATATTTTAGTTAAACTTCTAATAATATTTAAATATTTGTTTATTTAAAATAAATTTAATGATAGAAGCGTTATTGATATAACGTATTTCTAAAAATCATTTCCTAACAAGCGTAATGGGGTATATATATTCAGAATCAAACTTACAGGCTACCTACTGCGATTTGTAGCTGAAAAAATTAAACAGTGTTTGATATTGTGATAACTTAGTTTCACCTGACAAATTTTGCAGATGATAAAATGATTATTTTTTAGTAACTCCAAACTTCGCTGCGTTTAGAGAAGGGCGCCATAACGTTTACGAACAAACTCTTTTTAATAATGGGGATCAAGTTGCAACTGTGTTTTTTCACACAGATCTTTTTCTGCTCCTCTGAGTGAGTGGACAGGTGTGTGATACCTCCGCCTCCTTCTTCTGCTCTCTGTGCGTCACCGTGCCGTCATGTGAATCAGTGGCAGAAGTTAACAGAGCAGGAACAGGACGAGCAAGCGCTGTGTGGACTTAATTTACTGCAGTTAACTATAACACTGCCTGTTGTGATCGGTTTGCTCATTATAGATTTATTTAATTTGTGGGCAGCAAAAAATATATTTTTACGTTAAATAAATTATTTATTAAATTCATTTATCAGCAAAATTTGAATAGTGTTTTTATTTTTCTAATATATATTGCAGGTCAAATATTTGTGCCCATCCGCAATTAAAATATTTAACTAGGTGCATATTTGAGACCCACTGATTGTTTTACCATGGCAAAAGACCCTATGTAGGGATGTAGTCTGTACATGGTATGAGAACTGGGAAAGGGAAAAAGTGTGGATTTGAGATTTACTCAGCTGTGCAGGTTAATATTTAAATTAACACAGGTCAACAGTGGAGGTAAAGTTAAAGAGAGATTATTACAAATTTTCCAGCATAATAAAACCCCACCTATTTTTGAAGGGAAGAGAGTCTCATCATCAAGCTGGTCTTGGACCCAGGTCATGAGATAATCTATATACTTAGGAGCTGAGCATTTTATTGGCTTCTTGATGTTAGTTCCATCTGCCCAGTGATATTCATATCTAGAAAAACATGAAACAACCACTAAATTTTATAAATGACAGTCTGATTTAAACCGTTTGTATAATATCCTAATAAAAATGGTGCTTCAAATGCATCTTAACAAACATTTTTCAATTTTAGTGTTGCCTTACTTAGGACCAGCAGACATGACTGGACAGCTTTCTTCAGTGCAGAAGTCTGTGATAGTGCCATAAAGCATGTTAATCTGGTTGAAGAAATCCACAGCTGAAAAAGAACAATAAAAATAAAGATAAGACATAAGACAAAAGACCATGTAGCTCTGATAAAAAGCTGACATTAATTTTTGGAAACACCAAACCCTACACAGACCAGATAAGTGAGCTTGGTAAAAATTCTGTTATAAATGTGACTATGTGGGGTTTTAAACAATAAATATTTAAGAGCTGATAAGGCATGTATGCTGCTGCTGCTGTTGTTGTTGTTAAGTTGTTTACCACCACACCCTTAATATTTTAAGTTGTTAAGATTAGTTAAAATAGGAAAAGGTTTCAGTCTGCATTTTCTAATGATGAGATGGATGGCAACATTACAAATATCAATGTTATTGCCCTGGAATAATTTGGGGAATGCATTCTATTAAAAATAAAAAAATGAACAAAGATTGCCATATTTAAATTTTTTTGCTTCTTAGGTACAAGATATAACAACTTGCCAAAACTTTTCTTCTATCACAAAACAAGCACTAATTTAGGAGAAGTGGACATGTTTCCTACAGCTGAGACAAGAAACTCTGTTTAACATTAACAGTTTGTCAGTATGTGTGCATATGGTCTTTAGAAGAAAAGCCAAGATCCCACTCCCTGATAGTTCACTCACAGTACATTATTGATGTGGATTGTGCAAGTCATGACAAGACATTTTAAAAAGGTTGAAATGTAAATAAAGTTTTGTTAGAGTCAAGTGTCTATAAAGAACAAAATAGCTAAATACAGTAAACAGACATATTAGGGCTGCAACTAACGATTATTTCTATAATTGATTAATAATTGGATAGTGAAGCATGTGAGGACCTGGTGAACTAACAAAGACAAGTGCTCAAAAACTCGAGGTGTTTTTATTGTTCCAGCTAAAAAACTGATGATACTATTACTGCTACTACTACTACTACTACTACAAAAAAAAAAAAAAAAAAAAAAAACTTTTACTGTTTCTGTAGATTTACTGCTCTTTCTCTGTAATAAAACCCTCTTCTCTCAGCACATGACAGGTTTCAGAGTCTATGAATAGCCCAGATAGTGATCAATTGATTATTAAATTAGTTGACAATTATTTTAATGATTGATTAAGCCGAATAGTTGTAGAAGCTAAGACATATACATTTTTTTTTAAAGAAAAGAGCAAAATCTTGCATACTGTTAACTGCAATCCACTCGTTTAAGTCTTCACCCTCAGGCAACATGACTGCCATGCGCAGGTTTCCACTCCCCAGGGTAGCTTCAGCATGTTTCAACAGCTCGTACTGGTGAGAACCCTCTGGAATATTCTTCTTGGGCTTGAATGTCTTGGATGAACGATTTCCACTGTGTGTCACATTTTATACCAAAGGAAAAGGAAGTGATAAATAGTGAGTCAGACATGACAAATCATCAATGAAACCCCAAGAACATATTTTTAACTACCAAAAATTAAATTAGACTTTATTGGTCCTTCCATGGAAAAATTAAACATACTGTTTTTATGCTCTTAAAACCTGTTGGATTTCAGTGACCAAAACAGTGCATCTCTTTGTTTAGTAACTATTATTGCCCCATTAAAGAAGAAGTTAACACAGTTCTTCCTTTAAATAAAAAACTTCAAACTGACAAAACCCAGTCTGTAAATTAATGGGATTGCAAATATCTCTTTACATGCTCTTAAAATAAGTAACTTAATTTTATATATAAAATGATCAATTTGAAATGTTATAGTTTGTTTATAACTAAAATTATACTTGAATCTACTCTTGTAAGACTTGTTTGAATTCCCTGTAAATTTAACAATATAGAAAATGTCTAACTTGGAAGAGCTTCTTAAGTTGAAAACTGCATTGACAGGCAGTGTAAAAAGTTAATTTTATAACGAAACCATTAATGAGACGGAAATTCAAAGCCCTATTTTAAAAAAGAAAGAAAACTACCCTGCTACAAACACCTCTCCTGTAACCAGCAAGTATCTAGTCCCATCAAATATCCGTGTTTGAGTGTTTTGAATAGTTTTGTATTGGGCAAGGTACGTGTTTATATCTTTGTAAGGTGTACGTACAAACATATGGTAAGGTATTACAATTTACCCAGTTCTCATATAGATATTTGTATGGTTAGATTATAACCAACGTAAAAAGCAGACCTTAATAAAACACAGCACTTTTAAGCAAATGGCCCAGGAAGTAGTCGCAGCCCATACAAGGCTACTGTTAGCATTTGCTAATTGTGGTGCACTTGTAATTTAAGCTACAAAAAAGGCAGTTATAAACAGTTAAAAAAAACTGTACTTACAAGAGAAAGCTCATTCTTCCAATCGCAGAAAATAATGAACTATCTTGGTAAAAGGTGAGGAAAAGAAGCCCAGAGAAGAAGGGACCGTGATCACAACTCAATCACAAGTCAATTTCTTCCTCACTTGGTTTGTTACAAAGGGTTGGCGTATTGTCGTCAAAATATCCCCTTAAGTAACAGAAATAAAAAAGAACCTAACACCAGAGTAAGGCTGCCCGGAACAATAAAAGATGAGTCCAGTTAATGTGTTTGCACTGTCCTGTAAGGCTGACACTGAGAGGCAGCAGCGGTAGAGCACTTCTTCTTTCACTATCAACAGCGAACAAAAATGGTGCATTACTGCCACACTTTGGTCGTGAGTGAGATTCATGCGATAGAACACATTAAGACATGTATTAAAATGTAATAACAAATAAACATTTAATAACACCAACGATACTGATGTTTAGTTTATTTTATTCCCCTTAAAGAGCTTTTGTTTTTACTTAACTTAAAACAAAGTGGCTGCTACATATACATTGTTTTAAAAGATATGTAATGTACTGTATTCTGTGTGCTATGATGACTGCATATTTACTTTGTAGTATTGTCGGTATGGCTCAACATTGTCAGGTCAATCATCTCAAATAAATATTATTTAATTGAACGTTCTTTTATAATTGAGAGTATTAATGACTTTGACATTTCTACGTGATTCTACTTTAATAGTTTGTACTTTATGCCACACGATTATTGAATTAAGTCACTTCACCGTCCATGACTAACCACGTGACCTTGCTTTCATAGCCCTTGTGTTGCCTTTAAAGACTGTCAATTTTTTTTAAACATAATTATTAAACACCACAATTCGCTCATAAAGATTTTCCATCACACAACACTGGGTTTTAAATATCCATTACACGAAAAGTCAGTACATTAAAGGAACATGTTACGCCGTGTATAGTAAACACATAAAGCTTAAACTCGTCTAGTGCTAGGACCTCACAGTCTTGTCAGCTGATAAGGCAGCTGGCTAAAAGAGACTCGATTCTATGGCCCACAGCCTTTGAGCTTATTGCGAAAACGGATGTTCAGTTCTAGCAGGCCCATGTCTGAAAATCCAGACATTCAGTCACGTTTCATCAGAAAGTCAGACAGAGTTTGGTCCGTAGGAAAAGTCAACACAGGTACAAGCACTCCTGTCCTCCACAATACGATTTTGTGTTCTCGCTTAATTTGAAAACGTGCTAACATAATTGTATTTATCCGTCGCAGCAGATCAAGATGGAGTGTGAGTGGAAGCCAGACGAACAAGGACTTGAGCAGATTTTACAGCTTCTAAAAGAGTCTCAGTCTCCAGACACGTCCATGCAGAGATCCGTCCAGCAAGTATCCTTTTCCCAGAGCCTTACAAAGCCAGCACACTCAACAGGCTAGCGGTAGCTTGGCCTAGCGTATGTGTTTTTGCAGGTATACAGGTGCAATGGCTTTAGTATCCAATGATGCCGTTCTCGCAAATGTACCCTACATGTCGGTCTTTTTAAAATCATTTAATGTTAGACATTTATTTTATTGTATGGTACTACAAACGTCCAATTTTGGTTGAAGAGAAAAAAGCTCATACGCACCCTTTACCCTTGTCAAACAAGACCTTGAAAATCCTTATTAACGCCACAATCCTCACATACAATCTTACAAATATGTGTATATTAAGTATTTATATAGACAATATGAAATAATTTAACGTATGACAATTTAATTTTGTCTAATTCATTTTTCTAAAATTTTAATTATGAAAGCAAAGGCCTGTATTGTATCCTCATGCATTTTTACACCTATGTTTCTTGTCTCGTGCTCATGCTGATACTAAAATGTTTTACTTATGCAAGACATTATGAATATTGAATTGGCTCACAGACAAGCCACTGTACTAACTCCTGGCTGTACACTGTTTAGAGACCGATTATATGACTCTTGCACACATTACAAATACCCTTGCACACATTACAACGGTGCTTGTTTACCTACAGAGAATTTCTGGGCCAGTGTGTGACAGGTTATGTTGATGATCTGTATTTGATCAAATATCCTCAACAACCTTTCTCAGAGATTAGAACAGTTGAACCAGTATCCAGACTTCAACAACTATTTAATATTTGTTCTGACAAAGTTGAAATCAGAAGGTAGGCTGTCTGCCTTTTTTATTGTTTTGTTAACCTGTGTATTTGTCATTTTCCTGGATTATCTGATTATCTTTTTTGGACAGTGTTATGTTTAAAGAGAGAGAGGGGATGTTTTTATGCAACAATGTCAGGTCTGCCTGGCTCTGACTTATGTGACTCATTCACATTTTTGCCACACATGACTTGGCACTAAAGCATATGGGTCACTCTAATGTTAAATCTAATGTCTGGCACCATTCAGCTCTTGACTTCACTGCCTGCACAGGAGATGACCCAAGTGTAAAGTGGACATCATGTGGACATCATCTTCACATAATCATACATCAAATAATAAATATTGTCTATAAATACCCTTCACTAGACTTTTTTTTTAAATTTAATAAATTGTACAACTTAAAACAAACCTGCTGTAGATGTTGGGTCACCACAATTTGAAGGCATTATTTATTGGCATGTTATACACAATTAACTTGGTTACAGTGTGTGGCTACTCCAAAGCAGCTTTTTGGTTGCAGTCTGAAGTAGAAAATAGTAATTTTGGATGAAAATCTAATTAAAATACACATTTTGAAAGCAATTGGCACAATAGATACTGTTCTGCTTTAGTGAGGGGCACTTTTATTTAAAATTGTTCCCTATGTTGCTAAATTGTGGGTTGTACTCAACATTTTATTTCTCACTTTTCCTTCCAAAGATGAACCAACACGGTCTCTTAGTGGGCTCATTCTGAAAAACAATGTGAAAGCTCACTATCAGAACTTCCCTAATGGTGTGTCTGATTTTATCAAGAGTGAATGTCTCCAAAACATTGGTGACTCGTCCCCTCTAATCCGGGCCACTGTGGGTGAGTCTGCATTTCCTGACAAGTGACCCCTTAATGGTATTAAATTACTAATTATACTTGTCTTGTATAAGTCCTTCTTTTCATTTGCTTCATTTATGTTACCATTTACAGTGTAAGCTTGGTTGCACTAATTTATTCTGAAAACAGACTAGCCAAAGCATTGTTTATGAGTGTTAACGCTTCAACTTTTTTCTAAACAGGTATCCTCATCACCACTATTGCCTCTAAAGGTGAGCTTCAGAACTGGCCAGAGCTCCTTCCTAATCTTTGCCTGCTTTTGGATTCTGAGGACTATAATACATGTGAGGTGAGGAAACACTCTGCGGCAGATGTGGTAGATAATGACATATTATTACTTATTTCTTGTATCAGGACAAGGCCAAATGACACTTTTTGTCCTCACATCAATGTTGTATTGTATACTTCATGCCAGTGTACAGATTGCATGTAGTAACTGTATTGATCTGGTATTTACTGTGAGTAAGAGAGGTCAGGCTATATCATCATAACATCATCTGGACAAGCTAGAGGTGTCACAGAGCTGATGAAACATCCCAAACTACTGAATATCACACAACCCAATCCAAGTCATTTATTTGCATTTAATCACTTGCCCAGAAATTCATGCAACCCTGTTTTGAGTTATCACATACCATTGTCCGGATTAGGTTGCAAGTTACAAGATTACAGTGTGTTGTATGTGTTTGGATGCTAGATCACCTGATTATCTGCAGTACATAAAGCTCATGGGAACAAAGCTGCATGTGACACCTCAGAGGAAACTTGATAGATTATATGTATGTACGTGTAAATACTCTGCACAATTAAAAATGTCTAAAACACAAATGGCCCTGGTAGTGCCACAGCTAGACTTTATTTTAAAGCTCATTCAGAAGCTGAGATTTAGGTCAGCTATTTCCTGCAGTGGATCTTGAAGTGTATGTGTTTAGGGCTTAACACTAAACAGTGTCTGAATGTTGCAGCTCTTCATAAGACATGTTTTTAAAGACAGCTGAGGCCTGGAAAGCTGCTTAACTTCTAATGTTAAAGATGCTCCTGATGTTGTTCAAAATGTTTACTTGTATATTTTAACTAGATGTTCATAATGTTCAAAGAGGGCAGAACATAAAAAAAAAAAAAGATTTACATACAGAGTATAAAAAACAAGTGGGTCATTCTTCATACAGTTTAATATATAGTAACATATATAACAAAGGAGGCAAATACATTTATTTTGGCACAGTATTCGCAGCTTGCACTACGGCCCCTGTCTTATTTGTGTGTAAGAGCAGCAGTTGTTGAAATAGTTGGCTTTCTATTACACTGTACCCCCTGTACTATTAAAAGACGGAAGCAGGTGCATTGGATGCCAAGTGTAATGTTGGTGGACTGCTTTTTATAGTTTTTGTCAGATGGCAGTTTTTCAGTGATGGTGTCAGGGTCAAGATTAATGTCACCTCACAGAGTTGCACTGTTGATCCATTGGTGGTACTTGAATGTTTCAAGGCCACTCCTATTTTAACCTATTTATGTCGACAGTGGAAACATAAACTCATGATATTTGATAGTTGGAGGTCAGTGTGGGCATTCTTGCTTCCCCCGATGAGCACATTGGTTAACTTCATTCTATCTTATGATGTCCTAAACTAGACCTAAGTAATCCCAGGACATCCCTGATGTATCAATTCTGGCTGCTCAAGTATTTTGGCTTACTCTGCTCGAGTAAGTTGTGACCTTGATGTTTCACAAGCCCAATAACTTAGTAATTATCAAGTCAAATTTAGTACATTGCTTAGTACATTTATATATTTTCTATCATGTAAAGATAATTCCATGGGAATGTTACCATGGCAACGTGTTTTAGACAGCATCGTGCTGTGCTATTTTTTTGTATCTAGTTCTCAGACTGCATCTTAGTAAGCTGCTGTCTGCAACACATAATGTCTATGCATACTAACCACTGTCAGGCTTCCAGCTATTGTTAAAGAATACTGTATATGCAAATGAGGTCAAGTTTGTACATGTGTAAAAACCAGTAGTAATAGGCCTACTGTCTAATTTGTTATGAGGTTGAATGAGGTTACCTTATTCTTAACATGTATCTTGTGTTTTCCTTTTTACCTCTTGCTTGTCAGGGAGCATTTGGAGCCCTACAGAAGATTTGTGAGGACTCAGCAGAAATCCTTGACAGTGATATGCTGGATCGTCCGCTTAACATTTTGATCCCAAAGTTTCTGCAGTTTTTTAGGCACAACAGTCCTAAAATTAGGTAATGCATTTGATAAAATATTTATCTGTATGTTTATCTGAGTTTGTTATATTATTAAGTTAAGTTTGTCTGTATATGCGGTACATGCAATTAATTTAAATGTAAATGTTCAGATGTCTGGACACACCTTCTCATTGAATTCAAGAGAGTGTGTCCAGACTTTTGACTGGTGGTGTACATTTAAAATGTTTTTGACTAAAGAATATTGTATTTGTAGGTTAAATTTAATGGGGGCAGATAAAATAAAGAGACAGACTGCATTCATTAAGTGCTGCATGTGAGCTTAACATGTCATTATTGCCTTGCAGGTCTCATGCTATTGCATGCGTCAATCAGTTCATCATCAGCAGGACTCAGGCTCTTATGCTGCATATTGATCCTTTTGTTGAGGCAAGTCAGACATATGTTTATTCTGCTGCTTGTTTTTATGACAAAAACATCAAAAGGTTGACCTCTGTTTGTTTCACCACAGAACTGGGACAACCAATCCTAGTTAATCAACCCACCATTTATTTTTTTTAACACATCCAGTTAGAGATGTCTTTTTCCTCAAACATTCATTTTAATTATAAGTATCAGCCTATGATACTGAATACCCTTCTGAGCATTGGATTTGTCTCAATAATGGTACTAATAGATTTAGATGACTCAGTTTAACTCTTCATCTCTTTGGTATTGTTGTGTAATTTTTATATATTGTTCTTAATGGTTAATAATGATGTATCTATCTAAAGTAAGCATTTGCCTTTCCATGGACTCTCTATAGAACTTGTTTGCCCTAGCAGCAGATGAGGAGCCGGAAGTGAGAAAAAATGTGTGCAGAGCTTTGGTCATGTTACTGGAGGTTCGCCTGGACCGTCTCCTCCCACACATGCATAACATCATTGAGGTAAGGGATTAGTGTTCTGCTTTGGATATTAATATGAACACCCATAGCTAGGGATAACACATTTTCAAATACTCATAGCTATAGTTTTGACTAACAATTGGCATAACTGTTGCATGCGTGTCCAAGGTCTAGTTGTAATGTGTAAATTTGATTGAAAATGTTTGTGGCACTTTAGTTGTTGATACAGTTTACACATAACGCTTCACGGTAAAAAATATTGTAGCCCACTGATACTGGCACCCCTGCTTGCATGTATATATCTTTGTTAAACAGTGGCATTTTATGTTTAATTTCACACATTGAGTGAGACAAAGTCTGCACTTTGCAGTACATGCTACAAAGAACTCAAGATCAAGATGAAAATGTGGCCTTGGAGGCGTGTGAGTTCTGGCTGACACTAGCAGAGCAGCCAGTATGTAAAGACGTACTGTGTGGACACCTCTCTCAGTAAGTAAACAACCCCCTAACAGCTGACATTAGTTGTTTTTGAAAACGTATTTATGGCAGCCAGTCATTTGTGAGGAAAGTACTTTCCTCATCATAGGATGAATGATTAAGAACCTAGCTATTCATAGCTGTAACCTTTGTCCACAAAACTGTTTTTTTTTTTTTTTTTTTGTATCTGACCTGTCCTTTATTGCTCTAGACTTACTCCAGTGCTTGTTAACGGGATGAAGTACTCTGAGATTGACATTATATTGCTAAAGGTCAGTTGTATCATACGTTGTTTTTTACTCATTGGTATTAAATGCTGCACACATTGCAACAATCTACCCAGTGTTCATCAATGTCACAGGATGTACTTGCACCATAAAAATATTTCATTACATCCCACACTTCTGCCAGGGAGACATAGAAGAAGATGAAACAATTCCTGACAATGAGCAAGACATCAGACCACGCTTCCACCGCTCCCGCACAGTAGCCCAGCATCACGAGGGTGAGAGTATTGAGGAAGAGGAGGATGTGGAGGATGAACTAGATGATACCATCTCTGATTGGAACTTGCGTGAGTGCAGCACTGGTCTAAACAGATTCTTCAGTCTGTAATGCTGAGACAGAATTGGAAGTGTACAGTACAGTGTATTGATTTACTGTCTTGTTTGTTTACTCTCCTTAATGTCTGTATGATGTCTGTCTGCACAAATCGTTTCTGTGCACGTCTCTCTAAATCTTTCCAAATATTAGGTAAATGTTCAGCAGCAGCTTTGGATGTTTTGGCCAATGTGTTTAGAGATGAGCTATTGCTGCACATTCTGCCTCTGCTCAAAGAACTCCTCTTCCATCCAGAGTGGTTAGTTAAAGAATCTGGCATCTTAGTCCTGGGAGCCATTGCTGAAGGTATTGAAAGAGGAAGTTGGTTTCATAGAATGAAATTAGGTGTGCATGCATTAAACCATATTTTTGTCCATATCTCCAGGTTGTATGCAGGGCATGATTCCATACTTGCCTGAGCTTATACCCCACCTTACCCAGTTTTTGTCTGACAAGAAGGCTTTAGTACGCTCCATCACCTGCTGGACACTGAGCCGGTATGCACACTGGGTTGTTAGCCAACCTCCAGATACTTACCTAAAGCCTCTGATGACAGAGCTGCTCAAACGAATCCTTGATAGTAACAAGCGTGTACAAGAGGCTGCTTGTAGGTAAGTGGGACGTATAATTTTTTAACTAAAAAAACTTTTATGTCCTTTATGTGACATTTTTAAATCTTTGTACCAGTGCCTTTGCAACTTTGGAGGAAGAGGCGTGTACAGAGCTGGTACCATACTTGGCATTCATCTTGGACACACTAGTGTTTGCTTTTAGCAAGTACCAACATAAAAATCTGCTTATACTGTATGATGCCATAGGAACACTTGCAGACTCAGTAGGTCACCATCTCAATAAACCGGTAAATTTTGACATTGTAAAATATTTTTACGCTATGTTTATCATTTTCATCACGGTAAAAGTCTGTATATTGTCCTTTTATCAGGAATACATCCAGATGTTGATGCCCCCTCTGATTCAGAAGTGGAACCAGCTCAAAGATGAAGACAAAGATCTTTTTCCATTATTAGAAGTATGTTTCTAAACTAAGTACATTTAATAAATTTGTAGGTTATCATGTTAAAGAACTTATTGCCCCTTTTTTCACAAAACAGGGGAAATTACTCACCTTAACTCAGGGTTATCCTACTCAGACTAGGCCAACTCAAGAGTTTCAGAAAACAGGTTTGAAGTTGGTTCACTCTGATTTCATCAGAGGGAAGAACGCCATTATTGGTCATATTCGAGTCAAAAAAAAAAAGAGGATCAGACGGTAATCGGACTGGAACTGTTTTAAAATAAAAGTAGTATATGAATATAATAACATATTTAACCTTACCCATTAGGAGCCATAAGTAAGTTTGGGCTGTTTCCTCTTTAGTGGGTTTTGTGTAAGAATGTTGATGGTGACACAGGGTGGACATAGATGGTTGTGGGTGTGGCGTCTGCAGTTATTAGTAAGTGCACTTACCTGTTCACAAGGCTGCTTGGACCATGGGGGTGGGGTGAGTCTGGGAAGGAATATTTTTATTGACTGTGTCAGTGGAAAAGAATTGTATTGTCTTTCAATTGATTATAAAACTCCTTGATAGAATTGCTATGTTTTCTAAGCTCATCATCAGTAGCCAATTTCCCAGTTTTAGTCTGTGTTTGGATTTGGTTTTAAACTTTCCAGGCTGTAATACCATCTCTATTTAATCATATTTGCTTCAAACAGCTATTTCTTTTCCTTGCTCTTGAACAAGTGTCTTTTCAAAAAATAGATGAATTAAAATGAATACAAATCTGTTTAGCCTGCCCTCCTCTCATCAACAAAAAATTAAATAAAGTTATTAGAAATTAGAAGTAAATTGTACAAGTCATTTCAATTAAACAGCTTTGTTATGAATGAGGAAACTAATGATCCAGAGTCTCAAGACAGCAGCAGAAGAATAGACAAACTCTTTGTGAGAGGATTAAAATCTTCCAGAGACCAGAGAAGTTTACAGGAACTAATTCAGAGTTCAGATTATCGCTTTGTGAACCTGTTTGCCTCTTTCCAAGTTTAACATACTGAATTAAACATGCTTCTTCAAACAGGTCTGATGTAACCCTCAAGTTTGTGTCTTTTTCAGTGTCTGTCTTCCGTTGCCACTGCCCTCCAAAGTGGTTTCCTTCCCTACTGTGAGCCCGTATACCAGCGCTGCGTCAACCTAGTTCAGAAGACACTTGCTCAGGCCATGGTAAGTTCTGAACTCCCACATCCCCATGACTTCATTTTGCGGTTTCATTTCTTGTGATATTTATGCTGCATTTAAGTAAAGCAAGGTTTACATGACAGCAGACAAATTGCAATTGTTGCGGACACATTGTTGGCCTAACAAAAAGAAGCATAAGTTTACTTTAATACTATCCCTCCAGGTAAGTTGTTGGGTGGTTGTTTTGGTCTCTGATTTGACATACAAAATGGAAAAAAGCTTAATCTCAGAGCAGATGAACAGAAGTGGAGCATACCGCACTCAATAAAATTTTGCTATTTTGTCTTTTCAGCTTCACCAGTCACAGCCGGACCAGTTTGAAGCCCCTGATAAGGACTTCATGATTGTGGCGTTAGATCTTCTCAGTGGATTGGCTGAGGGTTTAGGTTGCACTATTGAGCAGTTGGTGGCTCGTAGCAATATTCTCACACTCATGTACCAGTGTATGCAGGTAAGCCGTGACTGTGTCTAGTTACTCATTAAAGAAGAGTATTAGATCTATCCAGTATTATTAACTTTCTTGTCATTGATAGGACAAAATGCCAGAGGTTCGTCAGAGTTCTTTTGCTCTGTTAGGGGATCTGACCAAAGCTTGTTTCCAACATGTTAAACCATGTATTGGTATGTTTCTAGAAAAAGAATGGTTTGGCAATTATTTCATCCTCATTGGTTCCTTACTCATTTGTATTCTCTTCTGTTTACAGGTGATTTTATGCCCATACTTGGTACAAATTTAAATCCAGAGTTGATATCGGTCTGCAATAATGCAACGTGGGCAATTGGGGAAATATCTATACAAATGGGTAAGTTTATCATTTACTTTAAATTTTCAGCACCATCATCCTTCTTTCCTTTCTTTCTCACTTTTTCCTGCACACTTAGGGCCTGAAATGCAGCCATACATTACCATGGTGCTGCAGCAGCTGGTGGAGATCATAAACAGGCCTAATACTCCAAAGACACTTCTGGAAAATACAGGTACTTGTTTGGTGGTAGGACCTAGCTAGCCAGGTCAGCACACGCGCGCACACACACAGGACTTATACATTCAGAGTGCTTGTTGTGCTTTCTAATCTGTGTCCAAAGGACCTTTCCAAGACTAGAGTCTCTTAGGTTATTGCTGCATTCCACAAACAAAGATAAATATTTGGGCTCTTTTTTGCAGCTGAGGTGTGGGACATGTAATAGACAAAAGAAAAGCCTTGTCAGCCTTTGGTGTAAATATCTTGCAGCCATCCATGTAAGTGCATAGTCTTGGAAATGACCTATGTAAATAGTATGTACAGTGAGTCACACATACAGGTAGTCTTCAGCCTCATAGTCAAATTTTTGAAGACGCAAAACAAAAACTCACTCCGCAAATAACTGATATAACAATTAAAGAATCAGAATTTAGCTTAAGCAATTACGAGGTTACACTTTGCTCTTTTATACATAATAAGGAACTTCTTAAATGCAAGAGGGGAGTGTAACCTTTGGTAAAGAAATGGAAAAACTAGAGTTTATAAATGTGTTCTTGTTTGTTTGTTGTCAATTTATTTGTTACTTTTATTTAACGTTCTATAAATGTGAATGCATATCTGCCAATAGATGTTAAATGTTGTTAAGAATGGCAAATGTTTGATGCAGGATATTCACTGGATATTTGATAACAATGTTAAGCGAATGTATAATTGCATTCTAAACAGTTTAAAAGAATGTTTTATTAAAACATTTTTAAATTGGAAAGAAGAGACAAAACGTTATAATTTTGTCAATTTAATTTGGTTTTTGTGTATTGCTGGCTACAGATATTAACAGTTAAAATGTTCAAACAATTGGCGCCAAGTATAAAGTCATGTAATACCACAGTAGAAGGTGGGGTTGGTCATATATTCATGTGTAGCACATCATGTTGGTACTTTAGTATTTGTCAGATAAACTAATCCTGCACTGAACTTTATTCTAATAAGCATACCATCTGCTTTCTGCATGTGTCATTGGACTGTTCATAAATGCCTGTATGTTAATGAGAATGTTGCATAGTTTTGTGTCTTTTAAACTTAGGTCCTCTCTTCTCTCTGCCTCATAAGAACCTGCTGTGCTGGATACTAGTCTCCCTCCATGTAGTTGGCTTGGAGTAATCTGTCTTTTCTTTTGAAAACAAAAATATATTTATTTGTTTCTTCTGTAATATTAACATTTGTGAGTTTAAGGGAGAATCTCTTAAGTTTATCAGACTGTACCCAACCTACAGCTTTTTTAGCAGGCATCTTATTTTTTAAGCATACATTTAATTTTTATAAAAACTAATTAGCATCAAACAGTTATCCTGCACATGCCATTGTTTGCCTTTATCTATAATTGTCCTGTCAAATATGTCAATGTTCTCCCTTAAACGTGTTTGTATGTTTTATTTTACATTTCTACCCATATCTAAAGGAGCAGTATTAATCAACACTAGTGAATTCTTCTGTTTATTATCATACACAGATTCTGTTGATTTATGTCTCTGAGTTGTTTGTTTTTTCTTTATTTTCTCCTTCCCTCCTCATTGCTCATGTCTTGGTTGGCGTTTGGTGGTGTGTACCCGTGATTGCGTTACCTTAGCAATAACAATTGGTCGTCTTGGTTACGTTTGTCCTCAAGAGGTGGCACCCATGCTACAGCAGTTTATAAGACCCTGGTGTGTATTATTCAATATTTTATTTAATTCATCTTTCTTCAGCTTTCATCTACCTTTTCTTCCCTTCTGCTCTACTCTCTTTACACCTCTAAAATACTTTGAATTGTCATTTTGGTTTTATCTCTGCCTACCCTGTGACTAACCCTGTCCTCTTCTCAGTGAATTTTATTGTTTTGCTTTAGTAGCGCCATCATGTTTAACATTTTACGTTTGTTTAATTTGTAGTTTCTCTGTCATTGTTAATTGTTGCTAAAACTCTAAACGATGCATAGGATCACATGCCTGCTGGTTCAACAATAGAGAAAGGTTGCAGTCTTTTTCTGCAAATAAGATAAAATTAATAATAATAAATTTACATACTAATAGTGTTGTCAAAAATATCGATATTTCGATAAATATCGATACTGAAATATCTCAAACGATACGATATTCATTTCCCGAAGTTTCGATACCGAGTATCGATACGATATCGATTTTTTTTTACTTGCACTATTGGTTTCTGAAAGTATGACAATCTGAGAGGCCTTTGAACATGTGCACTACATCAGGGGTCTTCAAAAGGCGGACCGCGATCTGGACCGCAAGACAGTATTCATAATTACAAGCGCATTGTGTAAAACATATTTTTGAACCTGCACTTCTAGGACGGCTCTGCCTCAAAGAACCTGCTGTGGTCCTCAGGTTACTATGGTTACGGACAGAGCAGCGGGAAATTTCAATTTAGTGTAGCCATATAGTGAGTTAGAAACAACTAAAATTTAAAAGCCTTGGCAAAACATAATAAAAATTCACTGTTATGGACGGGAGGGAACGTTTATTTTAATCAGAAAATAATTTGGCTTGAATTGATGATTTTGTATTTAAAATGTTCTCACACATGAAGGAGTACTAGGCATAATATGCAGGATTCCAGGCTGTTGTCAATAAACCACCAGGTCTTGAGCTTTAGCTTTAGCTTCTTTTGATTTTGTAGTATTTCCCCTTTGTCTGTGAGCTGTGTTTTGCAAAAGCTAAACACTCAAACATCCTCCTCATGTAACCAAAGAATAAAATACAGAAAACAGTGGATTATCAACATTCATCTCCATTTTGTTTAAGAGGCTGTAGGTGTGGAATAAATGAGACTTTACTTTAAAGAATTATATTCAAACACATATCCTTTTATTAAAAATTTCCGGACCCCTCACGGTGAGGAAAGTTAACCAAGGTCTAAGCGGACCTTGGCTGATTTTATATTTATCTTTAAATAAAAAAAATTAAAATAATAATATTGTGACAGTTGTTTTCCCTTTGGTATCGAAAATGGTATCGAATATCGATATTTTTGAAGGTATCGTATCGAAGTTAGAAATTCCAGTATCGTGACAACACTACATACTAATAAATCCCTTTCTCATTTGGTAGTTACCCAGCTGCATGTGCCTCTTCCTGTATAGGCCAAACATTCTCCTGTCAAGATACTAGTTTTCTAAGGTGCTACAGAATAGGTTTTGCTGAACACGCATGATACAGTTTACATAGAGTATACAATTATGAACAGATAAATTGATTAGTTTTAGTCAGAGAAACGTTTCCTTATATATTTGATTTCGCTATTTTTTTTTTTTTACTAAGTATAAATTGCTTGTTCTTATGTTTTTACTTCTATTTAATTTGACCATCACTGCTGGCAGGTGTACATCTTTACGAAATATAAGAGACAATGAAGAGAAGGACTCTGCATTCAGAGGAATTTGCACTATGATCAGTGTAAATCCAGGAGGTGTAGTGCAGGTGAGGGGGAGAAAAATGGCATTTGGATTACTGTTAATTGTGCTGCAGCTGAAAATAAATGCCTGTGTTCTTTGGAACAGGATTTTATATTCTTCTGTGACGCTGTGGCTTCCTGGGTAAATCCAAAAGATGATCTTCGAGACATGTTTTACAAGGTAAAAAAAAAAGACCATTAATTACTAAAATTGATTAGATTAGTATTCTATAATGCAAGGGATAAAATGTGTCCAACTTCAAATTTGTGAAAAAATACTGAAATTTAGACCTTATTTGTGAACTTTTCAAAGTAACGTCAGCAGTTACTTCCAAATTACTTACTATCAGACTATCATTAAAAAGCGGAACTGGTCATGAGGCTATGTAACAAAATCAAGTATTTTACATAATATTCTGATAAAGGCTCACCTTTTCAGTATTTTTCCTAAATCTCGATTTTATTAGATATTAACAAATATTTTGTGCCAAAATGTTAGATTCTACATGGATTCAAGAACCAGGTGGGGGAGGAAAACTGGATGCGCTTCTCAGATCAGTTCCCCCAGCCTTTGAAAGAACGACTGGCAACCTTTTACGGGGTGTAGCTACAGTTGCAGCATGCTTCGTGCATGAGGTTAGTTTTTAAATGTCTAGTCTCAGGTTTTATTTTGTCTGAAAAGGCCTAATGTGTTTCTCAATTTTTTTACAGCCTATTACTCTAAGGGAGCTAATACAGGGAACCTCTTTTACCCAGGGAACATGTTACCCTTAATAGAGGGTATGGGTCTGCCTGCTGCAGGGAGGAAAGGGTTCAGACCTCCTTGACATGGTGGACGGGGTGGGAGGGAGGTAGTAGCTGCAGTGCTTGGACCCCTTTGCACAGGCAAGGGGTTACAAGATTAGCACAGCAATATTGCTATTGGCTAAAAATAAGTGTAATCACATCACGGTCACATTGTTTCTCAATTTAATTCTAAATGTATTTTATTTGTTAATTTAAGTACTGAAAAATGCAAAAGAATGGCCTGATCTAACTTTGAGAATAAAGGAGAAATTGAGAGGAAATACATTTATAATGGTAAAGTTAAATTTTAATGAAACCCTAACAAAAGAAGCAGACTATTGTACATTTTAAAGTAAGCTTGTAGTAGCTAATGCTGACAGTGCATTATATTGGATATGTATTGCAATGATGTGTATCAACAAACGAGTTGATGTTGCTTTGATTTTTTTATTTATTTTATTTTCAAAATATTCTGTGTTAAATTTGCTCAATGTGCAACAGCTATTTGTCACGGAAGAGCACAATGATGTTTATTTAGAAGCAGCTTTTCAGAGAGTAGCAGCATGCTTGTGTCATTGTGGTACGCTGTACACTATCAGTAATGTATATTGAGTTTGACAGCTTCCATTTCCCCTGTGACACAGTTCTTTACTTTGTTTCCCCAACCTAAGAATTACAGCTGACTGCTGCATTGTAGCATGACACACTAAACTCAGAAAAATATGTCAAACCACGGATGTGAAGTAATGTTGGAGTGACTCTCATCAGTTTGGTCTTGTGGTGTTAGTGTGTGGTATGTATACAAGTATACAGATATTTAACAGCAAGCTTAGTGCAGTCTATTACACAAATGGACACAATTTTCATCTTGGGCTGTTTCAAAAATACACAAACCTTTAAAACTGATGTTAGATCTTTTTATTTCTTAATGTTCTTATGTTTGGCTACTTGTGCTAAAAGCATGACTTTGAAGATGACTGTAAATGTTTTTGGCAGTTGTGTTTTGTGGGGTACTTTCATCTCTTGCATGTTGGTGGCCCCTCACAGGCCTTATAGTGGGAGGGGAAAAATCAAAGGGAGGGAGCTTCAATTGAAGAAAAGTACATTGTTCTAAAATTATGTATTGCAAACACTGTAACTTAAAGACATCACAAATATTGCTGGTTTACTCTCCCTAAACCTTACCACTGTAGCTGAATGTATGTGTTTTATAAATACTGTGAAACTTCATCTGTTATTATTTTCCGTTGTTTTATTTATGTTGAGGGCCTGAATGTATTCCATGATGAGTAACGGAGACGTTTTTCAGTTTCCAGCCAGTGATGTTTCTCTGCTGGACAGAGTAATTATTAATTGCAGTATTTAAAGGTTTATTATGCACATAATCTATACTGCATTATAATATGCACTTAATGTGCGTATTATGTACTCTTTAAAGTGCTTAAGTTGTTTTAGCCAAATCCATATAAACTTTTATTGACACATTATTAAATATTGCTGCTAATTAATGTGATTGGATTGTCAGATTTCAGTGTTTTATGCTTGTCGAAGGTACAGAAAGCATTACTCCCTTATGTACTTTGTTCAGTATTTCCTCATTCGAGTAGTATTAAATGAAGGACAGTGCATCATGGAATACAGAGGCAAATTGTATGTGCAACATTATTTTGTTTTAAAGCAGAAGTTATTTTTTGTCTGTCACATTCCAGCTGTTCGGCATGCAACGAAGCCTGATGTGGTGTTTTGTACTCACATAGCCAACGGTTAAATGAATTGCAGGGCTTAAACACTCAAAAGTCAATCTACACCTTTTGTTGTATTTCTGATTTGATATCCTTCACAGATTGCTGCTATATGCACATTGTAGTTACAAATTTTCACTACTTGAATATGTGTTTTTACTATGTTAACCTCAGGTTGTCTTCAGCGTTCTAATTGGTTTAATCTTTTTCCCAATGTCTCCACTTTTTATGTAATCTATTTTCACTACTGTGATTAACCCCATAACCCTTGTTTATCATTTGGAATAGATACCCATATGTCACATAGACATAAGTGTTGCATGTGCATCGCTGAATGCACTTGTAATTAAAGTTGTTGCACATTACATATGGTCTGTTAGAAAGAAATGTGCTACAATGAATTTAGTCTAATGTATAATCAATGCCTTGAAAGCCAGTGCTGAGTGGTTTTGGCAGTGTTTTGCCGAATGTTGTATCTAAAGATGTTTGCATCTAAATTAAAAGGCACTAAATTTGTCAGACCATTGTAGAACCATAACCTCAAATTTAGTCTTTATTTTCTATGAAATGTAATTCAATTAAAATTAGTATAGTATTTTTAGAACACTTGCCACTAAAAGGAATATCTAAACAACGACTTCTGTATGTTTGAGCTATTTAGCCTCGATTAGATCGCCTGCCTTCATTCTTTTTTCTAAGAAAAGCAAAAACGTCCTTTTTTATAGACTTTTTTTTTTTAATAAGCTGCTGAATTTTAAGAAGTAATACTTTTGGGGCCACCAAATATTTTGGATCATGCAAAGAATCTATATTGTACTGTAGTAATTTTGTAATATTTGTAAGATGATATTGTAGGTGTGTCTGGTTACCATTGCTTGAAATTTTACATTGTCCAATAAATTGTTTACATTAATTGGCCTTTGGGTTTTTTTTCACTCTTTGTTTAGATTAAGTATTCAGCCCATGCTACATTATTTTTGTTAGATTGCCAGTAAATTTATTCTGATTGAGAAGATACAATGGTTTAACCATCCAGTCCTTGCCCAGTTTATTATAGTTCTACATTTTTAAGCTACAATGGCTAAATTGAATGATTATCTTTTTTATTTGCATACTTGAATTACCAGATAATTTCACTATTATTAATCTGCCATAACACTCGACTGTAAGACTAAGGAGCAAGAATTGTACTATTAATACTGGAAAACCACACGAAATCTTCGTCCTTGCAGAAGATTTCGATGTGTACTTGAACGCAGCTCGTCACTTCTTCTGTCTCGCCAGTAGGGGCGCCGTTTGGGCCGCTTGTCTCATTTCTTCAGGAGACGGCGCTGTGCAGCCAGAGGAGGTGGAGTCTTCAATGGGGAGGGGGAAGAAAGCTGAGAGGAGGAAAACGGACAGATCATAGAAACAAGGGAAGGACAGTGGAAGAAGTACGCTTTTAAAATTGCTTTACATCACGTTTAAGAATTGCGGCGGGAAGGAATAAAAGAAGATGATAACACCCTATTTCGTCGAGAATTTTTGGGTAGGTGTTGCTCTTAATTGTCGGTGTTTAACCCGGTGCTAGTCCGTATTCTTGTCTTGCTACGCTCCCTCCCTATCATGTTCTTGTCAGCTTTGATTTGACTAGTTGTCGCCTTACTTACATGACGCTCTGATTTATAGTTTTGGTCTGCTGGTATCGACAGAGAATCTGGTTAATCGCCCCACAACCAGAGTTATTATTCTTCACCGATTAATATTTGGCCACCCTGGGGACTGGGCCTCTTTAAACACATCAAGCATGAAACCTCGCAGACCCCGCCCATGCTTTCGCTGATTGGCACACATGTGCTGTCTTGGAACGTTTACTATCAATCCTGGGCACGCCATTGGACGGTGTGGCTGTCAATCACCGATTTCGGCTGTAGGCGTCTTCTTCCGTAACAAGTTTCAGTGAGAGCCCAGATGTTTAAGCAAGTTAAACAAGATTTTAAATGTAAAATTAAGCACTAAAATATAGCAGACTTTCAACCGACGTTTTACATTTTATAACTGCTTTGCTGTGTGATCTATTGTTAAGTGGTTTACAACATCTGTTTTTAAAGCCCAAACGTCGTTTTCCGGCCGATATTTATTTTATTTGACGTGGCTATAGCAGTGTTTCTATGTAGTTAGTTCTAATGTACCACTCGACAGTAGATACACTTTAAACTACCCAGGGTGTTGCCTTTTTTTCTTAACACCCCAGTTATATGCACTGTACTAAAATAAATATGCTATTGTGTTTTATACTCAATGGCATGGCATAGCTTGTAGGAATGAGGCAAGAGTATATAGGCCTACATAGTAAGGTTTAAAATACGATGTAGTTGGATTTGGTCTTCGCGTTTTCACCATTGGTTGTAGAAAAGTGAGTTGATGCCTGCTGTTTATTTGTTTATTTCGAATTACACCTGCACACTGCACCAGGGCAGTGTAAACTAGTGCGTTATCGTCTCATTCATGTCTTTTTTATTGTTGGGAAAGCCTTATTTGACCCTTTTTGTAGGTGTTTAGAGCTGTACGACATAGCCTATCAAAGAGACCAAGAAAACAACACAGAATTAACTACAACAGCATTACAGTGCAGTGTGCAAAATCTTTTAAATTATATTTTTAATCAACAACATGAGCTTTTGGTTTTTCAGCCTGTCCTTTGTGCTCTGCTGCAAGCCACAAGAGAAACCACTGATGGCAAAGATGAGCTGTGTTTTTAGCATGCCGGTCACACACACTTTGTCTTGACTTTGACTTGACTACAAATCATTAACGCAAGCAATAAATGCAAAAGCACACACAGTATTGCCAGGTCTGAGTGCTATCTTCTACAGCAAAAATGCATGTTGTAGTCTATGCCATGGCCTATTTTTCTCAGCCTAATTTCAAAATAATCTAACAAAATTTTCTCTTACTTGAATAAATACATTTTGTTTTTAGTCCATCAGCAGTGGTCACATAGTGCAACATTTGCACTACTAGATGTATTTGGCAGCCTCTGTGACTGCTGTTAATGGCTTGTTGCGTTTACAGTTGGTGATCGCACATGAGTGCCTCCACATGTGCTAAATGTTTTGGAGAGAGGAATGAATGCATGTATAGATCAGTAGATTATGGTCCAAAATTTTAAGGTTATTTGAATCCCAAATAAAAAAACTGACACTTGCTTTAGTAAGCAATCCTGCTAAGATTAGGTCAAGTTAATTAAACCTGCAGGATGAGTTTGCTCAAGTATTACCCTCTGGAAATAGCCAAAATTACTTACTTAAATGAATATTTTTTGTATGTCTTGCTATCCCTTAAAAGATGTTTGTTCATTTTTTGAGGGGGTGCCCATGATCCATTTTGCATATTATATTTACACAATATGGAATTTCATCAGTCCAGATCTATGGGCCTCATCAGCCATGTTTGGGCCATCAAATTAGCTTTTTTTTTGACAGAGCACAATTTAATACTTAAAATTCCAATGGGGCACTATTCACACTCAGATCTAAGTTAATTAATAACATTAAATCAATCAATAACTAATGCTCTGAACTGATATTTTCACATCAATCCATGATATTTGTGTCTAACATTCTGTGCAAACCCCAATGTTTTGTCTACTCCACATAAAATCTGTGGGAATCTATAAAATATTTGAATGATTCACGCTTTTACTTCCTGATTTTTTTTTTTTGTTTGTTTTTAACACTAACCACTTTGTCACTCCCAAAACAGTAGTAGACAAATGCATTCACAGTATGTTTATCCCAAAAACAATCCCTAGCCTGTGGCCATTTTTGCTACATGCTTTGTGTCTGTTGATGGTCCAAACCTCTCTGGTCACATGACCCAGAGCAGACACTATGAGGTCATCAGGGTTGTTGCACCAAACCATTGTTGACATCTCTTTTTTCCCCCACTGTGTTCATTCACATCTTTTGTCTGTAGCCAGATCATGACACTCAGTATATTTTACAAGTAAACTCACTTAAGGTGGATGCTAGAAAGGAGAGACAAACACACAAGACTGGCACACATTTTGGCAACAGAAGCAGATTTAGAAGCAGATTTAAATGTATAAGAAAAAATATAAAAAAATTACAATTTCTGTCACTGAGTAGGTTACACCTGCTCAAGGCTACAAGCTGCAGAAATAACACAGAATTATAAAGACTGTTAAATAAGTTCATCTGCAGAGATTATTTTACAAAAGTAACAATTAAAGTCTGCTTGTCAACACTGTAAATATTACACAAAAACACAAGGGCTATGCAATAATACAAGAAATGTAAACTTTCTATTCATGGCAAATGACACAGCAGCCATCATACTTTTTCTACATTTCAATAACACGTCATATGACATAAAAAGTCATATGTGATATTATGCTCTTAGCTATCTATGTGTTGGCCCAAAATACACCATGCTAGAATCATGCCAGGAAGTTTCACTTTCAAGTTTCAATTGTTGTATGTTCTGTGCAATGAAGTGGGACAGCTTTAAGCTCTCCAACTAAATAACACATTTGTAGAAATGAACTCTCATTTACTCTTATTTGAGTTTTGTTATGCATTTTATGTAGAGAATTGTCACACATCTTTAGTTATGTCGTATTGATTAGTAAGGCTAATGTTATTGGAATGAATAATCTTTCCTCTTGTGTGAAGGCTTGTGTTACTGTCATCTGGCATTAAACACCTGATTCTTTGCACACAGGATATTGGAACTGTTGTGTTCTCAGAAATAAAATGAACGCCAGTGCTCTTCTGTCAGGCAGATGTTATACTAGTGAAACTGAAGCACGTCTCATTTCAGACATTAATGCTTGTTCTCATTATTAAACAAATGACAGTTTTTAATCATAGGATTGTTACAGGCCAGGACCTAACATTGAACAGAAGCAGACAGAACTATATATTAGTGAACGTTTTAATATAATGGATTAACAGTCAGATAACATTTGGCAAAAGAAAATAGAAAGTCTGGGAACAAAAACATCTTGTTAAAAAAACATTTTAAAAGGATGATATTTACTGTATCCTACAAGATTTCATTGTGAGTAGAAAGTTAGTATTATATTTGAATGGATCACATTGCTAATCACAGTGTAATATAGTGAACCTATGCCATTACATTTTGAGTTGTTTTGACAGCCAACAGTGCTCAGACTTGCTTTATGATTTAGTTCTCTTATCTGTAGTCTGTTCTGTGGTCTCCTTATTTACATGCAAACAATTACAGAAATGTGTGTTAAGCAGGTTCCGCTTCCTTGAGCAAAGGAGGCAGGAGGTTAAAACATCTCTCCATTTAGATACGAGTATAATGAGCACTTCACAATTTCACAATGAGTGGTTGGAATGTTAAACAGCCCTGAGGAGCCTCCATTAATGAGTCTCCAGATGGGGACATTGAAGAACTGCTTGCCTTTGCACACGTATTTCAGACATACAGCTAACCGAAAGGCCTAAAATGGTCATTGTGCTTCTTTGCTTTGTACTTTGAGTTTGATCATTTCAAAAAAGCCAGCTTTCCTGTGTTTGTTGTTTTTCTTTTGATATCTCACTCCTTGAATCACTCCTTGAAGCACAGTTATTGTAAAAAAAGAAAGAAAGGACATCCGTCTTTTAGCTGTTCTGCTTTGTTTTTCCCACTTCCTTGTTTTGTAGTCTGTCATGTTGTTTCTTATCGGTTTACTTACCATACATGTGTTAAAAGAAACCATATTAGTGTTGCTTAAATTATGCTGTTTTAATAAAATATATATTTTTTTTGTTACAATGGGACACTACCAACTTGGTAAACTACCAACTTGCTGGTTTACCTCATGGCCACACAGTTCCGTTTTATATTAGACAAACGCCTTTGACCTTTTTATTTGTTGTGGAAAATATCTGTACACCAAACTGCTTATTGTGGGTGGTTCCGCGAACAAAAATGCTGTAACAGACCTGTCTAGGTGGCATTACTAGGCAAACAAGAATGACTGTCAGCTGCCTGATGGTTTTGATTATAGTGTAGCTTCATCTTAATAAAAGCATCTTGATTTTAGTGGGTGTGTGCATTGTACTTGCTAACTGCTGCTTCAGTTAATCTTTAATAGACACATGTTTTAGAGTTTACTGTTTACACTACACACTACACTGTTTGCGCCTCACTTAATGATAGTATAGCCCATGGCAAAAGGAGAAGTTCTCTCGGATTTGATCTCTCCTAAAAGTAAAATGGGAGAGGATGTGAAACTGAAGCTGTGCCAGAGAGGTAACGTCAGGCTAAACCTATGTTGGTCCTTTTTGATAATTAAGTAATAGGTAAAGAAGACAAAATTGTGTTGGGACTGGTATGTATACATGTGTTGGATCTGAACATCATATTTTGTAACATACTAAGCATAATGCAAACAATCTGTGCGGGCCTTGCCTTACATGACAAATACCACCTTCAACATTAAAAATGTTTTATTTGGGCTAGTTCATTTCACATGTGGTGGAGGGTGGACCACATAAGGAGTAACTGGTGTGGATCGAGGCATAGGAGCTAATTGCTCCATGTCATTCCTTCACTCTTCCTCCTTAGTTCCTGTCTTTCTACACTTTTGCATTTGAAAGAAAATGCTCAATTCCATAAAAAAAATCAGTTCTCACATAAATAATACACTTCAATTATTCCTAAGCTACACAAAAAGTGTTCATCACAATTTAATAGAGACATAGTGTACAGATTTCCATTATATGATGCAACTTTATTCCAAATGTTTACATAATATAAGCCTTTTTTTTTCAATGTCTCATGCATATGTTATAGTTATAAAATAGCTTAAAGTAATTAAATGCACATCAATACTGTCCTGAACATGACCCCGGCCTTCATTTGTTTGAATTATTTAGTTGCTTGTTTGCATTTTTAAAGATGAGTGAAATTGGAAACCATTACCTAGTGGTAAGTGATCAGACCTTCAGTGTGTAGCAGTCATGGCCAAGATGAGTATGATTGACCAGAGGTTGCTGGAAATGCAGCTGGATGCTATAAATACAATGCAAATATTGCTTTTAGAAAAGGCCTGTATGGTAAGACGGAATAGCCCATGGGCTATTGTTTCTTCTCTTCTGTACTTCTGTAGATCAAAACTGATGTAGGTATTTGTATTTTTCCAGGGTGAGAAAAATAATGGCTTCGATGTACTCTACCACAACATGAAACATGGCCAAATATCCTCTAAGGAGCTGACAGACTTTATCAGGGAAAGGTAAGGCAGTGCATTTCTTTAACTTTCTGTGTCTAAGTCTCGCCTGTCCTGTTGTTTTCTAGATATTTACCTGTTTTTTGGTATATTACTAAAGTAAGTTCTTAGGTGGCTATTCCTTTTCCTCTCCTATATAGACAGCTAGATGTAGTTTTTGTTTTGCGTGGTTCTGAAATCATCAGTCAAGTGATATATTATAAACTTTTTTTTTTTTTTTTAAGAGAACCTTAAACCAAGCTTTTGTGACAACTGCAATACTACACTTTGGCTCCCTCTGCTGAGCATTGTTAAACGTTCTCTCCCAGCATCCACAGTTCACTCGGTTTTCTAACATCATTTGGATTAATCTATTTAAAATTCGGATTTTTGTCACCACAAAATTGACCTGAGATTAGATAAAACGTACAGAGAAATTTGCTTTGTAAAATATTTCCCCAATGCAAATAATTCAGAGAATACACACTGTATGCATGTAATAAATTTGTGACTAATAAACTGAATAATATAATCAAAATAAGAATATAACAGTAATAATATTAATAACTGTGGCCACAATGGGGATACACAGTAGTCTACAAAACATCAAGTAACTCTAATATTAGCTTGTCTTGACATACAGTATACACTTGATAGACTTTAGACATAGCCATTTTGTGGCAAAAATCACCAAGAGAGAGCTTGAAGAGTTTGAAACATATTATACAATCAAAATGTCTGAATTTCACACTCTTTTCTAGGAGTACTATTGAAGAAACATATGCCAGGTCAATGACCAAACTTGCCAAATCTGCTGGCAACTTTTCTCAGCTTGGGTACGTACATTTTAACAATTCTTGATTTAAAAAAAAAAAAAAAGTGACTGAATAAATCTGGACAGTCTAACCACAGTGATGTCTGCTTTCCACACAGGACATATGCTCCAGTTTGGGATGTGTTCAAAGGCTCTACAGAAAAGCTGGCAAGCTGTCATATGGAGCTAGTACGAAAACTTCAGGAGCTTATAAAAGAGGTTCAGAAATATGTGGAGGAACAGGCCAAAGCTCACAAAAAGGTATGTATATTGGCAGTACCTTTTGTACTAAAGTTCTTTTATAAAGCCACAAATATTTAAATGGAAGTTATTGGGGTTAATGTGTGTGCTTGTGTCATTGTGTCTGAAGTTGATGACTTGTCTACTTTAAGTAAGGAACATAGTTTACATGGTTTTTATCACAACTCCATCATCATCAATCATGCTTAAAACGACAAAGCGCTATGAACACTCACACCACCAAAGGGCGTGCAACAAGCCAGCAAATAGGGAAAAACAGTGTTGTGGAGGAACAGCCTGTGGCAAAGAGTGTGTGCATGCCAGCCTTGCCATATCCAATGTACTGAACAAAAATTTAAACGCAATGCTTTTATTTTTTCCCACATTTTTCATGAGCTGAACTCAAAGACTTTTTCTATAAACACCATAGGCCTATTTCTCTCAAATATTTCTCAGAAATCTGTCAAACTGTGTTAATGAGCCCTTCACCTTTGCCGAGAAAGTTGCTTGTGGAATGTTGGTTCATTTCAATGGCTGTGCGAAGTTGCTTCTTTGGTTCTGCAAACCGATTGTTGCAGCAGCTGTCCGGGTGCAGTAATCATGCTCTCTAATCAGCATCTTAATATGCCTCACCTGTGAGGTGGATGGATTATCTTGGCAAAGGAGAAGGGCTTTAAAATGTTTGTTCAGTATATTGTAAGCTTACTCTCAGAAGAATTGGGTGGATGAGTTCAAACAGCACCTCAGAACCTACATGAATACTATCTATAATGTGTCGTGACTATCACCAGACATCTCCAGCCTAACTATTGAGATTAATAGGTTTTCCCTCACCCACTCTGACAAGGGCTATGCATGGGGTAAAAGGAGGGGGAGTCTCACATCAACAACAAATGGTCTAGAGGTATACTATCGGAGAAAAAATTTAGAACCCTAAAGTCAAGCTGCCACCGTGCTCAGACCATTCTACAGTACAGTTTATGTGCCATCTTGTCAAAATGCAGGTGCATAGTCACATTTCAAATACAGTTTTCATTAAATTATCAAATGGCTCGGCTGTCTTGATACTTGTGGATATAGACACTTAGTCTATAATTCAAAGATACAAAACCATAATTTCATTGTAATGTTTGTAATGTCATTTCTATAGAGCTTTTTACTTTCAGTGAAAATAGCATTGCGTAATGCACATGAATATATTTTTGTTAGACAAAAGAAGAGGTGGCGCCCACCCTAGAAGCTGTCCAGAATATCCAGACCATATCTCAGTCTCTGCAGAAGTCAAAAGAAATCTACAATGCCAGAACTGTGGACCAGGAACGCCTCCGCAAAGAGGGGGCCGCCCAGAGAGATGTGGACAAGGTAGGAGGTCACTTTCACATGTACATACGTAATGTTTTGGGACATGATAAAGTGCCTTAGTACTTTTAAAGCCTCATAACTTAGGATCTTAGTTAATTTCTCAGCTGATTCACAAAAACCATTTGTACTAATATGCAGTATAATGATGTTACTGTTTATGCTTATTCACAGGCTGGAGTGAAAGCCAAAAAAGCCACAGAAACTTACAAGTCATACATTGAGAAATATGCCACAGCTAAGTCAGAATTTGAGCAGAGGATGGCTGAAACTGCACAGGTACCATTTACAATCTGTTGTGACATATCTCAATGAATTTTGTGTTTATATGTTCCAGTTATATTTCACAATCTGTCAGTCATGCATGCATCATATCAAAATATTTTATTTCTTCTGTAGTGGAATAATTGTGCAAATCTCTGATTGAATCCCTATGAGACTATGATTAGAAAATGTCAAACGTCAGTATTTGGCCTAAGTCTTCCTCTCACACAGCAGATGAGCCCCCACAATTTTTTCCAGTTAGGCCAACTCTCTCTGAAAAATTGGCATGGAAGCTTAACTTCCCCAGGATCACAGTGTACGGCTCATCTCAAATGCAACACATGGATATGAGTTATAAACAGCAACACGTGGCCTGAGATCACCAGCCACAGCATGTGTGTTCTCTTTGTATGGGTTTGTTTGTGGCTGGGTGTGTCTCTGTAAAACTGTGTGTTAGCTGAAATAGCTTAACTAAATAATTCCTAACTTTCTCAATTCTGTGTTACAGAAATTCCAAGACATCGAAGAAAACCACATTGTCCACATGAAGGAGATCATTCATTCGTATTCACAGTCAATTGAAGAAACACAGACCCTTTTAGGCGAGGTGAGAACATACACACTTTGATTTTCTTCATAAAGCATTCCTGTGGACCAGGTGCCTTATTGACTGAATACTGAGCTCAGTATGTTCACTGTGTGTCAACTCAATTAGTGTCATCTTTGATCTCACTAATCATTTAACTGAGAACCAGGAAATGGTCCATTCACTCATTTAATACCAAGCAACTGAACGCAAACCTATTAGCCTATTTCAAGATCTGATAATATTAACATTTGCAGACGGCATGTCAAAACAATTTTAATTGGCTTCAAACAGCATTAACCAGTCTGTTATTTATTTAGTCATTCAGTCATTCAATTATTTGCCAATGCCACACAAAATACACAGAAAAAAATCTTTTTTTCTGTTTATCTGTATTTCCCTGTACTAATACTGCCAAAATTCATTTAGCTGTCCCTAGAGGGCGACAAGGCTCCATTATGATTGTGTTTTTCTCACTGGTAATTGAGGAAATCTCCTGCTTTGCTTATTTTTCTGGAAACGGGCTGCCTTGTAGTGGCACCAAATAAAAAAAAAATTAACCTGTGATTAAAAATATCTCTGTTTAGGTGTTGACTTTTTGTATGTTTAACAAATTTAATTAAGTTTTCAAGGTTAAATAACATTTTTATATTTTTATATTAACACCAAGCTATACCCTTACTATACATAATGCAAAAATACATAGATGTAAGTGTTTCCTTGATATCCCACTGTACTTAAGTACAAACTCCATTCTAAAAAAAAAAAGTTGTGAAAAATGAAAATGGAATGCAATTCTCATTAAACCATATTAAATTCAGCATAAAACATAAACAAGATTAGGAGACATTTTACCATTTCATAAAAAAATAGCTCTTTTTAAATTTAAATGGTAGCAACAAAAAAAGGCTGAAAAGTAACAAAAAACAGCTGGAGGAGTGTTTAGCAACTAATTAAGTTTAAGACTTGAGTATAAAACGAGCATTTTAGAAAGGCAGAGTCTCTCAGAAGTAAAGGCGGGCAGAGGTTCACCATCTTTAAATAAATTGCATCTAAAAACCAATTTGAAATGATGGTATGGAGTTGCATTATTGTCTATGACGTGGGCAGCTCACACATCTGGTTAAGGCACTATCAATGCTGAAAAGTGTGTATAGGTTTCAGAGCTACATTTATGCTCCCATCCCATTTCAGGAAACACTTATTTCAGCAAGACTGCTAAACCACATACCGCATCCATCAGAACAGCATGGCTTTGATGTAGAAAGGTCCAGGTGCTGAACTGACCAGTCACCAGCCCAGACCTTTCACCAATAGAAAACATTAGGTTCATCATAATATTAAAAATATGAACAAGAAGACCCAGGACTGTTGAACAGACTAGACTACAAGAATGTGGCAACATTCCTCTCCCAAAACTCTAGCAACTGATCTCTTACTTACAAGACATTTAAATACTGTTGTTAATAGAAGAGGGCACAATACAGGTGTGTTCTTGCATCAAATTCAAAAAGAGCTATAATATTTACAGAGACGGTAAAATTGTAAAAACGATAAACAATTAGTTAACATGAGGGTGCAGTATACTTAACCCTCACCCTCCAGTGTCAGTGAGAATGTTTAGTGGTGGTTGGAGAGTCCGTAGGTGCAAAATGGCTGCCACGTCTCTGTCAGTCTGCCCCAGGGCAGATGTGGCTACAGATGTAGCTTACCACCACCAGTGTGTGACTGTGGAGTGAATGAATAATGAATATGTAAAGTGTCTTTGCGTATCTTGAAAACATATTGAATAAAATATTGTTTAATACAATTTGCAAATCATTGCTTTCTTTTTTTATTTACATTTTACACAGTGTCCACAATTTTTTGGAATTGGGTTTAAAACAATAAAACCAAAGATATGTATTTGAGATTTAAAAAAGAAACTGGATGTCAGACAAGGTTCAGTGGACTACTAGAGGAGTATGAGGACTTAAAAAGAGTCACATTACAGACAAAGATAGCAGATGTTGTTTTCTGGTTTGTACAGAGAGCTACTCTAAAAGGTGTGCAGTCACTGTGCCTGCTGTGTTGGGGCTTTTGTAAATAATCATTTGTGTGACAAAGGATAACATAAAGACAAATGTAGGCTTCAAACATGTGGGTAAAACCTCAGTGGGACCAAGTGTGTGTTTGAGTGTGAGAGGCGAGGAGGGCACGCAGGTTGATTGCATTAGAGCCCTCCTTCATGGCAGCAGCACCTGACAGATTGCGTGTGGTGCAGTGAGCAGAGTACCTCACCACAACCGGTCTACCTCACCAACATCACCCCCCTTACATCCTCTGCTGCCAGGCCACAAAGGCTAATGCACACTGCCACAGGGGTACATAGGGGAGGCACATATACATATATTTATGTGTGCCTGGGTGTAGGCTTCTGTGATAGCAGAGCCACTCTCACTGACATTATTTCTCATATCAAAATTGTTTGTTGAGATAGCACACATTCCTGAGGCGTCGCATTGGCTTCCGCCTCAGCACATTCACAAGCATCTAAAACATGCAAGCAAACAAACCATTCCTCCTCTGAACCTGCCCAACAGCCTTCAAAAGACCTCAAAGCCATCTATAGTGAGTGAGGCTGACACAGTAGAATGACAGTAAAGTCTTCTCAAAAACAAATGTTTGTTTTTATATGATAACATATATGTTGAGAACAATAGACTAACAGTTGCTTAAAACAAGTTGTTTTTACAATTTTAAAGCTCCTTCTAGTTATACAAAATGTTACTTTTATTCAACATAATATTTGCATTTGTAAAAATCCATGTCAACTTTTATAAACACATAATATAGGAGTTTATGCATAGAAGAAATATGTGTTTTGTGGTGTTTTCCCTGTTATGCCATTTATAATACTAAACCACTGTCTAGATTTTAGATAATGTATGCTCTTTATCTTTTAGGTGCACAATGAATTTGTGAGAAACATTGAGAATACATCAGTGGAAAGCTTAATACAGAAATTGGCAGAGAGCAAAGGAACAGGCAAAGAAAGACCAGGTAAGCCTACCATTAAAGTCCACTGTATATAAGGCAACTTTCTTGCAGTTTCTGTTTGCATCTGTTGTGTTGGGAGGGAAGGGGTGCCTAGAGAAGGGCAATTAGAAGTAGGAGAGGGCCATCAGAGTTAATCTAGTAATCTGCTGCAAAGGTTGGCAGGCTTGGCATTCCAGTAAGCATGTGACACGCTGGGGCTTTGCAGTGCTCAAAGACTAAGTAGTCAGAACCAACCTTTTCAAGAGGTCAGAGCTCAACAATGACTCTTGTGTAAACTTTGTCATGCCGCAATAATCAAGGAAATGCTCCTTCACCCCCCTGTTCCTACGCAAGCAGTGCTTATTTGTTTATGTTTTTAGTTTTGTGCAATGTATCTAAAGCAATGTTTTATGGTCTAAATCCTTCTGTGTTTCTGTTTACAAATGGCACTGTAAAACTGGATGTATTCCACTTCCACCTATGAATAGTATTCTGCTCTATCAGGGTCTGTCCTTCTACTACATTACATCAGGTCAAAAACACAAAGGCTTCACCTCTGCTGTGTTTGTGTGTACACAGTCGATGACCTCTGTGTTCAGGCACTGCGTCTAAGAAGTGGTGGCCTTCATTTGTTTGGACAGCAGAATTAATTGAGGCTAAAAAAAAACGGTCAGACAATTCCTTGTGTATCAAGCTGTTCATTAGCGATTGCGCAGCAGCCCCGACCCTGTCAGAAAAATAACCTGTGTGTCCCCTGATTAAATAACTGAACGGATGGTCGATCCAGTGCCTTTAGAGAGAGAGAGAGAGGTTGAATAAACTTTCTATTGCGGAAACAATCTCAAAATGACACACTGCAAGGCCGGGGTTTTGAGTCTTCAACGATATCCAGCTGAGCTGTCAACTGGCGGTGAGCCAGACACGCAATCCCCCCACCCCTCTTTCTCCCAGTACCATGTGAAGCATATACAATTTAAAAAACCATTCCCCACTCATGCGTGACGGCATGCTTCCCTCACAGAGAGTAGAAAGAAAAGAAACATCTTCCTGTATAAACAAAGCTGTGTGTGTGTTTATGAGATGTTAAACGGTTCCTAATGCCTGCCCAGAGTTAGGCAATATTCATGTGTCTGGTGGTGTTTTAATTTTTCTGAAGTTGCTGTGCATAAATATTGTCAGATGCAATATTGTGTTGCCAACAGCAGAGTTCCTGCCAGGGCCTTTTTATATGTCCACACCAGCTTTTTATAACATCCTGCAATTATTTCTTCTTGTGTTGTCTCAAATTAGTAATTGATGCAAATAATATTTTTCTTCAGAACAAAAGACACATCTTATGAATTTATACGTGTTTATGTCATTTCAGTGAATGAATAGGGATGTCTAAACCAGCATCAGTCTCACTTCCTCCCATGGGACAAAGTTGAGCATGGCAGTTTTGTTTTGATTGGCATAAAATGCAGCCACACAAACACAAACAGTTATTCGTGCTGTCAAGGCCTATTTGTCCGTAGTGAAGAGGCCTGATATTGCACAGTAGAGTAGATCGGTCATTGGTGTACTTTATCCACTTCACTTGGCGTGATGCATGCTATCGTGACTTGTCGCTTCCCTGCGCTTCACTTAGCATTGCAGACACCAAACAATGCACCAATTCTGCTGGCGACAGACATCCTCTGGGGGAACTACATTGGACTATAAATACTAAATATGTTTCAAGTTAAAATATATAATTTTATTTGTTAATCAGACATGTGAGGATACTATGTGAATGGGGCTTGTAATGTGAGCATGTGTAGAGACAGTCCTCCAGACAGGCTGGATGTGTTCCAAGTGATATCATAGTCATTGTCTATCGTACATATGATGGTGTTTAGTGTACAGTTCAAACATGATTTGAACGCTTGCTTGTGTCTGTGTGCAAATCTTTAGTTTGGTGCATACCATAAAACATAAAATGGCATGTCTTAAGACTGAGAGCTGATTTGTCCATGTGGCTTTAAACACTTCTCTGCATCTAATCTTGTACTTGTCGGTCTTATTGTAATAGGGTTAAGTGACTTTGCATGTCCCATGTGGACAAGTTTAGTTTCAGCTCAGTTTAGTCTTCATACCAGCTGTTTGCTGTGAAGACCAAAGCGCCTGTGCTGATTTTAGACTAGTCTGAGTTATGATTGCATTGTCCCAGGTGGGGTCATTGTGTGTGTGCTGTGGTAGAGTGCTTTGTGTCCCCATGAGGGAGTGTCACATCTCTGCAAGAGTCACCAGACATGCAGTTGACTCTGCTATTGACCCTGTCTGCCCTCCAGGCCCATCCCAGACCTGTTTATGTACACACTGCGTATGGCACGCCAGACTGCATGTTGCGTGCTTTTAAAGTGTGTTTCTGCTGTGTTTATGTGTGTAATTATTGTGTGATGGACTTTAACAGCATTCACAGCAGCGAGCCATTGACCCTTTTTGTGCCAAATCAACCTATATCATTTTTTGTCTCATTAGGACCTATTGAGTTTGAGGAGTGCAATATAGCTATTGCTACAGAAGGTCAGTAACACAATGCATTATTATTATTATTATTATTACAAAAATAAAATTAAAAAACATTGTATTTGATAATAAATCAAATTTCAGTGTGATATTCCAGTCTAACATTCTCAATAAAACGTTTGAATTTAGGTGCCAAACCCAGAAAAAGAAAACCTTTTGGTATCCCAGGACGCAGGAAAGACAAGGACACAGACTCTACGTGAGTTATGGTTCAAGTTCAACAACAATTTTTATTTTTATAAAATGTAAATGTTAAAATGAAATATTTTATTTTCATCACTTTTTAGAGAGTCGACAGAAGTTGAAGCTGCTGTGAGTATGTATATGTTTTAGTTTTTTTTCCACCGAAACCACCAACTTTGTTTTAGGACTTATACTCTACCCATGCCTTTATTTAGCTTACCTTTGTCAAAATTGTGAGTTGAAGCAGCAGGAGGTGGAATTATCCTCATTAATCCTTTTTCTGTTTTACTGTTAACGTTCTCTCTCTGCTCTGGTCCTTTTGTAGAGTTGCATGTTTATTTATTTGTCTTTGTTAATGCTTTTAGAACACTACCAATGGTGCTCCCCCTGGATTCTACGGAGCCATTGACATCCAGAATGCTGTAAACTAACACACACAGATGCTGTAGAAACACACAAATTGTTTTTATTTCATAGTATTTGTACCCTTTTGATGTTTTCTTTTTCTTTTCTTTTTTAGAATGTCCCCCAAGTTGATGCAGAAGGCTTTTGTATCAGACCAGAAAAAAACGAAAATGATATCCTTTTCATCTTTTTTTTTCCTGTACTTAACTGCTTATACGTTTCCATATAAAGATATTTGTATTCATGTTTTCTTTAACTGTTGGTTCACATGCCAAAGAAAATTCCTTCTACTCGTCTAGCGACTCAGAAGATGAGGATGAACCGCGGAAGTTCCACGTAGCAATCAAGCCTGTTCAACCAAACAATGGCATGCACCAGAACCGAGCCACTATAGATGAACTCAAAGCATCCATTGGAAACATCATCCTGTCACCTTCATCCTCGGTATGGTCAGAAAACTTAAACCTAGTGCTGTCCCAGTTCTACTGCAACGTAACACTAGAGGGCAACAGGAGAATGTCAAAACCTAATGAAGAACATGCTGATAGGCTAGTACTAGGCCGTCCTGAGATTCATGGCATTGGTTTTTTATTTAATATTTACTGTAATAACAATGGAAGATTTCTACTTATATACATTTTATATTTATTTTTACGCATAATTGGTTTTAATCCTAACACATTTAAAACAAACTCATTTAAATGTTAAAGGAAGTTATGTGTAAGTGAAGTGTTTGCACCAGTAGCCTGTAGCTACAGACTTATAGACTTATCTTTGCAGTTTGTAGATGAGCATAGATCTCAGTCTGATATGTAAACTCAGGCTCAAAATTTTGTTACTTAATTTGTTGTCTTTTATTGTTTGTTAAATCCCTGAATCACTCTTGGTTGCTCGGTGAAAAATCGGCAGTGGCATTAAATATTAAAGTCACTATTGCTTGACTGCCACACTGTGTTCTCTGAGTCTAATGTTATTGCATAGGGGCCGAGCGGGCACGCTCAGTGTTGCAAAGGGGGTCTAGTGGATTTCACCCACCACACTCTTTGACTGCACATTAAACTAATGTCACGGCATCTTCTTTCATGGCCCTGGCTCACTTCCACTTTTACGTTATTGTCTGTATTGTCCTTTCTTCCTTTTTCATACTTAATTGGCTGAGATTAGTTTTCAATTCTGCATGTGTCTTTTTCTAAACTTCAAATTAATAATCAGCATAAGACATTTTCTTTTCTCAATTTTAAAGTTTCACAGAAAACACTTCTCCCTTCGCAGTTCTCCCTTCATTATCTTTAAAGTGACGTAAAAATACTTTGACTAATGAAAAAAATACCACAATAGTTGATCTGTCCCCATCTGTTCATGTTTTTTGGGTGCACAATTTTCCTTTTATATAAACTTTAATACTAGACTTTCTGAGGATAAAATACTCATCTGAGCTGATGATGAACATTGCATCATCTGGTGTGAATTATTGAATGGCCCCCTCCCCAGCCCCACTCTCCTAGCTCTGTGCTCATTTTTGTGTCTTTTTCATTTCTCCTCCTGTTTGCTTCCCCCTCTGCAGTGTTCCTTTATTGAAACAGAGATGGAAGTTGTGTGTGTGTGTGGCCAGCGAGAGCCGTAATTGAACCCATTTGCTGCTTAGCGCCTGTGGGACTAAACTCTGGCCTCACAGCTCTACGGTGGTTAAACGATTTTGCCGTGTTCCTTTAACCCGTTCTGTTTCTTTTTCTTCTGACAACACCCCTACATAACTCTAACCTTTCTCCCTCGGCGAATAAATTCTTGAGTGACATGGATGGTCTGAGTTTGCATTGGGTTTGTGGCCCTCCAAAGGAAATCTTGTGTCTCTTGTGTTAAACTGTGTGATACGGTAGATTAAAGCAGAAGTTTTCGGGCAATGCTATCTGTTGTCCCTGAGCGGTTGTTTTATGGACTTTTACATGCACAGTATTGTACCATGAGTTAAATGTCTGGTATGTGTTAGCCGACAGTAGTCCTGTGATGTACTGTTTTTTACTCTGAAGTGGAAATTTCCCTCTATTACAGGGAATAATTCACAATATAGACTTCAACCTTAGATTTCCTTCTGTTTTTATTGAGGTTTATATTGTTACATAAATAATATCAAAGATTTTGGATTTTACCAAAAGAACATTTGTAAATGTTGGGCTCCCAAAGGTTTTGCATGGTTTTATAATAATAATTATTATTATTATTATTGTTATTATATCCTTCTGATTATTGGTTTAAGATTTTACAAAATGAGCTAAGATCTGCCACATACTGTTGAAAACACACAGTGGTCCTTACACTTAATTGATCCTAAATGTCTGTTTTTTTTTTTGCAGGGACAGATGCGGAGGAACCAGTCCAGTGAGTATTTTCTCAGTCTGTCTGACCTTTTGTGTAATGCTGTCATGGTGCATGACTGTGAAAGGGCTTGACTGTACAGCTCCCCAACTCCATTTCTCTTGGCTGGGGTTGTTTTTAAAGAGGCTGTTTTTAAAAAGGGAAAAAAATCCACATTCCTCGCCAAAAGCAACATATCCCCAAAAAGTAAATAGTTCTTTTCTAGAGTCGTTTGCCCAAGGCAGATTTCCCAACTAGTACAACTGAGATTAATGACTCATTTTGATATTTGTTTCCTGACTTTCTCAAGTTTATCTTTTCCTCTTTATCTTGTTTTGTTTGATGTCCTAAGAGTTTTTTGATCAAAAGCATTAAGTACCCATTCTGTTCATGAACCACTGGTAAATGCAACAGGCATTGATAGATGTATACTCTACACACACATAGGGAGCACAAGACCCACATTAAGCTCTAAAGCCGGTCGAGGTGAGTATGTTATTGGTCTACTCCCTGCCTTCCTCTCCATTTGAAATAATCTGCCACACTCCTCAGATCTGTCCCTGATAAAGAAACGTTCACAGAGCTGCTTTAGCTCTAGCTGGCATTCACTAACATGGCTGATCCATTGCAAACTACACAAATTAATAAAGATTACTTACAATTACTTTTTATTTGAGTCAAAGTTGAGTTCTGATGTAACTCTTGAGAATAACTACTGCTTTCACATTTTTACAAAACTTTGTAACACTTTAGAGAGGGGCACAAATAATAGACATAGTATTTGAAAATGAAATTTAAAAAAAGTATCTCCACCCCTGTTGTAAAGTGTTACCATGGCACCACAATAAAAACAGTATTTCCGTAAGATTTGCAGGCTTTGTTGTGTTGACACTGTTCCTTAAATCTTACTACAAATACACTGATTTTCTAATGCAGCTGGTGGGTCTCATTTATATTTCTGGTGTAATGTTCCTAAAAAAAATTGATTCAAATGGAAACTGGTCTCTCTTGAGTTGGGTTTTTTTTTGTTCAGTTTATTTATTTATTTTTTTTTTTTTTTACTTACTCCAAAAGGCTGTGATTGTTAACATGCTGTTTAATTCTCACAGGTGATGAACTCTCAAAAGGCAGAGTACAAACATCATACGAGTAAGAATGTATTTTTATCTTTTGTGTAAACTTAATCACTTTGTTTTTTAAACCTTTTTTTATTTCAATTCAATTACCTTATATTCAGGTGATTTGTTGTTTTTATGTTTAGACTGACGAACAATGACCTTCTGTCTCTGGACCCGTTCAGTCCAACTGCCGCTGCAGCCTCCTCTTTATCCGTCCCCTCAACAACAGGTATTCTTGAATACAAAAGCTTAATCTTTCAGTCATATGCTATCATAAAGTGACTATTTCCTTTCCTTTTAAAGCTGAAAATCCCTTATCATATCTCCTTTCTCAGCTCTGCTTAGCTTTGATTTGAAGGAGCAGCCATGATACAAGTATTTGGTTTTCTCCTTTAAGCCAATCATTTTCACTCTTGGATTTCAATTCTCTTTGGTATTTATGTATCGGAGCAAACTTCATGAGGTATTTTTATTCATTTGAAAGCCTTTCTTGGAAGGGCTGTCTCTCATGGACAAACTGACTCCTGAGCCATACTAAATATTCAACTTTAGGGAATTAAAATTGCAGGCACTGTTTTTCCTATTCACTATTTTTGTATTTAAAGTTCCTGCTCTCTATCATTTTGCTATTACTCACTGCACACTCAGAGGTTTAATAATATTTTGTTGGAGTTGTATTTTTGTTTCCTGCACATTTTACGCTCCCTTTGGAGACATTAAGTGTTGCACACCATGTTTTTGAAGTGTTGAGTTTAGTGGTTTTTATGGCTTGTACATGACACCTGTGTTTAAAGAGAGTGACATTAGCAATGACCCATTGCCTAAGCTAAGCGTAATCCACAGTTAATTGGCACCTTTTCTAAGGTCAGTGGGTCGGCTATAAAGCCCACCAGCACGTATGTTGTCAAACAGTGTCTCATTACTGTCAAAGGTCACAGCTTAAAAGTCAAAAGAGCGTTGCAGAGTGCCCCACTTGATGGGAATTTACTTTAGTTTAATCTTTCTGTGTACAGTATTACCAGCTTCAATCTCACACATGGCACTTAATCAAGTCTGTGAGGTGCTCAACAGATTAAACACATAATAAAACATTGACTAAATCTAAAGAATGTGTTGTATTTTAATTTTGATGGGTTTTATTATTATTTTTTTTGTTTGTACCTGTTTTTGTCAGACCTTGCCTCTATTTTCTTCCCAAACCCTTCATCTCCATCTTTTATGGTGAATGACTCTGATGATGTTTTTCTCCCAGAGGCACCAGGTAAAACATATAAGCCATGGCCATTCGAGAAGTCCATGTATAGACTAAATTAATAACTTGTGTTATAGTGTGTGTTCTTACTCTGAATGCATCTTGTAAACATGAATATTGTATTACTTTATTATCATTACAAATACTCACACAAAAATGTTTAACTGCCTTTAGTCAAACACCATGCATGTTTTTACAGCAACATGAGACAGAAATCATAAAAGGTTTAGGTCTGAGTTTTGAATTGGTTTGCCAGGATTTTAATTCAATCTATGAAAGTAAGATGCAGTACAAATACACTTGAAATAAAAGAGACTGTGTAATAAAATAAATTTAATGCATGATGAAGCTTGTACAACATAATACATTTATGTTACTTCCAGAACATGTGTTATTCCAGCAGCCAAATTGAACCATATAATTTCTTAACAGTGTAGGAACCAAATTTTTAAAACTACACTTAAAGCTTGTGTTGCTCTGGTGCTTCTAACAGCATGTCTTTTGTTGTAAATGTTGGACAAAATATGTGAGGTTTACCTGCTACTCTGTTTTGCATTTGTTGTGTCCAATCACTGTCAAACTCTCGGCTGCTCTCAGCTGAGACCATCCTGCAGCACAAGTGCTCCACCCCTCTGTCAAGAAGCCAGCAATCCAAAGATGTCTCCTCTTTCTCCTCATCCACTTCCTCTCCCTTGGACTCACCAGAAAACCCTTCCCAAGCACTCAAACCTGCACCAATGAGAGCCCACAGTGCCCCCATAACCCTGCCAACAGAGGCAGCTGACCCCATCAAGAGCCCAGCTGCTGACAGCCCCCCAAAGAGTGTGGATGCTTTTTCCACTGTGTCCTGGTCCCAAAGCCAGTGGATTGCCTTCAATGACAGTTTTGCATCACCTCGGCATCAGAGCATGGGGCCGTCAGTAAAGGAGCCCCAGTCCTTTTCCAGTTCTGGCAGGTCAAGCCGTTTCCTGTCTGATGAATCTGCTGAAGCCTATGGCAAAGTGGCAGGCAGCAGAGATGACTGCGTACCCTGTTTCTCTGATGTCTTCTGCAGCATTACAGATAAAGCAGCAGCTTCAACAAACAAAATATTTAATGGTAACCTTACGTTTAGAGGCTGAACTGTTGCCTGAAGTGGAATGTTTGATATGGTGTTTAATTTTGCCTGTTTGTTCCAATCTTTTGTCATTTATCATTATTGTTTTGCTTGTTGGATTTGTTATTGCTTGGTTTGCCTTTTGGAAATGTTTGTAATTAATTAATAATAGTTTTTTTGTTTTGTATTGTTTTTTTTGAGTTGTGTTATTCAGTGTTTGTTAACCACTTTGATATATTGCATGTTTTTCAAGCCTGCTCCCAACATGTGTGGAGTATAAGTCTGTTTGTGTCCTTGTTGATTCAACACTGCTGTTTATGTTTTTATGCAGTGCCTGCACCAAACAGACCCACAACCCCTCTGACAGCTGGAGCACTGATGCCCCCACCTCGGCCTTCTTCTAGGCCCAAGCTCCCCACAGGAAAACTTACAGGAATTAATGAGATTGTGCGTAACTATACCATCAATATGGAGCACACACTTCAAATTAAATGAATAAATGCAAATTAAATGGGTCATCATTGTGATGGAATATTACATTTTCTTCACTATTGTAAGGTACGACCATTCACCCCACCAAAGACCAATGCCAGTCCACCTCCTACTGCGCCACTGGCCCGCGCTGAGAGTTCCTCCTCCTTGTCTTCGAACCCCTCACTCAGCACTGGAAACACTCCCACTGTCGGTGAGATTGCCTCAGCTGCATACAGTCCATTATCTCTGTCTTTCCCTGAACTAGAAGTTCTCCCTTTTCTCCAGCTGTTGACCTACTGTCACTTTGCTTTATCTCCTGACCACGTGTCACACCGGCTCTCCCACACTTACTTTTCTTCCCCACGTTTTTTATTTTATGTTAAAGGAACAGAGCAGTGCCCCTTTCCTCTCCAGAGCCAGAGTTGCTCCTTTGTCTCTTCTGTCTGTTTTACAGACTCTGTAGACATCCCTGAAGACGAGTGGTCTTTCATTTGCCACTTATGCAATAACACCACATACTTTAGCACCACCTTGCCTCTCATTTGTGATTCTTGTGTGATTTATGTGTTTACTTGGCATAAAGAGGATGATGTGTTCATAGCCAAGCTGCCTACTTTTGAGAAGCGATGTGAAACATCAGCAGGTACTGTTGTAGTTCATACAAGACAACCCTCCTATATGTAACTCAACACCAGTCTGTTGCTTGGATTGAATGGACATTACATGTTTAGTTTGCGTTCTTCTAACTGTGTCACTTATGCTTTTTTATATTCATTTTTTACCTTTATTTTTTTTTTTGAACAACAGATTGTTGTACCAGCGAATACTAAAATTCTTCCTTTTTTTGCTTCAGTATACTTACTATAGATGAACTAGCTCCATAAAACTGTATAAGTGAACTTTTACAATAACTGAAAGTACTAATGACAGGAATGAACTGCAAAAATCCAGTAGTACAATCTTTCATGTTCAAACCTGTAATTTTTTTTTAGATTCCTCTGTTATTAAATACTGAAATGCAATTGTATCAATAAGTATAAACTGATCATATTTCCTTTTCAGGAACATCTCGCGGTCCTAGCCCTGTGACTCTGGGATCCCAAGATGCTTTGCCTATTGCAGTTGCCTTCACAGAGACAGTGAATTCTTACTTCAAAGGAGCTGATCCCTCTAAGTGAGTGTCACATGCTGAAAATTCATTCATTTTTTTCTGGTTAGTCCCATTAAGGGTTGCAGGAGACTGAGTCTATCCTAGAAATTTGGGGCCTGAGGCGGGGTACACCCTGGACAATGGCCAGTTGGTTGCAGGGCTGACACTTGGAGACAGACACTGACAGACAGATTCACTTTGGATACTTTAGATTTGTTAATTGACCTATACATGCATGTCTTTGGTTGGTGGGAGGAAGCTGGAGTAACACGGGAAAGACATGCAGACTCCTCACAGAAAGGCCTGAGTTGGCCAGCTAAAGATGAAAAGTGGCGAGGAATTGAACTCACAACCTTCTTTCTGTGCACCTGACTTGAAAATAATAATTATTATTATTATTATTATTATTATGGTTTTGTCTATTAATAAAGACATTATCATACTAATGCATTCTACACAAACATATCTACCTGCTTAGACTTCCTGCTACTTCGAGCTGTGTGGAATGTTTTTCCTTAGTCTGACACCATTCTTTCAGAGTGGATAACCTACATGGGGCAGATTATAGTTTTGGGCATGAAAAAACATACAGCCTTTTATTGGTTAACTGCCGTTAAAATTGCTGCTGTAAAAAAGGCTTATTTTTGCAGGGATTAGCAAATGGAACATTTCAGAGACACAGTGTAACGCTGAGCCATGCTGTGGGGGACCGCCACAGCTAAGATTCAAGCTGAACTTAAATAAATACACTTTACACTTTTAAGACTACACAAGAAGCATAAATGACCAAGCTAAAATTTGCAAAGAAAATACTACAGCATGATAATGATGCCTTTGATGTGAAAAATATGCACAAAAAAAGCTTTTGTGTGTGTGTGTGTGTGTGTGTGTGTGTGTGTGTGTGTGTGTGTGTGTGTGTGTGCTTTCTGTAGATGTATTGTGAAGATCACAGGAGACATGACCCTATCATTCCCTATGGGCATTATCAAGGTGTTTACTTCCAACCCTTCCCCAGCCATTCTTACCTTCAAACTGAAGAACACCAGCAGGTTGGAGCAGGTCCTACCAAACCAGCAGCTGCTTTACAGGTGAGATGCTCCAAAAACGGAACAGCTGAGCTACAACAGGCACGTTTGTGAAGCAAGCTTGTGTACAGTACTTTTATATGTAGTGGTTAAGTGAAAGAGAGATGTCGACATGATGTGAGGGAGAACTGAGGAAATGTAGACTGCGTCAGCGAGAGGAAATTCAATTAGTAATCTGACATAAACCTATCATTAAGCTGTCAGGCAAATATTTTCCACCAGACGCTAACAACCAGGCTCTCAACAGTCCATGCCTCTTCTGAACAACTTTACATCCTAAAATAACTCAGAGCACCATGCATCTTTTATTCTTTTATCTCACTTTAAATCCAAAATAAGACATGTTTTATTAGGACACTAAATATCTTGTTGAGATGTTTTTTATTTTGAAGTCTATGCTTTATTAAATCAACCAGTTCATTGAGTTTATCCAAGACCACATATACCTGGCAATACACAATACACAAATACTACAAAGCCAAGAAAAGTTTTAACAATTAAACTCAGATCAATTGTGTGTTTCTAATTAATGGTTTGCGTTTAATTTAGTGATCCTTCCCAAAACGACCCTGATGAAAAGGATTATTGTTTCTACATGCCAGCACTGACGTCCTACCTCAGAAAAGCCTCGGAGCAGAACCCCTCAGCTTCTTACTTTAATGTAGACATCCTCAAATACCAGGTGAGTAGGCCTTAATCCAGACTGGATCATTACTTATTATCTAGCAATGCTGCTGTTCTACGATTCAATAATAGTATTACACCTCAAATTTCATATCAACATTTTTACTGACGATGCGTTCAGGTGCTAACTGATGGGATCCACTCCACTCCTCTGAACCTGGCCGTGTACTGGAAGTGCACACCAAGTACCACAGATCTGAGACTGGACTACCGCTATAACCCGGACTCCATGTCATCCCCCGGCCCCCTCACCAACGTCCAGATTCTGGTGCCTGTGGATGGTGGAGTAACCAGCATGCAGGCTCTGCCCAACTCCATCTGGTGAGCACCAGTATGGCTTTAAACCACTAAACCAAACATGCTTTCCTCTAATGAATACTTTTTTTAATTTGGAACAAAGAGAGCTGAGAGTATTTGAATTTGTTTTTTTATTCAGGAATTCTGAGCAGAATAAGTGTTTGTGGAAGCTTAGTGACATCTCAGACAAGTCAGAAAATGAAGGTAATTTATTTTATTTATTTTTTGTAGTTAGTGCTTCAAATGCAGTAAAGATGATATAATAATAAAAATGTGGTTTATTTGCGGTTGACTTTAGGTTCTGGGTCTCTGAGGGCCAAGTTTGAGCTGTCAAATGGTCCCTCAACCCCATCCACTCTAGCAGTGCAGTTTATGAACGAGGGGAGCACCCTGTCAGGAGTCGACATGGATCTGCTGGGGGCCGGCTACAGACTTTCTCTTAACAAAAAGAGATTTGCTACAGGTTTGTTGACTTTAACCAGAAAGTTGTGATGTTGTTTTATTAATCTAATCTATCTAACGTATTTCCTTTAGGACGTTACATGGCAGATTGTTGAGGTGACTCGGGTTGCTGACACAACTCTGGTTTTTATTGTAACATGAAGAAAATGGATCCCTTGAATTTCTGAATCCATCCGAGCACAGATGTACTTTTGCATTGGAAGTGGGAATCTCACTACAATTAAGCAGCACTGAGTAATGAACACTGTTTAAGAGACAAAAAAAAGAGAAGAAAATGAATAAGGTAATGTTGATATGAAGTCTAATGGGCTTTCTGATCAATTCACTTTTGTGTATTAACAGTTTAGATATAAATCTATAATGTATTTGAATCATAAGAAAGGTGTGCACTAACAATCCTTATGCTTATGTTTAGAAAATTAAACAAAACCTTTGCCGCATGAAGGAAAAAAACTAATCATGCAGTTTTTTGCCTGTTCCGAGATGTAAATATTAACAATGAATGCACAGCTTGACCAACTATAACTCAAATCAGTTTGTTTCACTAATCTTTCTGTTTTCTCTGAAAGACAAGTTTAAAAAAAAAAAACAAGTGCTTTTTAACAAATGCAAAGAAATCTGACCTCAGTGCCTGTTAAACTGTGGATCAATAGGCAGCAATGTGCATTAATGTTTGACCCAGAATTGGGTTTCCAGGTTTAAGCTACACCTTTCTGTGGTATGATGTGATTTCTTTATCACCCTTAATGGGACCTGTGATCAGTGGGAACTTTTTAAAAATGACACTCTTTCTTTTTGTAAATTCCCCTTGACATTTGTAAGACTTGACTTTTCTGTAAAATTGTAGATGCTTTAAAAAACCAAGGCACTTTACTTACATGCAGTCTTGTAAAACTGGCCGTTTTTAATCATTCTTTGTGTCCTGTTAATATAGAGACGTGCCTGGATTCAACTTTTCTCTAGTCCTTTTCTACCGTGCATTTAATGAGAAAAGCTCCCACTTTGTGCCAGTTGTTTTTTTTACTTTATTTGGATATTGAAGGGAAAGTGCTTCATCTTTTTACAACTCTACTGTCTTCCACAAGTGAAAGGATCATGTTGGCCTATTGTGCTCCTTTTGATAGTTGTCACTTTTTATATCTTTATCACACACAGGTGCACAATAGGTGGCATGTGTAGCAGTAGCACCATGAGGCCAAATAAATCATTAAATGCCTTATCACGAGTGCAAAACATTGGCTAATCCAGTGTTGTTAAGAGTGGTTAGATAATGTTCCACCAACTTTTACCCCCAGTGCATGCTGGGTAAAGCACATCAAATTAACACAAAAGCACAGGCACAACAAAATCAAAAAACATACATGTTTTTTTTTGTTTTTGACGGCCATGGAGGTTATGCTTCCTGTAATGATTCAGGATTTATTTAATTTACCTCATCGTTGCCATGACCGTCTGATGTGTCATGTGACATGACTGGGGTCACGTAGAAAGACCTTTGGCTGGTTTAACACTGTGGATCATGTTGCCAACTAACCTCTATCTCACAAATAACCATGTCCCATTTTTAAACAGGCTTTTTACATGTCGTTGGGGGTATAGGTGATATATAAAAATCAAAAACGCAATTTTATAAATTGTTGTGGGTATAGCTGTGCCTGCTATCTATCTCTGATATTTAAACAGCCAAAATTTGGGAAGTGGATATAACTTTATATAAAATAAAGAAATTGCATCAGACTTTTGTACAAATCAACATATCGCTCTGTTAATAATGTCTACACTAAAAATGTCTAAATATGATAGTGGCCCCAAATCTGTTAAATTCAGTATTAGCAAGCTGGTTCTTGCTATGTATTCTGTCTAAATTTACAAGGCTTCTTTCTTTTCACTTTTCACAAATATGTTTTCTTAACTTGTAACAAACAGAATTTATTAGAGCAAAAATGTGTAAATGATTCTCAAATTGTACATTTTTACCAATATCTCTGCCACTCTTTGTCTTTATGATTTTGCATTGTGCCTGTATTAAATGTGTAATATATGAATATATACAAATATATAAAATGACAACTTTAATAGAGTTTTGTGTCATTTGTTTGAATCACTTTTCACTATGGTCTAAGTTTCTCATTTTCATACAGTCCCATGTAGTATTTCTAAAGTTCTGTATTGGATCCCAACTTAAATTTGTAAACATTGATTTAGGAAAAGAGGACAAGCAAAGCATTACATCTGTATTATAGTCCATCCAACCATCTTCTTCTTATCCGGGACAGCAGTCTAAGCATAGATGCCCAGACTTCCCACTCTCCAGACACTTCCTCCAACTCTTTCGAGGGGTTCAGGCCAGCCGACAGAAACAGTCCCTCCAGCGTGTCCTAGAATATTGCCCCGGAGCCTCCTCCCGGTGGGACATGCCTGGAACGTCTCCCCAGGGAGGTGTCCAGGAGACATCCGGAACAGATGCCCGAGCCACCTCAGCTGGTTCCTCTTGATGTAGAGGAGCAGCGGCTCTACTCTGAGCTGCTCCCGAGTGACTGAGCTTCTCACCCTATCCTGAATCCCTGTATTATAGTTTGCACTTACATTCAAGACGACGGAGCATGAAAAAAAAGCATGGAAACACCAGCTCACATGTGTTCCCAATGTCCTGGAAGAACCTCATGGTGCACTCGGCCGAGACGGAGGATGTATGCATGACTGTGCATACGTCCCAGCATTACATCAACACCTTGTGCAGATTCAGGCGCTCGGTCATGCCATGCCTCCTTCCTTGTTTGAGAGGCAGTCTGTGCAGAGCCATCAGTGTTGAATCTGACAAATTACAGTTTCTGATGAGAAAGAGGCGGATAGATCTTCAGGAATATAAACATAAAAAACAAAATGCTGTGCTTATTGCAGGACTCTTTGTTGTCCACCATCATAAATAGGGTTGTCCAATGACCCACTGGAGCCATAGAATTGAGTTATTTCCCATCCAGACAGAGGCTCCCACATTAGTAACATATATGGACAATATAAATTTATATGCTCATTTGATCTCACAATTCAAGAAAACCATCTGAACAAACATGAAATGTGAAGGTTTATGGCAGCTACATTGATTCTTCACTTTCATTTCTGCCAAATCCCCAAAAGATCTTTTTAGAATAACTCAAAGTTGTGTTTTGGCAAAACTATATACGGACAGGAATCAGAGCTGGCAGGTGTAACGAACAATATGTCATAAATGGTAATTATTTAACTGGTCATTTATTTTCTGCTCTTTCAATTTACATTGCAGTTGAGCAAAGATTACATTTCATCTCACATCCAGGCCCTCACCGGCTTTTTGAATAAACCAGAAAAAGCTTTATCATGCTTAGAGAGCATCATAATCTTGTAAATATAATCTTGTCAATATCATGTAACTATAAACAGCAATCATCAGAAATCTTACTGTTGTGCTTCCACATATTTTTTAGCTGTAGTCAAAGTAGGTAACACTGAGATCCAAGGAGGAGAGACTGGCCTCACTAGCCCTAGGGAGTGGGAGTGGGACCTTCCGTGTCATGTTCACAGAGGCACGTCACAGTCTATTTGTCACGGTAAGCGTGTGTGTAAATCTGTGTGTCTTTGGGGCGGGGGCCAGTCAAATGATCAAGACTTCAATCTTAGGTAGTTCTTAACATCCAGCATTATTAGGCCTATAGTGTTTCCAGTGACTATACTGTCTTGGTCCAAAGTAGAAGCTCTGTTGCTGCATTCAGCGCTGCTTAGTGGCCAATCCTATGTGTATCTGTTAAGATGTTGGACAGATGTGCAGGATGGTACATAAGCCCAGGGAATCAATGCAACAGTATGAGTCAGCAGGAGATGGACACACGCTTTCTGCCTTCTAGAGAGGAAATGTTTAGTCCATAAATATTTACAGTTTGTTAATTGAAAGAATGTGCAGTTCGGATTGTGAGGTTTCTTTAAACACTGAGCTCATATGGACTCTTATTTGCCCCTTTGTTCATTAGAGCCAAATGAAATGAGCTGCAACCCTGGTAAACACAAGGAACTCACATCCAGGTTAGCCCTGATCATAACTGGGCATCAGGCTACACTGTTTGGTAGAAGAGTTTTTTATTTTGCTTTGCTACACGCAATACAGCGCCCATGTGATTTTATGAAGTGAGCACCCGCTGTTTGTTAAGAAGATAGGACAGACAGCTCACACGGCTGCTCACGCATTTTTGTGAAAAACATGGTTGTTTGCATTCTTGGTGAAATATTCATAACATAGGTGTTTTTATTACAGTTTTTCTTTTTTTTGTGTGCTTTTATACACCATCAACAGTGCGATAGTAGTTGGATTCTATCCTTGAAAATAGGCGCAATTACTTAATATTGTGTTGCCCTATTCCAGAAGCTCATTATAATAATGTGGCTAAACGTGCAAAGATAAGCCACCTTACAAGATTACAGGTTGGGACCTGAGTGAAATGTAGTGGTTCTCTGAGTGGGTTGGCTGAGTGTTTTGTGTGACTTTAATTCACAACCGTAGAAGCTGTCGCAAATTAGTTATGCATAACAAAGTGGTCGGGAGAAGTGCCTGTGTGGATTTCACGTCACATTTTGCAAGCAGGAATCTCCCTTTCATTTCTTAGCCTTAGTCCAACTTATCACACTAATGCTCTTTTTTATCATTGCTTGTTGATTGGTTATTGTACATTTGTCAATACTAAGCAATGTCTTCTTTCCTCATTTCCTTTCTTCATTCTGTTCTTGCTAAACATTACTAAAGATGGGGTTAACCTGTAACCTCTCTGTCCTTTGGACTTGTCTTTGCTCCTCCACTTTTAGTTAAAACTGTCTGTAAGAAATAGCAGTTCTGTTTTGCACTTAAGGGATTTCCAAAGCAACAAGTGTCTGTTGAGGACTAACCGAACAAATGCCAGTAATGGACACCAACAGTGCTGGTTCACTTGCTGCTCGCTCTCACCAGGTGGACAGGCTGCTGGACAGTGAGAAGACCGGTGTAGCCCTCTTGTTCTCAGGGGTCTTTCTGGGTCTGGTAGGTGTTGCGTTCACCACTTTGGGCTGGCAGCAGTACAACTCCAGCACTAGATTTGATTGGACACAATTCTTGGGCCCCATTTTGATCTCTGTAGGGGTCACCTTTATGCTCAGCAGTGTCTGCAGGTTTGGTGTTGTGAGCTGCATCGCACAAGACGGAGAAGCACATGTGATGCCTCCAGCAGAGCAAGCCCCTTGCAAGGCATGCATTCACATTGAATCATCAAATCATGTTACACAATGCAATTGTTTGCATTCCCACCTCCTTATAATTTAGTGCATCCAGACGTGAGTCAAGGCAATGAGTTCCCACATTGTGCACCTGTGAATGAGCTTCCTCCACAGCACGACACAGTATGTGCAGACAACGTGGCTTTCAGAGCATCCGAGGAAGGCACAGAAGCAAACTCCAGAATAAACAGGTAAAGTGTAAATGTTATGTTGAGTTTCTTGTCAGATTCCCTAAAAAATTAAATGCTATTAAATTAAAAAAGCACAGGCATTAACAATGACTCTACTCAAAAAAAGCTGATGATTAGTAAAACAGTCATAACTTGAACAGTTATGGGCAAATAAAAACACATATTTATAACTTATATAGTTTACATGTCAATTTCTAAACTGCTTTCCAACCAATCCAAATGAGGTAATACCTTTCTTTTTCAGTGCATTACATTATCTATGTAGGAATTATGTTTTAATTTATTAAAACATAATTTTTCATATTTTAGAAAAACAAAAAGCTGTATCCTATTAGAGCAAGTTTGCACTTTTTATTGTTTTAATTCAATTACTTACAGTGGGTTTCCAGTAAAGTATTTCACTTTAATACAAACAGACAGCAGCAATAATATAGTCAACCTAAGATAATATAAACCCTAACCCAAATCATATGATCGTATGCTTAGCTCACCAGGTCTCACTTATGTTGTCACAACATTTGAAATGCAGCTGTGCATGTTTCCACTATTAATGCCAAAAGCAAGGAAAGGCCAGAAAAAAAGGAAAGGTACCATAACCCTTGAGCAGCCATTGCACTTTTTATAACATGCACTGGAGTATGACAATAGTTGAATAGTTTTTATATGATTTATGTGCCCACAGGAGCCAGAAGAGTCAGGAAGAACCAGGAGCCTCTCAGACAGAGAGCAGCTATGCAGCCCCTGAAGGTCCACCAGCGTATGAAGATATCTACCCTCCTTTAACTAACACAAAGTGAACATTATGTCTTCTCCAATGCTCTCCCTCTGTCTAATACGTAACTGTAAAGATCACATGAAAAGTCAATGGTGCTTTACTTTGCACTGCTAATCCTAATTACCCTCAGTGGCATCCAAAGAGCCTGTTTCTCCCTGCTGTTATCATGCACTTATTAACACAATAATTATGTATGAAGTCATATCCCACTGACTTCAGCCTCCCCCTGAAAGAAAACCTCATTAAAATTGAGATTTATGATCAAGTTCAGTCCAATTGTAGGTTTTGGAAATGCCCAATATATATATATATATATGCTGCTCTAGTAAACACACATTTAACGAGTTACTTTGATTAGATGCACAAGCCATTGCATTCAGTCTGAAGGAAACCAGAAGAAGGAAACAGCCTCGGCAGAATGAATAACCTACTCTAGACCAATAAGAGGAATTAATTTAATGTAAACAAGCCTATTTACGTATTGCATTACTCACATTTTATTGTAGGCTGAGTAGAAGATGATAGTAGTGCTGCTAATAATTCGAGTGCGCTATTTCCTTACAGCCTTTAGATTGATGCAATGTTGAAGTTAAAAGTCCTGCACCACACGGGGGCAGACGCACTGAGCAAATCAATACCCCCCCAGGGCAGGTGTCACACCAATCACAGGCCTCACTGTCGGGACTAACCCAAGGCCGATTAGAATCGAACATTGAACTAAATAATAATAATAATAATAATAATAATAATAATAATAATAATAATAATAATAATTATTATTATTATTATTATTATTATTATTATAATAATTATAATAATAATGCGTTATTATTAAATGAAACGCAGTAATTCATGTTTTTAAATGTACACTTTTTTTCTCTCAAATTAACACAAACCTGCCCCAACAGTGAAGTGTAAAAGAGTGAAAATGCACCGGCTTCTCTGGAAAAGTCTCCAACCTCCGAGACCCAGCCTCCGCAATATGACTTTCATTATTTTTAATGCACCAGTAAAAACGCGGGTGGCCTTACGGTGCTGCTCTGAATCTGTGGAGAGCACAGAATCACTTTTATATTTCCGACGAGATGGTTATCGTCAGTAATTGTGCAGTGGTTAATAATTAGGACTAACCACAGTATTTCCAGCTGGGATGGGCCAATTTGAGAGTCAAATACAAACATTTTATTTATGGGGGAGGAACATGACGTAGCCCCCACTAACTGTTTAGGAAAGAATTTGTAGGCAATACGAGCAGGTGAATTTAATCTTATTTAGATAGCATTATTTATGCTAATAGCCTAGCCTAGCTAAACTACGATTAGGCTACTGTACAACGCTACGTCAATGATAGTTTTGTTTATATTTTTAGTATATAGTTATATTATATTTTTTATTTAGCCTATAAAATGTACTGTAGAATCAGGTTAATTGTTGAGATAATAATTTATCCAAATAAAACTTAGGGTCATGTTGGCTCGGTTACATAAAATGTTTCAACATGAACGTGATTAAAGTGGCTACACGCTGCAACAGGTGACTCCATTATTGCCCTGCACGGAATTACTACAAAGCCACGTCGTAGTAGTCCTTTGTGTTCCAGTTTGCATTGTTTGACAAATTCTCTGTCAACCACAAACTCCTCCGTGGGTGGATTTGGAGTGAGATATTATTTATTCCATTCTTATTAAACTCTAAAAGGCTGCGTGAATCGTGATTAGGCCTACACAGAGTTGTCGAAAAAATATGCTGCTCTGACGATGAAAACATTATTTGAGGCGCAGTCTAAAAAGAAAACAGTTGATTATTAATTGAACCTAACATTTTGATAAAATATACTTGTTTCTATTTATACTTTCCATTAATATAGCCTACCATATAATCATTTGGGTGTTTCCAACGATACCATTTTAATATTTAGGATGGAAACCTGTGTGAGATTGAGCTGAAGTTAAGAGATAACTGCTGTTTGCAAGAATAACAATAATTAAATAATATTGTTTTGAGGTAGTAGAAGAACAAGACCTTCTTTTAGATTTACAATTACAAGATCTGTTTTTTATTATTTACCAGTTATATATATATATAATTAAAACAAAGTCTTGCTCCTGAGCACTGGGGTTGTAAAATGTTGAATGTTTATAAATTCTAACCATGTTTTTAGTCCTTTATCATTTATTAAGGTAAAAGTAAAATACACTTAAAACATCTTTTTAGACACAAAGCAAACATTTAACTTCACTAAAGATTCCAGCTGTGCCTCATTCAATATTGCTGTCCCCTGGGAGTATTTTTAGCAGCCAAAAGTGGCTGTTTGCAAAATAAGTTCCTGACCATATATCAAAGACCCCAGTCCACAGTGGTGGGCTCTGTGTGCGCCTGCTTTCACTTCTCTGTGCGTGTGTGTTGATGTGTCTGAGAGGAGTGCTACGTAAGCCTGTGCGACTGTGGGGTATGAAGTCGGGGGGACAAATGGATTCCATGTTTGAAGGAAAATTTGCTTTAGGCACAGGAAAACTTTGTTGTTTGTGAAGAACACGTGAAACTAATCAAATGTGAATTATCTTCCTGTTGTTGCAGCTTTTGTCGTTTGCAGTTTTCAGTTGGGCTTTCCAACCATGTCACCACCCAGCGAGTGTGTCTGTGTCTGAGCATACGAGTTGTACGGAGAGAGCACACAGTGAACCCGCATGCACAAACTTACAGCACCATGTACATTTCACTGCTCTGCTTGGGCCTCTGAAGGTGCTGAAAAATCCCAATTATCAGCTTTTTTACGGACATTATCAGACTACAGTCTGTTGGTCTGTTTTGTAGCCATCTATTTCCCTCTCATATACTGTGTTTGGGATGAAAGTATTGTCTTCAAGGGAATCTGAATAGTCAACACACAGGAAATTAATTGCAGACGCTATTTACATACTCAACCTTCTTAGCACTGAGATCCACAAACAGACATTCATGATGTGTTTTCATGTGCTTAGGAGACATTACAATGACTTGCACTGATTGCCAAGACACTTACTACAACAGCCTTGACACAACTCCTAATTCTCTCATGTAGTGGTTATTTAATTTAGGGATTCACAATATGGAAACCACTCTCCATAAGTAACAATTTATAGGACATCTATGTAAGGAAAATACTTGTGCCACACAGTCCACAGACAGAAGGATTTAAATGTTCACTACCAAAGAGGAAACCTAAGTCAACTGTATTTTTAATGCAAAACTAATTTAAAAGCAAAACATTTCGGTACAATAAACTATTTTTTGAATTTCATCTTTCTTCTTCACTATTATTTGAACTTTCTTCTCCTCATCATAACTTTCCCAGCACTGACCCAGCTCACCCCAGGCCAGAACAGAACAGAACAGGTGTTTGGCTCATTCAGAGGGAGTGCAGCTAGTTCACCAGCCCCACTTTATTGGAAGCAACCATATAATAATAATAATGTACATGGAATTAAGGTGACCACAGTGGATATGAGCAAATGCTGAGTGCAATGACATGTGTCCAGATTAAGGGTCAGTGCTCTGTCACACAGGGTGCCGTTTCATGTGGAAAACAGTTAAGATTATGAAGAGCCCACATTTTGTTTATTCGTTTGAGAGATGTAAACTATGCAGCAAGGCAGTGTAGTAAAATATCTATTTATGGTTATTGAAAATCAGTTTACTTTTGTATTTCTAAGGATAATGAATCATTTTACATTGATTTTTGAGTATTGCTAGTTTTGAGTATCAGGATCCAGTTACTCTGGGGATCATACCAACTGTAAACGTACTACTCAGTACACTTCTCTGTCTATCTTTTACAAGTTCCAGTAGAGTTATACAGTTGAGGATATTATTAATTTAATCAAAGGAACAGTGAAAATAAAAATATAAACAACTGTTCAATTAGACTGTTTTTGCAAAACCCTTTTTTTGCTTAATAATTCAATAAATGTTGCCACTGGTGTAGTGTTGATTTAAATGGTCCACAATATTACATTTTAATATGATTATTATTACAATAAATGGAACACATAATATAAATGACTCAGGTTACTCATTGAAGTCATATAGGATTTTTGTGTTATATTTGATTTTGCAATTCCACATAAGTTACTTATTGTTAATTGTTTATTTACTTACGTTTTAGATAATTTGGCTGAACTGGATAAAGGACGTTCTGAGGTTGATGCCCATAAAATACACTCCTGTGCCCAGGTTTCCATTTCTGCCTGTCAATAAACACAACAGTAACTATTTCACACTAACAGAAATTAGGAACACGGAGAAATGTAAACATTAGAGAATTTGGGAGCTGGTTATTTTGGAAAAGAAATCCTGTGTTTATAGTAATATTTCACCTCTGGGAAAACTTCTGTCACCGACAATTTAAAGGAACGCAGCCAATGATATGTCAATTTGCTATTACACTGGTATTTATGACTTTATTGAATTAGGGGCAGAGAAAAAGTCTGCGGTGGGTCAAAATGTTCGTAGCGGGAGAAGAAAAAAGAGAGACCGGTTTAAGGCAAGGATGGAAAATCAGAACATATTTTTGTTTCAAATGTGTTTCCGTCCACATATGGTCCTTGTTTTGGCCTATATACTGAGAATCTCAGCGGTGACCCATGACCCCAGCTCCTCAGACCGACATGATTTTGGCTGTCTCACTCAGGGGTTCAATTCGACCCTGTGTCCCCCTAAGTTCAAAGGTCACCTCCAGGAGCAGCAAATTAACCCAATGTGTCAAAGCTGGCATGACACCATGTTCAGCCGAGCTCCGCTCCTGTATATATCCTTTTAGCTTTTTTTTTTTACAATCTTCTCTGTGTCTTATTTCGAACTCTGTCTCTTTTCAAAGTTTATGGCGCGTGACTAATTTCCCCCCTTCAGCCGTCCTCATCCTTTTCTTGAATCCCACCCCTTACATGGCAATCACTTCTCCCCTTTTTTCCTTCTGCTGTCTTCCTTTTCTCTTGCGTCTGTCTGATGTTCCTCTTTCTCCAGCTTCTCCCTCTCTCTGGGTCTCTCCCTGCGGTTAAAGACGTTTCAGTTCAGCTGTCACAAATTATGTTCGCCTGCCCAGCTGTCAAAACAGGGGGGTGTCCCTTTCATTCCACCTCACAAACTACGAAAGGAGATGGGTGGGAGGAGGGCTTTAACGCTCGTGTTTGGACACAAGCAATTATCTCTAATTATTGTTTTTCTTTTCAGTTTCCCTGTCCCAATGGAGGTCCGAGGAGACGAACATGCAATAATCCGCTCTGGTCGTCCGGGATCAGCAGGCCTCAGAGTCCAGTGCTCGGTCCTGGGACTGCAAGGCTTTCATCTCAATGTGAGTCAGGAGTTGATTCAAACATGGAGTGATAGGAGAATTAACCCCTGGGACCCAGCTTTCAATGGGCTCAGCTAAGAGATTATATGTGTTGATGGCAAGCTTTTATATGCATCAGTCTTTCAAAACTTTAGCTGTTAAATCAAGGCGCCACAGTCAGATTTTTCACCTTTATGTCTCGCATGTTGGGCCCTCTTTTCTGCCTCCTAGCACCTCAAGTTTCATCTCCTCAAACTGCAGTCAGAGTAACAGTTCCTCTTAAGTGACAAGACTTCTTGCGTTTTCCCCATACATGTTCAAAGTGGAAGGACTTTCCTCCATATGCCACTGGAAGTTTGCTTTTAACACACAGCTTCTCATTCCCATGACACTCATTGAGCCTTTGGGAGCTTTTTGGCGTATGGGAAGATTTGTGGCTCAGAAATACACACACAGGCAAAAGTGCATGTAGTCAATGGATCATCCTTTAATTAATTTGAATTTATAGCTGACAACTTTGGTGGTCCACACGCAAAAAACTATTCTAAATACATCCCAAGTCTGTCCTTGCAGACTTGTTGCATGCATCCATTGGCTTTGCATGCACACACAAACCCAAAGGATGTTTTACCAAAACAAAAAGCTGCACATTGCAAATATGACAAATATGACTAGAAATGCCGAAGAGGAGAATGCAGGAGACGGCAAATGAGTGTTGATCGAGGGAATAAAATAAACCGCACAGAAAACTAGACAAAAGCAAAGCAGTGAAAAGTTTAGGACTCAGATTTTTGTGTGGTTCTGATTTCACGGAGCCAGCGAATTCGATCTTTAAACGTGTTAATTTTTTTCATTTGTAAAATATGGAAAATGATATTTCAATAAAAGCAATGGTCAAAATAATAAGCTTTGTTTTCCAATTAAGAATTTAACAAGAACCCACACACTTAAAAAACACACAGACAGGCTGTGATTAAAAATACCCACAGGGCATTGTGCCTTTCTCCTCAGAAAGTTTAATAAATGTGAGAAAGGCAGTCTAACAGTTAGCTCATGTGTGGTTTATTGGCAAAATATAAAGCTGACAGCCATGACCAACCATAACCCTAGTCCGCATTTGGTCACATTACAATAAAAGTGAATGTAATGTACTTTACATGGACCACCACGGTAAGTGCGTATGGTAAAACCAAACGTGTAGGAGGATGTACGTCTTTTAGTGTGGAATCATTTAGACTCTGTAAAACTCATCTGTGTCAATAAAAACTAGCAAAGTGAGCGCTGATTTGTCAAGTTATGAGATTTCCACATGCTTTATGGATGCAGATCTACAGTAAGTCCACCTCTGGGGATTTTCCCCTCAGAGCCTAAATTACTTTTACTGAAGAAGCGGTCGATCAACATACAGATGTTTAGTGAAAAAAAAAATACATTTTAAAGCACAGTGTTGGATTTTTGCCACTAGAGAGCTCTCATTTCACGGATTACAAATGAAAGAATCGTACGAGGATGAAGAATCTAAATGTTGTGTTAAACTGCGACTGGCCTCTTTTGCTGATGCTGAGAAGTAGAAAATGCTCTCTGGTGCCATCAAAGCTTACCTGCATTTCTATCTATTCAGAAAACCTGGCTTTACACATGTATTTATTATTGATAGAATTAAATTAAACAAGTTGTAACTGACCGAAGTGACTATCCTCCTTTGCTTCATCTTCCCATTGTCCCAGAGGTGGCACTGCCTGCCTGATGTCCCATCTCCACTCCCTCACCTCCCTGTGCCCCTCTACTAATTCTTCTCTCCTCTGGGGCTGATCCACCCTCTCTTTGTGAGCACACTCAATAGTGGAGACATTACATCAAAATCCCTATTGTCCCATTTAGGGATCTGTGTTGTAATCTTGCTTTTCAATGCGTATATCCCATGATTAGCCCCCTGCAAATTACAAGGGCTGATCAATGTGCCTGTTTGGCTCTCATTATCTTCTAACAGGGCTTTATCAGAACCACCCACACTAGCGGGACCTTCAACCTCTCACCCTTGACACCTGAAATTTTTTTCTCTTTGCTGGTACATTTTTCACAGCTTTAGACAAGCTTTTCTTTTTTGTGTGTGTGTGTTGTCTCTAAGCGTCTGGGGTAGTTTGAATAAATGTTGTGGGACTTTAAAAGGAGATAACAGATCTAAAACCCCTGTCAAAGTGGCATCATTAGGTCTGTGATGCAGACAAAAGTGGTTGGATCACTTCCACTGAGCCTTAGATATAATTCATTTAAACTGATTCTCTCTGTGAACATTCATATCTTATTGGATTGTTGGTTGATTTAGATGTTGAGTTAAAAGAAAAATGTCTTACTTGTGACCAGGTAGTCATCTTTTAGCCAACCAGTAGCGTCTGAAGAATGATGGTGGGGAAGGAAGGGTGTAGCTGAATGACACAGACGTCTCACTGTGTTATCACCAGACCACCCATCTCTTACACGTGTTGTACAAACAGATGAGTTCTAGGTGTAATATCTAGCAGATGGAGAGGGCATATTAGAATGGAGGTCACGTATGATGCTGGTCAACTGGTCATTTCTCCTGGCCCATTAACCACCTGGGATTGGTATGTTTTGTCAGCTTTTCACAAGTTTTAGGTTTCATTTTCTGCTCTTTGAAATCAAACACGGTAACTATACACACACTCTTACTCACATGCCTGACATGACGTATATGTGTGACAAAACCACACAACGTGACCATATAAAAATGCTTTACAGACAAAATCTATTATTGATTTGAATGTAGGCATTATATTTGGATTTAAACTGAACAGCTTGTGTAGCCTTGGGAGCATGAGTAAAACTGTGTGTGTGTAGCTGAATGTGATGGGTTCAGTTCATGAGGTTAGTTTCAGCTCTGTGAAAGACTGATACTCTTATCAAGACACACACGAATGTCTTTGGAGCTTTTGTCAGAAAATGAAACATAGGGAACAGATTAAAGCTCTGCAGTTTCTCAGGATGAAAGAACAACTCTTCAAGTTCCCATCCAAAATCTGCTACATCTTAAAACGTACCCTTTAGCCTGTCGCAGACATCACTGCTGATAAGACAATAACAATGCAAAGGAAACCGATACTGTGCTCTCAGAGTTCATATGGTGTTCACACGCCTGAAGCAAATGAAGAACTTTATTCTCAAGTGTTGAAGACCAATTTTAGCTAAATTGGCTGAACATTGTCAGATGTCAGAAGGTTTGCGAAGTTTTAGCACTTGTAATCCAAAATAGAAGGTATCCTTCTGTTTTTTAAGTTTTTAAAGATTCTTGTGGAATCAAAACCTGACATGCTCTGGAGAGGTGCACCCAACAGATGTAACAGAAGAGTAGTTCAAAGAACAAGCATGAAGCCATTCAACCTGAACCATTCACCGACAAACTTTTAATAAATCATCTGAAATTATTTTTGTATTTGTTTTATTTGTACAAATTAGGTAACACCAAAGTTAGTGTTTGTAGGAGACAGTGGCCACTGTCTATTGTAATTACGATCAAAGTTTGTGTTCTGTATGCTCCTGTCTTCCAGCAGTGATAGGCTGCTTCTAGTTAGTTAGACATTAAACTACCTACAAATTTTCCATCAAAACCCAAGCCACTTATGTGGTATGTGTACATGTACCTTATCTTCAGGTAGAAGCATGTATCTTATCTTCTGTATTCTCACTTTCCATTGACATTTGTACACATATTTTGGCAGGAAAGTGACAGAAATTGTATAACAATTAGAGCTTATACTGCTTCAGTTGTACTTAACACAGCAAACACAATCCACACATAATTTCTACATATTTACATGAGTTAAATAAAACACATAAACAAAGGCAGTATTTCAATTTAACATTTGTTTTTCAAGCAAAGTTTTACAAAGACATGGAAATATTTCAAAACAAAGTTTGGACCACCGGCAAAAGCACTTTATGCACCTATACAGTGCTGCCAACATATTATTAGCGAACACTAAAACTTGGCCGTATACATCATCATGTGTGTGGGTTAAGTCATTGCTGCTCTCAGTTGAAACAAAGTCTCAGTGTGCAGACGTAAGAGGACCACACTCGAAGCCTCTAACCTAAATCTCTGCTGCTCTCTGTATTGATGATTTCCATAAAATGTTATTATGACACTAATTGTGCTCCACTACCTCAGATCATACTGGCAGAATATGAAAGTCAATGAAATGTGGTATTTGTGGGCTCACGAATAAGTCTACACAGGCCTTTACTTATGAACTAGGACTGTTCACCACTGACATTTTGCCGTGATTTGTGTGGACACTGCAAAACCTGGCTGAAAAGCGATTGCTTTAACTCCCATGAGAAGGCATGTAAGGTAATGACTATGGTCCTGAATATGTTACAGTAGATAAAAGTGTAAATTACTGCAAGCAAGAGAGAATTTGTTAGTACCAGCAGCCAGAAAATAATTATGTTGCTGGTCCTAGATAAGCATTTATTGAATGCAGTTGAGATATTACTGGTGAATTGGGAAAGTGTGATACACTGAAGACACTGAACAGTACAGACTCCAGTAAGATCTCTGCAGTAAAACGGCACTGAATGTGAACAGTGCGCTCCAGCTGAGAGCCACTGCTATCAGATGTAGGGTGCAGACCACAAAGTGTGGGACCATGTGGGGCAGACCACCCATGTCAGCAGGCTTCCCCTGTTTCTCTCCAGCTGCAGCTGGAAGAGACACAATGCTGGAGCATGGGAACTGAGCTGCAGCCATCAGCTCCAGAACTGCATTGTACATGGGATATTTTTAGCTGGCCAAACGAGCATGGCTCCACTTAACTTTCAGTATTCACGTTTGTTCTACCTCTGTCTTTGTTCTTGTGTGTTCTTGAGACAAAGATCAATGGGAAAATAAGAGCTTTTGACATTTGGTGAATTGTGTTTAATAAACAGTACACATCATAAAAATATGTGCTTCTGTTTTGCAATACAATACAAAGGTGATTTATTACTATCTATTCCTAACACACTGTATTACCATCTACAAAACAAACCATTTAGGTTTAAATCCCGTCTCGTCTCTTTCAATAGTGGACTGAAAAATGCTTCAGTTGAATATGTTGAAACCTAAAGCCGAAGCACCAGACCGGTGTGTGTTAGCAGAGTAACCCCCTGGGTTAATAAAGTAAACAAAGATAAACCAGGCAAAATGGCTGCAATGAAAGCCAGTCTAAGTAAACGAAGCAGAGTTTACAAGATACACAGGGCTGAGGTGCGTGCATGAAACGGTAATGTAAAACAGGTGATGGAGACTTTAGTAAGAACTGAGAGGATAATCCCTGTAAAAGAAATATTAACATTGATATTACCAACTTGAAATAGAAAAATGTTTAATGAACACAAGCCATGTAGACTGATGTTATTCTTAAGTGTTTTCTGTCACAGCTGTGTGAGTAGATGCTATCGCTGCACTATCATTTAATCACAAACCAGAGATTTGGTCTAAGTGCAGTGGATCACATCATGTTAGATCACCAACTCATACTCTAAGTGTTAGCTGGATATTTAAAGCATGATGTTAAACTGTCCAAACATTAATTCTGGCATCCATCTCCCAATAAAAGACTCCAGCACATGGTTTTCTCTCTGCTTGATTTATATCTTATCTGAGAGATTATCCGCCAGAGTTTGTCTTCACTTTAGGTGAGTTATTGCACCCTTTTCATTTTCAGTCTGGGGAACAAACACGGTGCATGGAGGAACTCCAGAGAAAATATGAACCCCTAGAACAACAAAAGGGTTCTTTTTAACTTCTTCAAACCACATCTCCCAATAAAAGCTGAACAAACATACCCTGCCACTCATGAGCGGCTGCTGTCCAGTGAGTTTCACAGAAAAAGGGCTTGCTTTCAGACGGGAGGGAAGGGGACTTATGGGCCTAATGAAAACTTTACCTTAACTGAAATAATAAAACGCACACCACCCAAACACTGGCGATTTGTTCCTCCTGCTTGTGTTTTTTTCTGGGTCTCCACTCATCATTCGAGGTGTCAAAGGATTTCACTGTTTTTTGAGTCTTTTGGTGACAATACAATGTAAAGATTGAAAGCATGTCAAACATGCTCTTAAACTGCAGTAAACTGCATTGTTTTTGGATGTCTACAACAAAAACCTAATGTGTGTGAAGAGGGAATAAACTAAAGGGCTGTGACCAACGTGAGGGACATTTATCCCTGGGCTCCTCCCGAGGAACACAAAGAGGGTTCAGCAGCGCAATGAAAAAGAGCGGCCTGTGAATGGTTACTGTTCAATTTGTATTTGGGTCCCTGCTGGTCGTAGAGCTGAGATCAGAGCCCAAAGTGAAAACACATGGTGAGGGTCAGCAGGATCAGAGGACCACCACACACTCGCAGGAGAAAGGAGGAAAAAACCAATGGGAACTTGTGTGAAGAAATGGATTGAATAAACAGAGTCTGCAATTGCCTGCACCCTATTATCCTATAATTTACACTGCATGGGAGCTTGGAGACACTGGTTTTTCAAGACAACCATTGGTTTCTAGTGAAAAGTGGCAATCCACGCCTAATGCCAATCAAAAGACTAGGCATTATAGCAATGGACAAGTTTAGAATTCTTTCATGTCTAATGTGTTTATTTTAACTATCCCAAGGAATTTATTACATCAGCAACACACAATGTGTTCACCAAGAGCTGAGGTGTTTGAAGTTTCCAGCAGCAAAACATACATTTAATGAGCTCAGAAAATTGTATTTGTGCAATCAGTTGTGAGGATTAAATGTGGAAGTATGAAATTGGACTAAGAGAATTGGTCAAAACATTGTGATGACGAATTGCTCTATTGGTTTGGCAGAGTAGCATTAGCTTTTCCCTCCACAGTCCTGATGAGTGTCAGCTCACTTCTCCCTCGCAGTATTAATTACCACTATGTGCACTGAGTCGCCTCTGATCCACAACACAACAGTTAACTTGACAGTAGTGTCCCGGAGGAATCCTGCCCCAAGTTATTTCTGCATGTCAAAGCTTTTAATGTTGATTGAGTTAAATTCATAACATTTGACCAAAGCTAATTAGTAGAATTTGAGTTTTATGCACGTGCCGTCAGTGGTTGGTATTTAGTTACGTAAACAGCTAGAAAAGCTTTGCAGCAAAATGTAAAACTAAATTCTAAAGCTGTGAGCACTGTGTCTTTATTTTTCTTCATCATCTCTCCAACCCCCACCAGCACCTCCTGGATCTGTGGCTGGGGGGGCTAATTGGAGACAGTGTTGTCCCATTTAAGAATGGTCCTCTCATCTGTTTGGTTTGATGGGCATTGGCAGAGGTTATCCCGCCTTTTTATCTCTGCTTATTTATCCAACAGCTGGGCAAATACCCACAGCACTTCTGCATTAGGGCTCATTTTTAAACATTTAGAAAAGACAGGGCCCAGTGTTTATGCCTCCATCTTCCTTCCACATCTGCACCTAATATTATTTCACAGACTTTATGCAGAACAAGGGCTTGATCCCTTGTTATGACAGGAAGATATTTTGAACTTTTTGAGGATTAATACTGTTTGCTTTTTTTTGCTCACTCCCTTCCAGGGATCCAATAGGTTAAATATGAAATCCGTAAGTGAACTTGGCAAGCCGACTGGATGGGATGGAGTTTTTTAAGTGCATCTGCCACTTACATTTCTCAGCTGAGATACATTGTCTTCTTTATCTATTCCTTTTCTCTCTCTAACACTTCTTTATTCCACTTCATGTTCAGGCCATTTCCATCTCCCTTATATTGTTTATAATAAAATAAGTGCATAATGCGTTGACATGGGATTTATTGACAGTATGATTTGAGTACTCTTTGGCGCTGAGACCCTGGCATGCGTTAAGACGCCCTGTGATGCAGGGCCTAGACACTGGTGGTGGTGAAGAGGTGAGCAATTATGTTGGTGATGATGACGACGATGATGATGAATGTGCTCCGTGCCTGAGGTGGTGATGGGGTGGAGGAGGGCTGCGACACGAGCTTGAACAACTGGATGATGTCGCAGAGAGAGTGCTTAAATATAGGCGGCTTAGCAGTAATTGGCTGAGAAAGTTAAGCGAGGGGTCCATCTGGAGTGAGAAGGAGTCTCCCATCCAGAACGTTAAGCTTCATTTGTCCTAAGTCTTTTAAAATGGCATCATTTAAAAAACAGAAGGCTATAATGCAGTCTTCATAACAACATGTGTTCTTTTTCCTTTTTTTCCTTCTCGATGCTGAGAGAATACTTCTCCTAAATATTCTCTGTCTTCCCCCACCTTCAGCTTTACAAATTAATAATCTAGACTAATGTTTCCCAAACTTTTTTTCAGGGTACCCATAGTGCCCTAAAGACCGAAGGATTTGTGACCCAGTTCCCTGTTTTTTGTTTTTTTTGTTTTGTTATTTTCTTTTATTAGCTCCCAAAATGACCAAAATGAACATAATTTTGGTCATTTTGATTTAAACACATTTATATATAGTTCTTTTTTATATAGTGTCCTTTCAATAATTTTTTCATAGTATTATTTTTGACCATAACCAATTCATAAATTTATTTAAAACTTGTTCATATCCATCTAAAACCTGTTCTCCATCTACGATACATTAAAAGCCCAGTGACTTTTACAAATATCTATCTGAATTTTTTAAATGACCAAGATATAATTTTTTTTGCAGACCCGAATAAAATGTCCCGTGACCCACTTTTGGGTCCTGACCCAATGTTTGGGAAACAATGCTCTAGACTGTCTTAAAGTCTCTTAAAGCCTTGTTTTTTTTTAACAGATCATTCCTAATACAGTATGCTGTTAGGTGACAAAAAAAAAGAGTGTATACTGTTTTTTAAGTGCTTTAAGTGGGGTTTCATATGTGTGTTCATCTGTTTGTTTGCGCAACAGTGGAGTCAGTGAAAGCAGCACAGACATGCAGCATGTGGAGAGTACTGTAAACTTGCCACATGTGATTTAGAGAGGCATATATTTTGTGATGTTGACCAGCAACATGTGGTGTTCATAGACAGCACATGAGGCTGGACATAATGGTTGTTTTTAGAACAGCTTTGTCAAAAGTGTCTCTTTAAAAGTTAAAAACACACGCACAAACAGTTCCAAAATCGTAACATGGGACCACCAGCTAAGTTGATGAGTGCGGAGGCTGTTAGCATGCACTCATTTACCTTTCACATGATGAATTACAGCATGTGTCACAAGCTGGAGCAGCAACAGGGAAGGCTTCTCCACCCAGTGTAATGAGCATCATCCCTGTGTTTTAACCATAATTGGATGGGGCTCATGTCAGAGGATGCAACGAAGATCGATCATAATCACTTGTGTCAGACTTGCGGCATACAGTGTCTGACAAAGAAATGCAAGAATGTCCACTTTCCGGCTTGCCATGAATGTGTTGATTTATCCATTTTTTTTCCTTTATTGCTCTTTCTTCTGTTCCAATGCAACTGACAAGGACTCAGCTCTGCTTCCATTCACTGACGCAATGCTGGACTCAATTACCTCTGATTATATTTTAAACTATTGTTACACTTTATCGCATTCGATCAAGTTTTATTTGCTCCAGTGTGTGAGGCAAACACACAGCTGATGAAAATTACTGTTGGTTAGCTCCGCAACATTTGTTTACAGTGTTTTCATACTGCCAGTCGTGACATGCAACCATTAAGGGCCATAAAACATTTATCTGCCTATGAGTCTAAACTCAAATGTGATTATTATTTTATATTTGTGTATAGTGTTCACTTTCAGAATTTATGGCAGAAATTGGATGCCAGATTTAGTTTGGTGAAGAATACATGAATGGAAGCTGGAAACATGTCTGTCTGTCGTCTGCCTGATGGACCATGTTCGAAAAGGCTGGGCCTTTCAGACAACATCTGATTTTGTTCATGTCAGTGTCAACAGGCCAAATGTCAATGACTGTTCTTTTTGATTCCGTTCACATATACATCTCTAATTCAGATTTGATTTGTAGACGCGAAGTGGCCCAGGGGCCAAAATTGGCCCACCAAGGGGTTTGATTTGGCCCACCAGTAGTTGTCATGTTTTTTATCTGAAATTGCCTGATTGATTTAATCTGCAAAAATGGTTGAGCATACTTAACCATTGGTAATGGTCTATTGCATTAAAGAGTAGCCATTGGGTTTATATATCCCAGAAACAACCTGGTGCCCTTATGGTGGCTCCTTCAATGTTTTAAAGACTAGCATAAAAGAGTCTTACAAAATTAAGACAGTTCAGATACACATTTCCACACTTTATAAGTCCACAACTAGTGTGATTTTTGAAAGGTCTGGGTCAAACAGTATAAGTTTGGGTCAAAAAGGTTAAGTTCACAGGGCTCCAATTAGGCGCTACCTTGTCAGAACAAAATGGAGCAGAGTATTTATTTCAATTACATGCAAAAGATTTTTATGTTTGGCCCGTGGCCCACTAATACATTTCTGTTTAGGCCCTCTGAGGGACAACAAAGATAACTGATTGCTGATGTCAATAAAAGATATGCACTAAAGACAACATTATTAACAGACAATGTTCACTGGACTTCTCTTAAGCAACACTTCAGGACCAATATGAGTTTACACTAATGTTTTGTGATTAACTGCTAAAATAAAATCTGTTTATCTGGACCAATTTCAGTCAATTGAATGGATTCAATTTAGAATACATTGGTTTGATTGTGAGCCAAACTCTGCCTTATCCTTAGCTTATTGTTTGCTAATTTGAAGTGTCGCTCTTTATTCTGCTCAATATGTTTAAAACTGCTTTCCTCGGGCTCTGAGCCATTGTGACCACAGAGGTTATATATGAAGCATGGGAAAAAAGCAGTGCTGTTGGTGGTACACTGCCATATTTGTTTCCGTGTGTGCTTTTAATATCATGCAGGTTTTATGCTGCTCCGTGCTCTTGCTGTGCACATGCTCAACTTAATGGGAAAAACCACAACTTAAGGCGGCTATCAGTGGGGTATAATTTTTCTAAATTGTTCCAAAAGCCACATAATGTTAAATACTTGTATAAATCTAACCATGAGCAGACTCTGGGGGTATTTTAGTGCAGCTCTGGGCCTAATTATTATCTATGAGCACATTTAGGGGCAAAGACCTGTGCCACCACCCGCGTCGCATGCAGCAGGAGTTATTTGTGGAGAGAGGCAGGTTGTGTCGTCCTGAAAAAGGCAGGGTTGCGGGGTGATAAACCTGTGTGGCCTATGTGTACACAGCCCACTGCTCACAAACTAAAGAAGGAATGGTGGTCTCTCCATCAGCAGAAACTAAGCCATAGTGGAGAGGATAGGTCAGCTAAATCAGGTGTCAGTGGCTGTGATCCAATTATTTTTGCATTGTCTGTGTGTCTTTGACTGTCTCTTTACTTTTATGCATAGTTCAAATATTAGATATTTCCACCGTTGTGCTCAAGCATACAAGCCTATTGAGTTCAGACATATTTGTTTCTCTACCCACCTCCCTGTCAACATCGAGTCGGTCTCACAGTAAGCAAAGGGGACTGCCAGATTTGGCTGCGTTTTCATCTCATCAGATAACTACCTCGGTGCCCCGGACATTTATGAATGAAGGCCCAGATGTGCGCCACATGGAGATCTAGAGTCGCTGAGGGTGGGAAACATGTCCAAGGCAATGACTACTGAGGGAAACTTATACATGGAAACACAGCTCTTTTGGCGTGGCAATTCTTGAAATGGCTGATTAGGCTCCGGCAGCTGGCAAAGGAGAGATCTGGCAGCAGAGCGGCTGTACTTGTAGAAGACTTACAGAGGGCAATGAAATGAGGGTTTGCCTTTGCTACAAACAAGTTAAACGCTAGTGCTGTGATACTGCTAACACATACTCATACAGTATCTATTCTGAGGAGCATTATTTTAGTGTTATTATTTTAGACAATCAATATTTCATTTAAATTAAACACCCCCCAATTTAACCCATTATAAAGGTCTCTATATTTATAGCTGTTGCTCCATATTTTTAAACTATTGTGCCTTATCCTATAACTATTGTTATATCCCATGATTTTTGATTTCAAGTGACTGGCTCTTGAATAGATCTACGCAATGAATATACTGTTTAAGGATAACTTTTCAGTATGAAGAACTATTTTGTTACTGCATAATCTAAAGAGAGAAGTTTATTCCAATGCTTGGCTTGCTACAAAATCAGCCATTTAATTAAAAAATATATGATTCAAAAGAACAAGCCTGATAATGTGGTGACAGTACTAACACATGACCACTAGAGGTCATGTTCAAGTAAATACAGGTTTGGTTTAGGTTATCAATCATCTTGTTTTCTGGATTTTACTTTTACACAGACCGGCTTTTATTCTATTTATTAAAAAAATTCCCAATTGGGTCATATAAGGCTTTTAATTCTACACTATATCTTGCAGCTCAAAATAACAAAGGCACACCTCTCTGCAGAGCCAGTATTGTGCAGGACTCCCTATTGTAATTTGAAACATGCTCAGAAGCCTTCACATTCAAACACAACGCTTCCTTCCACACTCGTTGCCAAATGCAGCAACACAATTAAGTCCACATTAGATCTTTTCAAGTACTTGTAATTTCATAAGAGAGAGCTTTTCCTCCTATTTTTTCCCCTTTTTGAAAATAAAATGGGGGAAACCCACAGTTCCTCAAGAGCCACTTGGAAAAGATGGGAAACAGATATTGGCGCTGCAAGTGATGGTTTGCAAGGGGCCTCCTCATTCAAAGCCCCTCACAGTGGCAGCGGCAGCACCTCGCCTATGGGACCACACACACAGCACCTGCATCACTCGGGAGCCACTCGGCGCACACACTCACCATTTAAATCAAAGGGACAATATCCAAAAAGGAATGGCAGCAATAGAACATGTCTTCTTTAGAGCCTTATGACCAAGAATCTAAGCTGCATCTTTAGTTGGAGCCATCAATGGAAAAATATCCTGTTTTTGTTAAAACATTCAAACACATATTTCTGGTATTTCATTCATTTTTCTTTCCTCCCAGTGAGCTTTTGGTTACCATCATGTTGAGTAATCTGGGGGTCTGCAGTTTGACATTGGCTCATGTGAAATGTAAATGATGTATTGTCTTCATTAGATGAGAAAATATGAGTAATCCTCCTAGAATGCAGCACTTCTGAGGAGGTTTATTATTTTAGCTGAAGGTGCTACTCTGTTTTATTTACTTTGATCCTGTGCGTTTGGGACTTTTTAGTAATCAGAGGTAGAAAGTCATTATGTTGTTATCACAACTGCAGCCGCGGCGCTCGGAGCTTGACACAAAACGTTAACCCGTGTGTAATGGAGAGGCCCTCACTGGCTCAGCGGCCTGGCCCACACGTCCCGCCGCCACCTTGGACCATACATCAGAGGCCGGGCTTCAACATAGGCCACCTCGAAAGTACGAGCAGGAGCAGCTCCACATTGGAGATGTGGAGGGTGGGGGTGTCCGAGGAGCAGATGGACTGGCCTTTGAGGGTAGAGGTCTGAAAATCAAAAGAGGGTGAATGATGGCTGTGATTTAAGCCTCCTCCCTTTCCCTTTGCTGTAATCACCATGTTAAATCAATGTGTTTACAAGAAATATGCTCAGGGATTTAAGGAGCATTTGGAAGTGAATGGAAAGTGGTTGCACTGTTTGTTTTGTTCATTGAACTCTGTCACTTCATTTTTTTCCTTCCACTTCTTGCCCTTTTAAGAGTGGCATTGCGTGAGCGGCAGCCATTTCACCTTGACCTGCCTGATTGACCCTGGCAATGGCAGGAAAAAAAAATCTCTCATCAGTGTAAAATGTTGCCATGGTTTCGGCTCGATCCAAGGGAATGGGAATGGGGGCGGCTCCAAGCTACACACTATGACGTTCCTCTCTTCTGCAGCTCCATGCCACAGTCATGTGGAGCTGCATCCTGACTGCTGGCCTTCTCATACGAACCCGGCACTATTGCGTGCAGAGGCTGTACTGAGAGCACAGCATTTTCACCCCACTACCTTACGCATGAGTAGGCCTGGGTGGGGCTAAGTGATGGAGGGAGACGAGTGAGGGGGTGGACGAATAGTATGGATTGACAGTTTACGGTAAAATAAAGAACAAAAGTCATATCGATAAGTTAGCGGTAACAACTAAATCAATTCGGCAGCAAATAAAAGTACGGAGAAAAGAATGGTGACAGAATAATTAGAGAAGGGAAACGGAAGAAGTAAAATCCACTCATATATTATTCAGTTCATACACAGACAGTGGCTGGGGCACTCTCTGAGGCATTACACTGACAAACACACACACCCACAGTGACTCACAGCCTGGAAGGTCTGGCTTCTCAGACAAAACACTGATAAAACATCCGTCTCTCACACAATGCTATGCTTGGTCGACAAACACACTTGTTTATTCTTTTCATAACTATTTGAACGCCCTGATCAAAAACTATGATGTTTTGCTCTTGCTTTGTTAATTATTTTAAAATTAAGTTTTGATTCAATACTAATTAAAAGTTACCACAAACTATTTCAAGTGTTTCTTTTTTGTTATATTGTATTTCTCCCTCGACCCACTCTATTAAATCAACTCAAAATAAGCATGGGGGGTAGTTCATTTTGTAATAAATAGAAAGATAGCTAGAAGTCCCAAAGTTCAGTTGTGTGTTATTTTTGCTTAAGTGTTTTTCACTCAATTTACTCCAGGTTCACCTCTTTAGAATAACATTATTATCACGACCATGAAGAGCGCCACAATTATTCACAGGCCACTTTTTCCTCATGTTCGGAAATCGCCTTGAAAATTGGGCAGGTCTGCAGAGTGTTTGCCACTTAAGTCCTGCGCTGTCCTCTGCTCTGGAAACTCCACACCGTTCATCAAGTCAGGTCTCAGAGCGTAACATAAACCAATTTTCAGCCATGTTTCTCCTTTAATCATGTTAGTAAAAGCAACAACTTGAAAAGCACCATGTATATTTCATTTAAAGATCAGAATCTGGGAGGTAAACATCTTTACAGTGATTGCCAAATGGGCTGCAGAACCATTAGATCCAAGGTATCCTAAGCGCTTTGAGTGCCTACTAGGTGGAAAAGCACTATATAAATAAAATAAAATAAAAAAATAAAATAAAAAGGTAATGAGTGAACGTGTTTAAATGATTGTGCCTTTTTTATGCGTTTAAGCTTTATTTGCTTTGATATATATATTGATAACAGCTTATTCTTAAAGCATTATCAGATCTTTTAACTATATTGACCTGACTATTTATATTTACAGAACTTTCTGTGAAAAGTGTTGTATGTATATTTAAGTGTTTTGCAAAGTCTGACTTGGCATACTAACCATAATTTATCCATCCGGCGCTCTACTGCACTTTTCTGCTCTACTACTCACACTAGAGCCGTTCAGTAGCACTGTATTGTACTTTACTGCTCTCTGCTGCTCTGAGCTGATCTCCATTGACTGCACTTAACTCAACTTTTTATGTGCAAGTTATTAATCGCACTCTTCAACTTTGATAAAATTAGATTTGTGCACCTATTAATGCATTGTTTATATATTCTTTGTTGCATTAGACTCAAATGAATGAAGTAAGTTGAGCTTGTTCACTTTGGTTGGCTGCAAACACTAAAAAATCCCTTTGTTGGCCACTGGCTGCATTTCCTCACCAATCGGGATACTTCAAAAACCACACCACACACATGCACTTAACAGAGTTCGGCCCTCAGAACACTTCGATTTTCCGTCTGCACAACAATAAGAGTCTCCATCATTGTTTACACGAGCCAGGAGTTCTTTCATGTAATGACTCGGTGTCACTTTAACTCTGGATTTAAAACAGAGGGGGTTAATAATAGGAAAATGATGTCATGCTAGATGGAAAAGGAGGCCAGCTCAAATCTATATGAGTCGGTCCGGTTCAGATGTGTGTTGACAAAACCGCACAACTGAGGAAAAAAAAAGACAAACAATAAAGCATGCAGCTAATGAGCCACTACATCAGTTTTCTTTCCACTTCTGCAGCAGCACCTGGAGGGACAAAGTTGAACCTGAAGTCGAGTAAAATAGAGCACATGGACTAAATGCATTAAACTAATCATTCCCTGTTTGTGTGTTTTAAGGTAAAATTGACCATAAATTAACGGATTTACATGTGTTTTAGAATCGTTTATAAAATACAACTGAACAAACATCCAGATGGACATGATGTTTTAAAAAATATACACAAAGGCAAAATGCAGCAGAAAAAAAGTGTCTGTAAAACCACACATCAAAACAAACCCCGTCCGCACTAACAATGTTTTAGAAATATCAATTTAGCTACATCATATTTTTGCACCTTATTGTGTATATTTTTTTGTAATTATTATGATTATTATTATTATTTTTTTTTTTTATTATTTTGCGTAACTTTCTTCTGTATTTGATAGAGCCCTGAAAAAGAGTGTGTGTAAAAACATGTTGGATTTTTAAGCTTTTTTAATGGTGATTTAGTCAATATAATAAGGACTTTTTAAATACACTTCCTAGTGCTCTATTGATACGTTAGAGTCCCTGGGTAATCTTCTTGATTTTCTAACTTTATTCTGTGTTTTGCACCAACATGCCAACACAAATTCCTCATTTTGTGTAAACTTTTTCACTTTATCTTACAATAAACCTGATTCTGATTTACAAATAAATTAGAAATAATAAAAAGTCCAGCAAATGAGGAAAATGGCTGAAAGGCACATAGTTTAATAATAAAGAACTACACCAAAAATATCATAATGTAGTTCTATGTGGACATAGCCAGTTACAACTCTTACATTTGAACTTGTGCAAACATGTTCACAGGGCGCAACACTAAACGTATTAATGTTGCAGATGGACATCCCCCGCTCTGTCAATCATTTCAGAATCGTTCTGTGTATTGTGCTCAGATCCCACACACACAAACTGTCACTACAGGGAGGTCTCTTTCAGAAAGAACAGCTCCAGACTCCAATGTTTCCACACAGTTTCTCCCTCTTTATTTCACCTCAGCCCCTTTATGATCTGCGCTCATTCGTTATAGCGTCATTATGCCAAGGTTTTCAGGTTTTTCCCTTTTGATGTGTGATTGTGTGCCTTTTAGGGTGGTTTTCTCCTTTTCCCCTGCACACTAACAGGGCAGCCCCACCCTTACTCTTCCACTTGGGCCCACTTCACCTTCTACTGATCCCTTTATTGACTGTATCACGCATTTCATTAGGGCTGCAGGACTTGGAGAAGTGGCTTCCATGATGTCTTCACTGGTTTCAAAGGATTTATTAGCAGTAGTTGTAGTGCGTGAGAAGAGTGAGCCATGGTTTATTTGTTTCCAGGTTTGTTTTACTCATCCATGTGTGTCTGAGAGGCTGAAACTAAACAGTCTGTGTATAGTTATCAATCCCCTATAGTTATTAGAAAAAGCACAAAAGTCAGTGTTTTTCTTTCTGAGAACCTGCATGTCAAAATATCACATTTGTGTACCACTTTTTGGCATCTCATATATCATTTAGCTGCACTATTTTAAAACATGGACCTTTTCCAAACTGTCAAATCGTGTGATGATATTTATCCACTCAACTATATTCATAAGCCAATACATTTTACAACGCCATCTTAAACCACAAAATGCTGTTCAGTTGACTCCCCTGTTGCATCTGTGCATTGCATCCTGCCTTACTTCCTCTCGATGCAAGACGTTTATGCCGCTCTTATGACAATAAAGGCACTTGTGGTTAAGGGTCTCCTGAAGTGGGAGACTCTGCGGTCTCATTAACATGCCATAGGTGTTAATTGGCAGCTGGCAGCAGTCATCGCCGTAGCAGGTAAGTGCTGGAGCTTTGTAGAACGAAGACACACTGAATAGCATTGAGCAGTCAGCGCAAGTTTAAGCTGCAGTTATTTGCACATCAATATAGCTGCAGGTTAATTTGGATGGAGAGAAATCTGACATCATCCCAGTCACATTTAAGAGGGTAAAGACCCAGTTCCCCTTTTTTGGGCTGAATTAGATACCAACATTGAACCTGTATGTTATATTGATTTGACAAATGCACAGATGCAGGAGAAATAATAACTGCAAATGAGAAATGTGAACGTCATCTATTTGAATCAAACTTCATCCTCACTGCAGTTTGTTAAGCCCTTCTACTGTCTTTGTCAGCTTTAATTAAATGATGGCCACTGGCATTTTTTGGATAATAACGTTTCTAAGGAGAAAAAAAGTAGAACCACCAATGCCTGTGGATTATACTTAAATGAATCACTCTTCTAAATAATCACTTGTTATTTAATCAAGTAAATGCATAATTTATATATGACTGAAATAAATATAAGGAGTACTTTATCAGCACCTCTGTTTGTTCACAATAGAGACATTGCTGCAAACACATCTCAGTTTTCTTAAATTACTAGATATGTTACATGCCAGGGGCCCTGTAGGGTTTTGTCATTTTTACTAACCTGGGTGCAAAGATTTGTCAGTGACTGCCTTGTGCAAATTCTCCAATATATTTATGTAGTCATATAGTCATATATGAGAATGAGACAACAAGGGAAAATGTGTTTACTTAATTATTTAATTTAAATGGTGTATACTTACTTCTTTACATTCTTGTGTTTTGTAAATCTTTCCGCGTCTGGTTTTGGAAACTGAAAAGAATTTTAAAGACTAGCGTTCTGTCTCGACATCCCCTCAACCTTCTCAAAAAGTCTATCACGTGATCCAACCATTGCGTGAGCCATACGCGCGACTGCTGCAGCCTATGTGCTCTCCGGGCTCCGTCCTGGGCCCCCGGGGCAGTTGTGGCCCACATTCCCGCTCCCTCTGGACAGCTGCCTCCTGAACCTGGTCAGTCCATTAGAGAAAACAACTAGCTGGAACCTACACAAGCACGGCGGCAGCGCCCGCTCTGAGCCAACAAGCAGCGGGTGCGAGACCGGCCTCTTACAGCCAATAGCGTGACACCAAACTGATGCGCTAGTCATTATCAATACAATCACTTATCAGTAGAGACTGTTATGTAGCCTATATCACCAATCATTTACTGCAGCTGTCGATATCTATTTTTATTTAAACCACCACAGCCTAAGGATTATCCTAATGTGAAATAAATATATAAACAACCTAAATAAATAAATAAATAAATAAATAAATAAATAAATAAATTGTTGGTAGCATAATTGTTTGGCTTTTTAACAGATAGATAAATAGATAGATACTTTATTGGCAATGTACAATAAAATAAATAATAAGTAAGAAAATAAATATATGCTACATTTCCCCAACACACACACTTACCAACCCCCAATTCTGCAAACGTATATGCATTTATAAACACATTATCAATAATAAAAAATAAAATTGTACACTAGAACAGTAAAGATTGGAGTCTTATTTTTGGTGGATTTTGAGTTTATTTATGGCTCTGGGATAAAAAAAACTTTTCAGGAATCGTGTGGTGCGTGTTTTGACGGAACAGCGTTTTCCTGAGGGCAACAGTTCGAAAAGGTGGTCTGCAGGGTGGGAGGAGTCTTTATTCTTCAGATGTTGTCCAGGGTTGGGAGCTGTGTGTTGGGGATGTTTTTGTGCACTCCTGCCTAGTTCATGCCTATACACTCATACACCCCCTAAACAGCCTACGGACGCATTCATTTTCTTAATTTTGTGCTTGTCGTTCAAAATCACTTCAAACGTAGTATATCTCTGCTTTAACAGGTCTTTGTGTCTGCCTGTTCCAGGGCTTCAACATCTTAACACGTTGGAGCGTAAAGAACGACAGCTTATGGCTCCTTTCAGTTTTTTTCATGAGCCGTAGCCTATATGTCCAAATCCCTCCAACCACTGGCCCGCTGCCACATGTAGGCCTATAGAAAGGAAACGTTCATATATTCTTTAAGTGAGAATATATGAATGTTTCTTTTAATTTAGTGGTTGGATGTGTAAGTTTGTATGCAAAATTGTGGTTCTGAACTTGCAAAGAAATCGGGTTTATTCACTTTTTTATTTTATTTAATGTAGGTAGGCTATTAAAACTGCAAATATTAAAATGTCGTTAGGCTACAAAAATATTCCTATAGCATAGTAGGCCTGAATGATAAAATACACAGTCCTGCTTATGGGACAACACTGAGTCCACAGCTGCGTAAGATCAATAATTAATATGCGTCATCAAACAATGCCTCTTGCGCATGTGCAATGCGGCCACAGCATAACTTATTGTTGAGGCTATAAGGCTAAAATAATTAGCGACAGGAAATGAGCACTAGACTATCATCAATAAGAAGACACCAGTGACTGAAAGCTTTACTGAGGCCCGTTCCTCTCCTGTTCCACTTCCTAGGTTTTACAAAATGTCTCCAGTTTTCTATATTATGGTGCTACATAATAATAGGCTATATTTAATAAGTAATCATAGGCTGTAAATAGGATGTATAAGATAATAAATGATAGGACTTTTATTATTATTCTTATTAAGCTGCATATTTCTCAAAGGGACTGCAGGCCAGAAGCTGGCATTAGAAATGGCTTGGCTTTTTTTTTTTTTTTTTACTAAAGGACTGCTAAACTCCTTCTAATCAGGCCAGTTTGCATAGTCTGAACCGGAAGGTTTCCAGTCAGCAGGTTTACCTCAGCTGTACTAAGAGTCTCTGGATCCGGTACAGTTGGCGGCTTTGCCTAGACACACTGCTGAAATAAATTAACATAGCCTAACTATAAACCTCACACAGTGTAACAGGGCTGAAATACACTCTGACTAATATGAAGACGTATAGGCCTTAGCCTAAAGAGGAGAGAAGTTGGCGCTGTGGCTAAAGTCAGTTGGGTAACCTTTATTGGTCTATATTTGTGGAAATATGTTATCTATTTTATTTATTGTAATTCTCTAGCTTGTTAAATTACATTTTTATAATTATCACGTTAGATAAATTAAATTTTGTTTTAATATTTTTGCTGTTGCTATGTAATGAGGATATAAGATGCTATATTCGAGAGGCGCGTGTCAGCAGGTGTTTGTGACAGAAAACAGGGATGTGCGTTTTAAGCAGTCATTTGTTTCACACTTGTTTCTAATTTCTACAACTCATAAATGGTGTCAAAGACACCTTTTGTCGTCAGGCGCTGAGGCTGCGATAACAGTTTTTTCTGCAAACTTAAGCAGGACTGAGTACGCGCTGGTGTCCGACTGCGCACGGTGACAAAGCGCTAAAGAAATGCCAGTTCTTCCGGGGCAGTCGGAGTGCGCGCTGCTCCCCAGTGCAGTCTGCAGGAGAACGGTTCCCAGGATCCTATCGATGAAATGACGCAGTGCGCGGGAAGTGCATGCACAGCCAAACTACGCTGCGCTGCCGCTCCACTGAGCAGATAAGGCGCGTTTGGGAAATGTTTGTTTCTGTGTTTAGTCACATTTAATGACAACATAAACCTATCTCGAAAACCATAATGAATGGCCATTAGGACTACAAAGGCTTCCAAATGGTGCGCGTTCAAGGGAATATTTGAGTGTCATATCAAAATTACAACTCGAGTAAACCAATTTTCTCCACACAGGAATAAACAGAGACTCAAGCGAACCGCAGAGATCAAGCTGAAGGAATATCACAAAGTGTTCTCTAAAGTGCACCAGACTTCTTGAGCAATTAAGAGCGTTTGGCTTTGAATAGTGAAAGGAAATAGCTTTCCTTGCTGTTAAATGTCACCAGAAATGTGCCTGGGGCATAAAGTGACCACTTTGTTTTGGTTTTGTGTGCTTCAAATCCCTCTCAGTTACACGATTGTATGGCAGTTGTTTAGGTCATCAAACCAAAGCCTGTGAAAGCCTCTTAGACTTTTTAATTGTACTATTAATGAGCATTAGTTTACTGTGTTGCTTTTCATATTTATTATTATTTTCAAATAAAATAAGTAGACTACTGTGGATTTACCTGCTACTGTACAACATAGTTAGAAACTATCCTTATTACAACTACAATGCATAACATAACCACCCCTGTGTCATATGAACTCAAAACAAAATCATAATAAACATTTTATATCAATTTATATATATATATAAATTGATATAAATACATTTTATATATAATTATATAAAATATAATATATAATAATATATATAATTAGAATTTTTAAGATTATTAAAATTTGTTTTCACAGTTTTCAGACAAATGACAAAACTGGGATAATATTAAACCATTTGAACGCCAATTATTATTATTGTTTAATTGTTTCAGTTGTATTTCTAGTAAGTGCCTAAAATGAGAGTCAACTTTTGCAATGTCATTTGTAACAGAATAAATTAAAATAAATTAGTGTACATTTGCATTTGGTTTGATAATCTTCTCATTTCAAATTCCACTTAGTTTGTCTCTGCGTCGCTTGCTCTACTTCTGCGGTGCACTTTGTTGTGACAAACGCAGGTCACAAGTACAAAGAGCCGTGTCTGCAGGAATTCCCACAGGTCAAAGAAAAAAGCTGTGTTTTGAGGACCTTCTTAGCAGCCATTACCTCCCTGACCTTTGACCTGAACCAGTCTGTTTTAGTAAAAGGAGCATAATCCACCTAACATAGATTTAAAACAAACTGTGTAATCCATAACACTTGGCTGCTGCACACCATTCATTCAGGTTATAAGCCCTGCTGCTGCTGCTGCTATGACTACACTCTGAGAGACTCATTTGCCTTGTAGACTTCATTGTTCTCAGGCATACTGCTAATTTCACAGGATTCCCGAAGCAGAATTTACAAACTGTGTTCTTCTCTACACACCTGCTGGTCACCTGACTCAGGGATGTGCATTGTGTCCCAAGTGCACCATTCATGCTGCGTTAGGGGCGTTTGGCCCTTGCACCTCTTTCCTTCCGGCTCTTCCCTCCTCCCTTCTTCTTTTTAAAAAGTTCATCAATATTTTGGTTGACCTTTGACTTGACCCGCACAATTTAACAATGGGGATTTTGGGTACACTAAATGGCCTGGCTTTGCAACAGAGGCCAGACTAATGAGAGGATGTCGTCTTTAGTTTATGGTGGAGTCCAGAGAGCAGCAGAGCGGAAAAACAATCCGACGTTCCGTTAAGCTGCCTCACGCAAACTTTCAAAGCAGGGCCAACTTGGAAATCCGAATGAGCTTTCCAATGTCATTTACCTTCACCCCCGGGAGCCCCGCCCACCAGCTCAAAACCCTTCCTTCTTAAGACATTGGATTTCCCTCTGCTTAGCCCCACACTACACAATTGGCATAAATAATAAAGCCAAAGTCTGCTTCACATAGGAAAGTGCACATGCTGCTTGTCTGTGTTTGTGTGTGCCTAAGACAAAGGCTGTTTTTGTATGTTTAGCTGTGTTATTGATGTACTTTTCCCTTGGTTTTGGCTGTGTTGCTTTTCCAGGCTCCCAGCTGGAGTCACAACTCACTGCTGTGCATTTTCTATCAACAAGTCTTACTGTGGCCCATCTAACCCAAGAGCAGCTTTGGTGGCAACAGCTTAAGGTATTCCATCAAATGAATTGTACTCATGTCAGTTTCACTTACACCAAATGATACTACATGTCAGAGGTCAGCTTGGTATACTTGTTTTCAAATGGTTTCTCACAATAAAATCTAAAATAGCTGAGGTTACAATTCACAAAAAATCAAAAAGTAGCTTTCTTAGGGATTCAATATTTGACGTTTTATTCAGCAGATCAAATTGCCTTAAATAAATGACATGTTTATGAGTCACTGACAGGAAGGGTGCTCAAAGTGAATGTGTGCCATGTAACATTTTTAAAGAATGAAGCTGAGCAGGCCCCAACTCTGTTCTGTTTTTGCAGTGTAATAGCACTTCATCTATCACTGCCCTACACATGATCACAACTAAAATGTGACTGTGGATACTATTATCTAAACGCTGGTAATATTTTCACAGGACTCCCTCCCCCTACACAAATACACCTTAGCTCGCAGTGCACATACACGCACAGCTTTAGCCATTGGTCAGATCTTTCGAGGAACCTCCTCCCAGAGCGGCAGACACGATATCTTTCGCTCTAATAATCTCCTACAAATGCCGTGCGTGGCTTTAGTGTCTCAGAGCACTCTACACACGACAAGGCTACTACAAGTGAGCCCCTTTATGATCACACACAGAAACATCACCTCATGTGATGAAGGAAGACGTCTGCATCGTTTCTCCCACAATGCCTCTAAAAACAGTTGTATTGTAGGGAACAAGAAGCATAAGTGAGCTTAAAGCATTCATCCTTTATAGCCTGGCTTCCACTGGAGAGGTACGGTTTGAGTCGGGGCAATACGGCTCGCTTTTAAAGAACAATTTTGTGTAAACGTAAAGTGACATGAAATAGTACCTAAAATCGGGAAAACTTGTGAACCTCTCTCAATTTTCAGTTTGGAATTTAGAAAGTATAAACAGTCTTTTTCTAGTTAATTGCAGCAGCATGCCCTGTCTCACTGCTACGCAAAAGGATTGATTAGTTTAATTTAGGCAATGCTGCAACATTGTAAAAGTTCACTTGAAGTGGCACTACCAGATTTTAATTTTGCCGTCTCTGTCTGAAACTGCCAACAGCAGCCCGGGACCTCCTTTTCTTTTATTAAAAAAAATAAAACTGGAACAAATATTCTTCCACTAATACATTACATCAAACTGAAGTTTTGAGCTTACAGTAAACTTTAGGCTCCAACTTCCTCATTGTGTGATTGCCAATAATTATGCAATTTCTCTGTTTCTGTTTTTCTTTTTTTTCCAGGAGCTGTCCCCTCCTGGAGTATAGTGTGGAGGTCAGGTACTCCATCGAGAAAAACTCCAGGACAAGTCTGTTGCCAGGTGGGGTCCAATGCTGTTGTCATACAGTTTGCTGGAGCCTGAACCAACACTAGTGTCTCTAAAGCAGAGACACAGGATCCAGAACCACAGTCACTCCAAATATCCTCCTCATGTCCAGAACGTCCGTCCAATATGATTTTGTAACAGGGCAACCCACAGTGAGTCAAAGTCCCTTCCACTGATTTACATTTCAGACACATAGATGACGTTTGAGGGTTCATTTTGTGCCTTTTACTTGGATAAATATGGCCTGCCAAGCATTTACTAATAATTTAATGATACTTAAACACTACATATATTTTTCCTTTTTCCTTCAATAGTCTGCAGTAATCAGTTCATTTCACTGAGATGCTCCGAACAGGAACAACATTTCCTAAATCCATTTCTCTCAGTTCAAATTTAAACTATAGGCAAAAGAAATGTGTTCTTATTGAGCATAAGTGAGTCCACTGTGTTGGCCCGGCGTCCACCAGAATCCAATGTTCAAATGTGGCCCTTGAGGAAAAAGAATTGCCCACCCCTGCCCCGAGGTCTTGTTTTTTTCACAGATAATTCCTATTAAAATATGCTCATAGGTGATTAAATGGTTCATTTCTTTCCACATATATAAAAATAAAAAATACGCAAAAAAGGCGTATGTTATCCAGAGTACAAGATAAATCTGGCCTGGGTCAGAGAAGGACTTTATCCTTTTAATGATAGAGCTATTGCCATTGTGTTGAACGCATGAGAAATACAGATGATGAATGGGTGATACTGCAGAGGAGGATCTGTTGTCAGAAAGACAGAGGGAATAGTCTTGTGTCACCCGCAGTGTGCAAGATACCGACAAAGAGTATGAATGTGTTTTGGCGATAAAGGGTGGTTTTGAGTGTGTTCTGAGTGAGGGGGAGCACTAAGAGATATTTTCATGTGAGTTTACAGTCTACACCTCTGGAGATGTCTTCTTTGGCACTTTTTGACCAGAGTTGTTGTAGTTAGTGGGTGATTTGCCAGCAGCTCTGTGCTCATTGGCACTTTGCCACTGGTCTTGTTCATTACGACTGAATCAGTTACAGCAGACTGACAGCCAGACGCCCACACACCTCACAGCTCTGATAGGACCACTCTCCTCTTCTGGGCCAAAATCCTCACACACATCCAAAACTTCAAGCAGCTACGAGCAATACCTGAGATTAACCCAGAGACTCACCTGATGTGCACTAGTTTTGCTCTTTTTATTAAATAGTGTGATTTCTCTTTGCAACGAAAGTGCAGAAAACTCCCACAATCATCTCCCATAAATGAAAACACATGCCGCCAGCCCTTAAGAGGGAAAAAATGATTGAAAGCTACAATTGAAAAAGGAAGTAAAGAAGGTCAAAATGTGATCTTTATTTTCTTAAGCATCCTTACCTCTGCCATTAACCAGGGGTAGTTTCTTAACCTCTTAGGTCTTGAATCAAGAGCCTGCTCCATTGAGTTTCCCCCTAAATAAAATTAGACTAAAATTACAGCATGAGGTCATGGCTTTCTGGCACTGCAAAAAGATTTTTATGTTAAAAGCTTTGAAGGTTGCTACTTGGTATAGAAACAATCATGAAAATAAAGTCAATTATATTTGCTCATGTCAGAGCATGTTGAAGCCAGAAACCTCAAAGTGGGAGGACTATAGTAGCAGTTTTATGGAAGTGGCTCATTTCGGCATTCTTGTGATATTCCCAAGGAACTAAAGATAGCAGGCTTGTAAAATACATAGCAATGGCTTTCTGCAACAATGACCTGCACATGTATACTGCAGCTTTTTAAAATCAAAGTTTGTTCAGAAAATACCTACATTCTTTGTACTTTGGTTGGTTTTCCTATTGTTCTGACTGTGTCACAGCAGCATCAGAGACTGTTTCTAAAAATACAGGTTTATTGACGGCTCCCACAGCTGAGCCGCTCCTGGGTGTAAAACGTAAACCATAGCTGTAAAGCATACCTACAAGTACAATAACAGTTAAAACACTTTTTTTATTTTTTACTAGCAAAAAAAAATAAAATAAAATAAAAAATCTAAACATTAAGAAATATAAAATGTTTTTATTAATTAATTTATATTTTTTTTACAATGAAATAAATGTAAATTTAGTGCTCCATCACAACTCCAAGTGTTTAATTAGTTTGTGTTTACTGAGTAGGGCACCGCAGCATGTACGAGGCTGAACTCACAAACAGCCACACAGTGGTGCAGTGGAGGACAGAGAGGACGTGCAATTAATGGAATGGCACAAGGCAGAGATAATCTGAAATGATCCTTTTAACACAGACTTTAAATACACTCTACTGTAGCATAATGGATCAGCCTGGGCTTTGTAGTCTAACTGGTGAGCAACTAACATTTGCACTTGATCATAACAAGACACAGAAAAAAATGCTATAGTAACTAAAATACCAACAGCGTCGGCTGCATATATTGAGTCAGTATTATCAGTGGAATAATTGAATACATATGTGAACAGAACTCATTTCAATTTATAACGATTTACAGTGCTTTTAATTACATATTTGTTTATTATTATTTTCTCTACTGTAGAAGGAATTACACTTTTTATTAATGCAACAAAACCTGATCGTATTGTGTTTTATCCTAAAACAGTGACTGGACGTTGGGTGTCTTTCTAACTAACCAGGAAGATTTTTAGTCCTGTTATGTTGAACCAGAAGAGATATCTTTCTCCTGAACTTTGACCCATCTTTTAATGAACTGGAAAAGAAACACAGAGTGAGGGTTTTGGCAGAGCTTTATGATAAACCTGCTCCTGTGTGTATCATAAAATACAAAAAAACATTAACTCAGTGAGGTGTTCGAGTGAGAATGTAAGAAAAAACACACACACACACCAGGTTTTTCCTAAGAAATGCAGGTCAGTTGTTCTAAACCCTAGAAACTCTATAGACCCTTAATGACTTCAGCTGTAAAAACAGTGGTGTACGCATCCCATCCACGCCCCTGTCCTACAGCGAGTCCCTGAGGTGGGGGCCAGCGAGAAAGGGACTGCAGGAGTCAGATTTAGGAGGGATCCAGATGCTTGGTTCCAAAGAGGCTAAATAACTTCACAGTTCACTTGGTTAAACGCCATAAGACATACTTCAACACTTCCTTCTCTCTGCCAGTCGCTCACGGTAGGTGCGCCTCCACTGTATGTTTGTCTAAGGCAGTGTGAGAGAGTGAAAGTTTGTGTTATTCTGCAGTGCATATCAATCCTTCTATGTAGCCAAAAGGTGTGCTGCTGAAAGGGAGCAGTGGAAACATCAAGGACCAGAAGTGTCATAGTGTCATTTTAATAAAAAGAATCAGGATAACAAACAACACAGGGGCAGGTTAGAGGTGTTATTGTGTGTAAGTAGTTAAAGGCTACAATCGCAGCTCCCTCTCTCTGCTGCTGTTGTTGCTGCTGCCCCACAGGCTCCATATAATGGTTGTGGATAGCAATCCTTCCCTGTGGAACATCACTTGGATAAACACACACTCATGAATGGCCCACATTTAGCCGGGACTGGCTGGGGATGTAGGGGAATACAAGGGTCACTAGTGGACCCCTCCTTCTGACGAAAGGTCACCAAATGCTGTGCCCTCTGAGCAGCACAGCCAAAGACACAAGGAGGAAGAATTTCTTGTGCTGCCACCCAAACAAGACAAAAACAACAATGAATAAAGTGATAGCCTCACCTATCCCTTAAACTGCTACTGATTATTTGTTTAGACTGGAATTATTTATCACTCACAATAACACCAAGGCATGGTGATTTAATGGAAGAGGTCAAATCAACACATACTTTCTCTTTCACTGTCGTATTACCTGCTTTGTATTTGATCAATGTTTTTAAACTCAATCTCGCAGTAAGCTTTCATATTTCACACACGTATTGTTTGAAGTCTGACACTAATTGTGTTGGTTCTGCACTTTCACATTTTGGTCAATATTCAATGATTGATAGTTATGTATATAAACATCAGAGATACCTTAAATCTGGAAGACTAAGCTGGATGAAATAATCTCTCCAGTGAAAGATACTCTTTATCACAAAATACTACTGAAATGCATGAAGCAGCACGGGTCACATTCTCAGTAAGCACCAAGGTCCACTTCAGTGATGCTGCTAAAGCTGGACCAGAAGCACAGTTTGGGTTTCCCTATGTCCCTATGTCCTCTCAGCTTATATAGGTCACAAAAAAGAGTCATTCAGATTAAACAAAATACTATAGCTCATTCTCACAGATGGAAATGCCTCTTTAACAGTTAGCCAAAGTAAAAAGACGTTTGTTCAAATGTGGTGTAGCATAGATGTTGATCTAATGCAGTCAATATCTAAGACATCACAATTACTAAACTGTGTACGTTGAGATTATGACCATAGCAGCATGCACACAATGGAGGGAGAGAGAAAGGATGCCATAGAGCAAATGGGAATTGCTTGCACAATGATGGCACTGTGGTACTGTGATGGTGGTAATTAGTCTTGGTGTAGAAGTGTGTGTGCACTGAGGCTATGTGGGTGTGTAAAAGCCACTTTTGCAGCTTTGCTATGTACAAGAGGGCAAAATGGAAGCACAAGTGTGGCACTTTTAGCATTACCAATAAAAAGAGTGATTGTACATTCAACTCATAGATGTTCAGATCATATTATTCAGTAAACACACAAAATGGACACTCTACCGCTCTGTGAACTGTTACCATTTATTTAAACAGAGTAGAAGTGCAGTATTTAGACCAATTGCTAATGTATATTTAGCTTAGCAACAGCATGACATTAGATTTGAATGGGTACATTTAGCCTGTGCTAACAGTGGAGGTAGGTTAGATTTCAGCAGGTCTGCTGCACCCTGCTGTGTCCTGAATATATATCCTCTTACCTGTCAGTGGAAACACTTAACATATCCAGCCCAAATCTGCTCCAAATCAAAAGGCGCGACCACCCTGAAGAGGCCTCTGGACACCCCCTACAGTCAAGTTATACTTTGATAGGGGCCCCTGAAAATGTTGTGAGAGGAAACAGGAAGTATCTACCGTCTTGAGAGGAAGTATCAACTAAAACTAAATGAATCATTTTTCCTTCTGATAAAAAAAAAAAAGACCATTTAGACATTTTCAATAGTAAACATAGACGGATGCCAATACTTTCCCAGTATTTGTTCCACACAAATACTGTAGGAGAAGAAGCCGATGAAAAGACATCAACATCATCTGCCAGACTCTATAAACCTCCTCAAATCATATGATTGCCTACACATGCAGAACCACAAGGAAATGATCACTAAATAGTTCATTCTGCGTTTCCCTTTTTTAAAGCATGAGTTAGAAAGGATTTGACAATTTTGAAATGTGTCCTACTCTGGGATTTTCCTCACCTCAACAGTGTCATACATAAACCATACAATGTGCGATCAGGAAATCAAAGCCTACATCTTTAATATGTTACAGAGGGTCACGGTTTTGCCTTTTATGTGGCTTGCATATTGGCAAAGGGTTTGAGTGTGTTTATTTGATAGGGTATCTGGATGTAATTGTGGGTCAGTATGTTGCTGTGAGAGGAGCATGTCTGTCAAATATTGATGTCTGCCTTGAGACAGAGTTGGGATGTTCTCCAAAAGCCTGTGAAGACATAAGGATAATAAGAGAGGTGTCTAAAACCCACAAATCAGATGCTTTGCTCCGGAGTCATGCTGCTTCCTTTAAAGAGCCAAGTCTTGTGCCATAGACACTTTGTGGTCGGGTCAATGAGGTGCAGAGCTAGAGAAAGGGGAGGACGGAGGAAAAGAAATATACAAACAGGAGAAAATAAATGAGGGTGGAGAGGTAAGGGCAGTATATTTCACTAAGGCAAAGTGAAGAGTGAATGGAGCAACATGGGTGGCTTCCACTGGTGATGTGTTTTTTTTTTCTTTGAATGACAAAGGCATCATCATTGTGGAACTGATGACATAATGCAGAGGATGCAGACTGAAATTTGAAACTTGGGACTACTACACCACCGCTGCCACATGTCTTCTCCTTTACACACAAACACAAAGAGAAGCACACAGACGTGAAAGTGGTTAACTAGTCCAGAGTCTCTATATTTACAGGGTTTGCTGTAAGGACTGCTGGTAGTCTGTGTTTACAGACAGGCGATGCTTAAAGGAAGTGTTTGACTTATGCCTTATGTCAGCTTTAGTCACTGGTGTGGATTACCTGTGGGTGTCACAGTGATGAACGGGCTGCTGGAGTTCGATGAAGTGTTTATGACCAAAAGGCGTTGTTGCATGTAACTAATCAGGCCTGAAGCTGGTAGTCACAAGCTGCATTTCTTTGGCACAGTCTCTCCACAGTAATTTGATTATGCTTAATGATGTGTAGGATGCAAACAGTCATCGGATGTAGCGGTGACATCACACAGATTCTAGACCAATACGTCTTCGGAGTGACCAGGATTTTGCAGGACTTTCCAACTGTTTGCCGTGGCTTCACACAGCCAATTTCTGGCTCTATTTATTATTGTAACCTAAGTAGGAGATGTCGAGGTAACCCCTGTACTTTGTTTCAAGTCGACAGAATAATAAATTCTGCTGTAACAAATGGTTTGTTTCAGGCTGCCTGTTATTTTATCATCACATTCTGCACAAGCATGATGGATAAGAATGGGCCCCAGTTGTTTGTATGAGTGGATAGCATGCCAAAGCAAACACGTGCAGGGCTAAAAAAGTGAAAAATGCAGTGAGAGGCAGCAACATAATTCTGCAGCAGATCCCGGATCTGTAGGTTCACACTGAGGTGAGACAGGCAAGATGTAGAACAAATAAAAACACCCTGAAAGTCTTCAGCTTAATAAATTATGTGCAAGTGACTGTATGCTTGCACCTCATGAAGTGGTGAAAGGTTTGTGTTTCTCCAAGGTTTGTCTGGAGTGTGGCGGCCTGGAGCCATGAGTCTTCAAGACCTCCGTCAAACTGCATTTCTTCTGTTACTGTAACAGTACGACTCATCATGTGAGCTCATCAGCAGGCCATGCTTTATTTATTATAAGAAAGAAAGAAAGAAAGAAAGAAAGAAAGAAAGAAAGAAAGAAAGAAAGAAAGAAAGAAAGAAAGAAAGAAAGAAAGAAAGAAAGAAAGAAAGAAAAAGACAGTGCAAATGATCTCAACAAAAGCACACAATCCATTCTTGTGCAGCAGGTCCTTATGATTCTGAGCAGCCTCTAATTAGCCCAGTATTCAGGGGTGGCATTAGTTCCCAAACTTTTTAATGGGGTGGAAAGCGGAGCTCCTTTTAAAGAGCGGGATAAGTATAGCGACTGTTCATGCGCTAATAGCAGATGGAGTGATTGCTCCCTGGGAGGTATTCACTCCTTTTCCTTTTTATTTTATTCTCTGCATTCTCGCTTTTCAAATTGCTCTCTTTTTTTTAATGAGTCTTTTAAGTATTTTGCATGCATTTCACTTTAAGGATGTAGTTCATACTAAACTAGACTTGAGCCTACACAGCTATGGGTGCTGATAAAACACAGATAAAACTTTTTAAATGCATTAAAACATGTATCTCTTTTATCAACATAATATTGACCCAACCATGACCATCATTACAACCTAATAAGGACATTATCCATTGTGGTACTATTTTATAAAGTTAAAACAACATTTAATTACTATTAGATATTAGACTTTTTTTCCCAACACAGCTTAAATTAACATTATTCTTTTCTTTTTGATAAAGAAATGAATACAAAATGCAGTCTGAAGTACATAACTTACTGTGTTCAACTAAAGTCATTCTCCAATTGATGCATTGGCTGGGCATCATTTTTATTTACCGACAAAATAATACAATGTATTTATGACATTGTGTCGTATGAAACATAATGAAGTCTCCTGACTTTATGCATTCCAGTACATTTAATAAAAATATATATATATTAAAAAGATAAATTAATTTGTAATTTGTGCATTCAATACATATGAATATTGCAGTAGAAAATGGGAATATGACGCCACTCCAGTTTATTCATAAAAGTGTTTGTGTGTGTGTGTGTGTGTGTGTGTGTGTGTGTGTGTGTGTGTGTGTGTGTGTGTGTGTGTGTGTGTGTGTGTGTGTGTGTGTGTGTGTGTGTGAAAATACAAATAACAAAAATAAATAAATCTTTTATAGGTAAATTTAATAAACTACTGATTTAATAATCTAAATTTATCCAGGACTTAGGTTTAGGGGTCCAGACGCCTTCTTTAGAACCTTTTTCTTGAATGTTGTATATTGTATTTATGAACAAATTCACTGTATTGTTTGAAATAAATAAATATTATCCTTTCTGATATGTAACAAAAGTTATGTCTGCCGCTAATGTGGTGTAACTCTGAGCATTCCAAGATAACCACAATCATCAGTTTACTGTCTCGGACTGCTTTCATAAAGTCCCCTTGTCTGGCTGGCTGTCTTTTAAACCAAGCTTATTCTCACAGTTCTCACTGCCACAGCACATTTACCTAGGCCTAGTGTCTTTTATGGACTGAGTGTTATGGTCTCTACCCTCTCCTCATGACCTGCGACCCAGCAGGATAAACTGCTAACTGAGCTTCAGTCATGCTCAAGAAGGCTGATGCCCACATGATCCTTGACATTTCATAAAAAAGCCCTTTTAACTGCAGGAGCACAGACAGTGTAGAGGCCACAACAAGTCGTAATGGTCAGATGAGTTACTGAGAGCTACTACTCATTATGGGCTTGGAAAACTGTATTTTAATACATACATACATACATATATATATATATATATATATATATATATTATATATATATATATATATATATATATATATATATATATAGGCCTAACTTGAGTTGGTACAGCCAAAGCAGTCCTAATTTCAGCAAAAAAGGAAAAGGCACCACTTTAATGCATACAGGTAAAAGCAATGTGGCTTTAAAGCATTTTTTTATTTGAGTTAATAGGCAGTCATAATAATAATGTTTAATTGTGGAAATTACATTTAAAAAAAATACAAGCCTGCAATAGAATATTTTTAAGCTATAGTTTAAAACATAGGACCTATTTGTTAAGTTTTAAAGCTTTAAAAATAATATTTACATTGGGACATCTTTTTTACATCCTTAATTATGGCATCCATTAACAATTATGGCTGTTTACCACGATAAACAGATTTATTCCAACAAGATGTAGCATGTTTTATTTAAAAATTAAGCCTAATTGTGTCTAAATAGTCAGTTTAATGTGGATATCGTATGTAAGTAGTAGGCCTAGAATAAATTTAGCCAATTAACAAACGCGCCCCACAAACCCAATGGCCTACAACACTTCTGACTTTTAAGCTAATTAAAAGACATTCAATACTTCATAATGCCAGCTGTTAGGTAAGCACGCAAATATAGGCTATACTAGGCTACATCTAATGTTATAAGTAGGCCTACACTTGAGCGACAGGCTGTTTGGGATCGGCATCTTCAATTAGCAACACAGGCTATTCATTCAGTCAAGTTGTAGTTTTTAGTTTTGTGTTTATTAACAGTTAGTCTATAGCAACTGTGTATTGGAAATTTAAAAATTAGGAGCCTAAAGCATGTGGTCTTAAAAAAATCAAAATAGCCTTTAAGCTATATCTTTAATGTGTACGTGATTTATTTTTTTTTTTCTGGGCCTACGTCTATTCCTACTCTTTCCTATTCTCGATGTGTCAACAAGTCAGTACAGTATAGGCTCCTGACCTCATTCCCTGCTGCTGTCCTTCCACTTTGTGTCTGTCTCTTCCCTCGTTGCGTGTTGCATCATCACGCGATGGCTGTCCTCTCGTGGCCTAGTGAACCAGCTCTAAACACAGCAGCACGATTTAGCTGCCTACAGTAGAGGCAGACAGACGCAGTGAATGGACGCGCACATTTAGTCATGGAAGCAGCAGCCTGGTACAGAGCACATGACATTTTCAAAAGACGAGCACTACCATATAGATTGGGTACAGTCCTAACGCAGGTGTCTCGCTCTAGGTCTAGGTAGGTAGTCTAATAAGAGAAAATTAAAGGGCGTCATGGGGCTATTTGAAAGGTACATACATTTTGAATCAGTTTGTTAACACTTCTCTTATATTAGGCTTATATCAAGGTAAATAGGCTTACTGCTTCTCTATTGAATTGCATTGATGTCATTTGAATATACACTTTGGTGCATATTGAACATATTGAACATATTAAACTCAGTTATTTATAAAACACAGTTTGAGAAAAGTGTTTTTTTAATGTAATCATCTACAATTCCTGTTAAAGTCAAATGCCTCTAAATAACAACTTTCTTCTTAAAATAAACAATTTGAGATCAAATATTTTTTATTGAACTCAAAGGGTTTTTTCTGACCAGAGCTGACCAAATGTCAACACTATGTACAAGACAAAAAAATAGAGCCCTGGCCACCCCATGGGACTCCCCACGGACTCCCTGCCCTCCTGACAGTGGGGATGGGGACGAGTGGGAGATGGCCCTATGTCAGGTGGACAGGCAGGTCACCTGTGTGAGAGCCTATGGCACACTGCTCCAGTCTGTTTCAGGAGCAGTGTCAGAGACAAGCTGCATTGCAACACTGTACAAATAGCAACTATCAATTGAAAAGTTTTGATAATATTACTAAACCATTGAAACTTTTAGATGTCTATTTCTTTGCGTTAACAGGCTTATGTTATTATAAAGTTTGCAGGCTACGTTCATTTTCAAACAAATCATTTGGCCATACCTTAGGCCTATATATTTGAATCAATTTATTCCTATTAAAAAACGGTGTAAAAATATCACACTTGAATTACACATTAGTTGCCAAAATGTTTAATGTTTTATTACTGAAATAAACACACACTGCATATTATAAATGTAGGACTTGGCTCTCTGTGTCCTCAATACAAACTTTAAATCAAAACCTTAAAAGTCTTGATTTGCCCAACTAAGAAAACATCAATGTGTTTGACACAAATACATTAGCCTATTTTAAACACGTGATCACGTATAACCTGTTCATTAAGTTGTTATTATCCTGAGACGCCCTAAATAGTGGCTGAAAAAAATCAGTTCATGAAAAATACAAAGTTAATGTTTAAAAGTCGATTCACACCGAAAGAAATTAACATAAATATCTTCTTGAACAGCGTGAATATAGGCACAAATCCTGTGATTTTGTCCGTTATTCAGTTGAGTGCTATCAAATAAACATACAAAAATATTCCTACCTTCAAAGGGCGTTTTATTTTTTGTCGCTCTGTTCAGTTTTTAGCATCTTGATAAGAGTTTGTAAGAATTTTAGCACCCTGTGCTGCTCACAGGTTTGCTAAACCCGGTTCCGAGTGGCACGCTCTGCGCCTGGTTCGAGGCCGGGCGTCCCAAAGAGGGAGGCAGCACCGGGACCACGACCGGAGGAGTCCTAGAGGGGCTGAGAGAGCCGCCGATTATGCTCTCTATGGAGAAGGGGGAGCGCTGCGCCGGTGAGCTGGCCTTGTGCACAGGGGCCACCCCCAGGCCGGGGCTGAGCTGTGGGTAGAATCTGCTCCGGGCTAAGTCCGTGGTAGTGGGCATCAAAGACGGCGCGGGGATCATGGTCCCTGTGTGCTGCTGCTGCTGGAAGGCGAGCAGTGTGGAGTGTGTGTGGTAGGACGGCAGCGATAGGCCGTAGCCTCCGCAGCCGTACGGCGAATAGCCGTATGCGGCTGCCGGAAACAAGGTGTTGTGGTCCCGCAGAAGGTCCTGTGCCTGCTGCCGCTTGAAGCGCTTCCTTCTTCGCAGAAAGCTTCCGTTGTCGAACATGTCGGCAGACTCTGGGTCCAGGGTCCAGTAGTTTCCCTTGCCCGGGTTGCCTGGCTCCCGGGGAATCTTGACGAAGCAGTCGTTGAGGGACAGGTTGTGACGGATAGAGTTCTGCCACGCGGGAAACTTCTCGCGGTAGTACGGGAAGCGGTTGCTGATGAAGTCGCATATTTCGCTGAGCGTCAGCCTCTTCTTGGGGCTCTGGAGAATGGCCATGGTGATCAGGGCTATGTAGGAGTAGGGGGGCTTGACCAGGGTGTTCTTGCCCGCCGGTTTGTAGCTGTCCCGTGAGGAAGTGGGGCTGTCCAAGCACGGGGGAGGAGAGCCGGCTAGCAGGATGCCTTCGTGCATCTGCTCCACTTCATCCACATAGGAGCGCGTGTGGCTGTCCGCGTCTTCTCCTTCGCCCACCACGTCTATATCGGTCTCTTCTGAAAGAATGGACGCATCGGACATCTCTGTGCTCAGAGTCATGGCTCTGCTGCGCCCCCCGCCAGATGCCCACCCTCTTCAACAACTGCTCTGAGGAGGGGGACCTCCTCGCGCTCTGTCCATACGTCTGCGGCTCCACGAGCGCTCCGGATGATGCCAGTCTCTCAAATGTGTTGGGAAACCTACGAGAGGACCAAACGTGAACGCAAAGGAGGCGGTGCCTCACGCTTTTTTTAAATCAGCAAGTGGTCACGTGATAAGAAACCAGGGACAAATAAAGAACAGAGAGAGAGAGAGAGAGAAACACGCAGCAGAAAGGTATTCGCAAATTGACTGTTTGTTTTAAGTCTGGTGTGGCCCGTCTCTTTCTAGTGGTCAAGCATGATGGCCTAGGTTTACACATTCATGGTATGCCTTCCAAAAACGTATGCGTAAAAACAGGACATAGTCAATCCTTAGAAAGAAAGTGAAATTTGTGCCGTGCTGCAAGTCAAATATTATTTTAAATATTATAATATATTATAATAATATATTTAAATTAAACACAGCATGGCTCAAAATGTTGTATTAATGTTAAAATTATTAATTCAACAAATAAATATCTAATGGTGTGATAGAGTAAACTGTAAACTTTAAAGAAAGCCGTAAAATAGGCCCAATTCCTTGTGCCGTTAGCCTATAACCAGGCGGAGCAGTTTGTGTGATGTGGTCGTTATCTAGATAATCTGTGAGCCATTTGTAATGGAAAAGAATCAGCTGTTACCTCAAATCAGTCACGGGTCGTCGTCCATAGCCGAGCTGCCACTGAGAGCTGTGTGTGGACACTATTTAGATCAGTTCTGTTTTGTGTAGTTGTGTTGTTGGCACTTTGTTTAGACTAACTAAGAAAATAATAATAAACATATTCTTTCTAAGTATAAGTTCTCTAAATGAAAGTATATTTTATAGACTAGGGAAGTTATTGCCATAGCTAAAGGGTTTTAATATTTTTTCATGTTCACGTATAAGAGCTCCATCTAGCGTCAATCCTGTGTCACAACTTCAGGACAAGATGTGTTGTGGTGTTCCGTAAAGGCCAATTTCTATGTTATAATATATAGTCCTGTTTTATATTTTGATTTATTATGGAGTGAATACAGAAACATTTAATTTAGTCATTCTTTTATATTATTGCAGTTAAATGGCGATTTGTGTAGCCTATCTATAATCAAGGCTGCATTAGTCCGAATTCTGGCCCATTCAGCGAAATTACCCGATAAGCTATGGCTTTTTCTTTAAACGTTTGGTTTATTTTGTTGTGATTTCTGTTCGCAGAGGGGAGGCTCGATGCACATTTAGCAGGCCTATCCCCCTGTTTGCTTGGTAAATCACCGCAAACATGGTCGGGAGCAGAACGAGATCTGATCTGCCCTTTCGGGTCTAATAATCCTGTTTTCTAATCATATTATTTATAATCGCTACATTGTTAGTTTGGGAAGTGATTGTAGACCTATATTCGCCTATAGCCTATAGTCTTATCCTTCATCATATTCGATCACATAAGAGTGTGTAGACGGAGCTGTGAAATTAACCTGGGCCAGCACGCACAGCTCTACTTAACAGAAAACAGCATTTGTCTCGAACGAGAAAGAGTCTTTTTTACTTATAGGCCTAGTGTCGTTCTTTTTCTTGCCTTATCTGTTTTTATTTATTTATTGTATTTTTATTTATGAATATAGCCTACACATAGCATAGCGTAGCATTTCAGTGTTATGTATTTGGTTTAAATGTTATGGATATTGTAGGTTAGGCCAGGCTTAATTAAGAAAAGAATTAAAACTACCAGTATTTTTGTGCTGGATGTTGCTTTGTTGGGCCAACATTGTGCCTTACACTTTTTTATTTATATATATTGCATAATAACTCATAATTCATTAGCCTGTAGTGTGCTGCAGATTGGTCCGTTTTGTGCATAATGATAGCCTATGACGCGCTGCACACACCCCTTTTTGTATGAAAGCGCACGGTAGCCGATGAGTAAATCTTTTCACAGACTGTGTTAAAATCTGCTGTTGTGATAGGCTGAATGTGAAGAACTGAATGTAGCCAGACTCCAGTTCTATGATTAGGCCTATAGACTATGTCCATAGCCCTCTACCCCCACATGCCTTACACAAAGCTTTTATTTTTTTTATTAATCTATTAATCATATAATGCAATCGTATCGCTTTATACAGCTTAATGTTGGGTTAATTTAATATGGATCACCTTCTTAACTCAACTTTGTATGGGTGAATAGCCTACATGGGTCGAGGGCGTTGCCTGTGAGGAAAAACTGAGGGCCCCATTACTTAATGGCACAGTGCACTTCTGCCTGATGTCACTTCCTACCTCCTCTCTCGCTTCCATCTTGCGCCCCGCATGTGTCTGCTGTTAGTTTACAGGTCAGTTAGGAGCTTTAAATACGTTCTTCCCTGCACTGTTTTGTCCCGGTCGACAATAAGAGGTAAACGAAAACCTTTTCTGACTTGACGTCGGGGTCTGCGTGGTTTGGAGCTGTCATTGCTGCCAATAAGAGTGTGGTAGACGGACAGAGTGACAGGCCGTGCTCTCCAGTCTGTGTTAGCTAATAAGCTAGTGAGCTTAGCTTTAAGTTAAAGCATTGAAGCTAACCATACCCTTATGTCAATCCAGTATGAGGCTAATGTAATCGTTACGCGTACATTAAACGTATGATACACAATTTCAACAATCATTTGAGTAAAGCTATTAGCAAATCACATTTAGTTTACCGGGATACAAGCATCTATGTGCTACCACACCACTTATTTACTCATATGACTCTATAGTGTGTGTTTGCACTAACTCAGTGATTCTCAAACTTTTAAAACGACTTGACTGAAAGTGTTTTCAACTATTGTACTGCATTTAAATGGGCCAGTCATGGTCCAGAGTGGACTTAGTCCCTAAAATTTAGTCTTGAAAGCCAATTTCAAATACACATTGATTAGATCCATTCATGAAGGCAAGGGCACAGTTTGAGAACCATTGCACTAACCTTTAACAAAAGCTTTTTTATGTGTTTTCTCTTTTTGTCTGGTTTTCCATAAACCCATAACCATAATTTTATACATCCTTGCTTATTTTGTGATTTCTATTTGTGCTTGAATTAATGACTGCATGAATTGTCACTATGACATGCAATAGTTGAATTCAATGTGGGACCAGTAATCAAAATTGATGAAGAAATATCGGACACATTTTCAGTGTTCACTCTAACTTTGTATTTTTAAAAATGATGATCTTGTGGTAATAAAGTGTGTGTGTGTGTGTGTAGTTGCATTTGAACATTTAAATAAATGTATTTTCTTTTTTTCAGATGAAAGAAGCAGTTATGAATCAAGAAAAACTTGCTAAACTCCAGGCACAAGTCCGCATTGGAGGAAAGGTAAGAAAAATACTTTTAATAAAAAAAAACTATCAACATTTCAGTGTAATGTTGGAGATTAGTTTCAAAGTGTTATAGAATGCATACTGAATAAATGGTAAAGCATTGAGGTTATGGTGCCTACATTTTTATGCATTAATGTTTTATAGGGTAGTGCGCGCAGAAAGAAGAAGGTTGTACACAGAACAGCAACAGCAGATGACAAGAAGCTCCAGTTTTCCCTAAAGAAACTTGGTGTCAACAACATCTCTGGTATTGAAGAGGTAGAATAAACTTGTATTTATTTTTATCTGTGTTCTGTTATTGGTTGGCAAATATAATAAAATTGGTGTTTTCTACAGGTTAACATGTTCACAAATCAAGGAACAGTGATCCATTTCAATAATCCCAAAGTGCAGGCCTCACTTGCAGCCAACACCTTTACCATTACTGGCCATGCTGAGACCAAACAGCTGACCGAAATGCTGCCTGGCATCCTTAACCAGCTTGGAGCTGACAGCCTGACAAGCCTTAGGAGACTTGCAGAGGCTCTTCCCAAACAAGGTCTGTACATCAACTACTGTTGTGTGGTTTTCAGGTTCTTTCTAATTAGCTAGGCAGGGCCATTTTTGGCAATGGGATAAAGTTCTGTTAACAAAGCTTTGATCTTTGCTCTGTTGTGCAGCTGGAGATGGAAAAGCACCAATTGCAACAGTAGAAGAGGAAGATGATGATGTTCCAGGTGAGTGTTTGGACACTTTGTGTATCTATTGTCTATTAATGTAGCAGCATTGTGAATTGTATTCAATATAGGCAGTACTTTATTTTTCATAAAGATGAATTTAAAGGCATATTTACCTTGTCTTTAATTTATAACTTTCACAACAACAATGCCCCCACAACACAAGACATCCCTTATTACATCATGATGAATTGGTCATGCTTCAGAACTCCATTTCTGTCAGCAGTCTCTGCAGACATTTCTAGTCGCAAAAAAAAGCCCAAAAAGCCATCATTCATGACAGTTCACTAAAAAGCACTCAAGAATCTTCAAAGGAACTCTACCTCTTGAAATCCTCACATATCCTGGGATAATTGAAGCTTATTTGTCTCTCGCTTGAAGTACGTGCAGCATACATAAATGTGAACTGTTTACATCGGATTAGTTAGATTATATCCTGTTTGATAAATGCCATAAAACAAGTCATTGTTTTTGTTTCAGATCTGGTGGAGAATTTTGATGAAGCATCCAAGAATGAGGCTATCTAGGAGTGTCAAAACCTGACAGGACCATATGGGGCACTATGTTTTGTTTAAGAGGTGGATGTGCATTTTTAATGCCTGTGAATAATGTATAACACAGTAATAAAGTACTTGCACAATGTTAAAAGAATGTCAGTTTTAAAATAAGTGCATAACTTGCATATTATGGATTGGGGGTATTTCAGTACCCATTCCACTTCCTACATCAATGGAGTCCAACATGTTCTGAGATATGTATGTCCTGTTAAAGAGTGTGTAAAATGTTTTAACATCTCTGCTCCAAATCTGATTCCTCTGTTACTGATGCTTGTTAAATCCATTACATCTGGAATAAACCTTTGCTACTGTCATCTCTGATCTGATGGAATGCAGTATTTTCCAAGCATGAAATATTTAATTTAAAAATACAGTGAGACCTGAGTCAATGTGAAATTTGACTCCAAAACAAGTTGAGACCATTTGTGAGGTATAGAACACAAGCACTATAATAGGACAAAAGCAAAAATACACAACATGCAAACTTAAGTACACACAAAATACATTTGCGTCAAAAAAAAACGTAGCTCCATTAAAAACAAGACAGGTATTGGCAACAATACAAACATGCAAGCTTGTAATTCCAAATTTTCACTGAAGCAAGCAAATCTTAATAATTTAATGAAAATAAGTTATTGTGTGTCATTTAAAATGTATACAACATAGACCAACATGTTCAGTCATTTGTAACGTAAACTAAAAAAACGTCTGCACTAGAACAAGTTATGTAAAATAACAGTCCTTTCTTGAACAAACAACTCCACATTCAATCCAAAAGTGCAGAGTAAAACCATATCAATCCTTCACTGCTGAGTATGACATGTTTCTGTAGGCTACATGACCGTCCACATCCATAGACAATTCTTTACTCTCTAATTCCCATGAGTAACTTCAGTAAATGTGCTTCCATCACCTGTTGAACTACAGAATTGTTTTTTTTAATATATTTATTTTATTTAGTTAAAATGTAGAAAACAAAAGATAATTTGTGCATACCATTGCGATGGCCCATTGCCACTGCCATATCCATAGCATTGAAGCCTGAGTCAGACTCAATGGTGGGATCAGCCCCATTCTCTGTATTACACACAAATATACCAAAACATTAATTGCACAGCTCACTTTTATGATATGTCAATCAAACCACTAAATTTGCCCTTTACCTAACAAGATTTCCACGCAGCGCACATGGTTTCCATGGACAGCATATAGCAGAGGGGCTCCTCCATTCTAAATTATAAACAAAAAAGAATTTGTCATTTTGAAACAACACTTAAGAGTCGCTGTTAATGACAAAAACTTACCCAATCATATTCATTGACATCAACACCACAGTCAATAAGCATCTTCACAATATCTGTATATCCTTTACTACAGGCCAAGGACAATGCACTCTCTCTTCCCTTGGCTAGTAGGTTAGGGTCTGCCCCCTAATTATATAGAATCATAATAATAGCAAATGAACAATGTATAATAATTTGAAATTTGTGACAATACATAAAATGAGCACTATACATTAGTCCTTTGGTTAAAGAATAACTAAAATTATGAAATGATAAGTATTTTTGTACATTTTGAAGTAAAAACTCAACAACAGCGATCTGTCCATGAGCAGCGGCCCACATCAAGGGGGTAAAGCCTTCCTCATCATGTAGATTAATCACAGTCTCTGTTGATGATACTCAAAATTAGTATTTGGAATTTGAACAACAGTCCCGATTTTCTGCTGCAACCTAAAACATTATTTGTTGCAATGTAAAATAAAACGCATTGATACTCAGCGATAATCTTACCTTGTTCAATTCTACTGGCTAGAAAGACCATTTCTCCTTGAGCTGCAAGCTGGTGAATAGACAGTGCTGTAAAGATTTACACAAATTATACATTATAAATTGTATAGCGACGGTATACACATGCTATCAACTGTTAGCCTTACAATGCACCAGTAGAGGAGTAGAGGAAACCTCATTCCCACGGTGTTTGTTGGTGAGAGTGGTGGATTGTTTGATGGGGGAGAAATGTTTGGTAGTGGATGGAGTGTAAACATGACGCACTTGTATCCCAGGAGAAGGCGAGGTCTGGATATTACACTCCGCTAAAAGAAAGCCAAGAGACACCATTTATGTGTGTAACATCTGTGTTAATTCTGTGCTTTATTCAGTTGGAGATTTTGAACCTACAGACGAAAGTAGCTGTTTGTATTACCTTTGAATAAGACAGAAGCCACCTCCAAGTCTGAGTTGACCTGATCCTGGATGTTTTTACTGTCTTCCTCGTTCAGTGACTTGACAAATCTTGAACACACATTCATGTCAAATCGATTGGGTAAGATAAACTTTATCCCCATGGCTACATTTTGATTGCCCCCGTCTTCGCCAACCCCTGAGTCCTCAGTCTTAATAGCACCCAGGTCTGGCATTACACAGATCCCCTCCATATCCTCGACGGCCAGCGGGCAGTCCGCAGTTCCATGAGAGGCTGACATCGAAACGTTGTTCATTATCCGGTCACTTAATGAGCAGGCAGAGATTAAACTGAAATTAACCGAGGAAAGAAGATATATACGATGTGATCATAGCAGCCATTTTCTGTTCAACCAAATTTAGTCAAAGAAACACTTGGGTTAGCATTTAATAGCAGTCATACACCCAAAGACATTTTAGCGATTATCTAGCTAACTTGATAGATATGAGTGCAAACCATAGCGTTAACAAATTGGCCACTATAAATAACAATTTGAATGCATGATTTTTTTTAAACGCGCTGCGATTTTAAAACACGATAAATCATCGTTTTATTTAATCTTCTTTGTTTATTATCGCATGACTACGGTTATCCAGTTAAGCTAGTTGGTATTTTCATGTTGCGCATGCGTGGCTGTCTCTGAGTGTGCACCACTAATTTCATTCCTTCTTCGTTGGTTCCGTGTGAGTTCTAACCTGACTGCCAGATAGAACTGCTCCACAGAACCATCTGGGAGGGCTCCAGTTGAAAGCGTTTGCAAAAAGGAAGGTACGTTAAATCAGGGGTTCCCAAACTTTGGATTGGGACCCAAGAGATTTTATTTGGGTCACCAAAAAAAAAAAATCTAACTCAGTAATTAAAATAATTCTGTGAACTTGTGAACGTCAATGTAAATAGGTCCTATAGCTGATTTTGTTGGTCAGGAAACGGACTATGTAAACAATAATGGAAACAACACTAATAATAATGACCAAAATAGCACAAGAAAGGAAGAGGGTTAAGGGAAACCTTTCCCAAATAAGTACACTGAAACAGACCAGGACATTGGGTCAGGTATCATTTGGTCTTTTGAAATATGGGTCCCCTGGAAAGAAATTTGTGAAACACTGCTTTCAATAAATAATTGGTTGATGATTGGATTGATCATCCACAGTGTTATCCAATCAGAGTATCACCATGTTGTTTATGTTTGTAAGGGTAAAAAGGTCGGTACCTTTTCTTTCTATTGCCGCAGTCATCTCAAACGCACCGTTTCCAGATGAGAGGTGGATGCCACTGGAGACGTAGAAAGTCATCAGCTGTGAAGCCAAGCAGTTTGTGGCTCAGATCATGTCTGAAGTGCAGTTTGTTGTTGTGTTGGACGTGTATTTCATTCATTCTTTCTCCCATAATGTCGCAGAGGTCATGTCAGAGCAAGTCGGACACAAATCCTATCGACATGCGATGTGCTCTGATTAGCTGAAGCGGTGGCTAGGTCTAACTCAAGTTGAACACACCTATCTTCAAACCTAAATCACCTGTCTGCCACATCATTTCCTGAGTTTGTAAACTCCCAAATCTCACAAGAATCCAGCTACAGTGCAAGGTTATGTGAAATCCAATATATATATATATATATTATATATATATATATATATATATATATATATATATATACATATATATATATATATATATATATATACATATACATATACATATACATATACATATACATATACATATACATGGATGTGACTGTAAAGCAACCATCTTAAAAGTGTGACATTTTCCTCCACATATTAACAAAAAGAGTTATTTTAGTTTTTCTCATGCTTAAACAGCCTTATTAGAGTAGTCTATTTTTTCACTTGTTTAAAGGCATCAGAAACAGAAAAATATATTTTAGGGCGCTTTCACACCTGCACTGTTTAGTCTGTTTGGTTCAGACCAAACTGCTGCTCTTTGGTTTAACAAAAATATGTGGTCTCTGTCCGGACCAAACTGAACCAAGGTCTGGTTTGTATGTAGAATGAAAACTTTTGGACAAATTGCAGGAAGTCATGGCCAATTAAACACACGAACAAGAGCGAATGGAGGAAGTAAATGGGGAAAGGGATACTGGTCAGCTGTAGAAACACACATAACACATAGATTACGTTGTTTTACGTTTATATGGCTCTATCCTGTCTTAAATGGAGTATTTGAAGTTTCAGCTGTTTTATATTCAATTTTAATGATAACATGTTGACCTTACAACAGAGTAAGGTCAGATTATTGTATTTCTCCAGTTCAACTGCAAAATGAGCCTCTGCAGAGACACATTCAATACATACAGGAGGCACACACCCCTGTTGTCACAATGAAGGTAATCTAAACGTCAGGGAAAGTCTGATGGTTCACTTCTAAAAACTGCAGTTTGAAACCAAAATTAATATTGTGTAACAATTTGTTCCTTGGTGAGAATTAACACTATTATTAGTTTCATGAGAAAGTGCCTTCTACGCCCATGGTCCGGATGGAGATTTTGGGTAAGCTGTCTTGTAGTAACAACAGAGTAACAATAGAGGGTCCTATTGAGCAATCTAAAGTCAAACGAAAATAAGACCGTTTGCTGAGCTTAGAAATAAGGAATAATTGTAATAACAGCTATTATAAACGTGCAGGCTTATACTTCAGCCACGATGAGCGGCGGGATTCCCAGGACATCTGTGGTGCAAGTTACAAACCTGTCCTCGGCCGTGAGCAGCGAGCAAATGCGCACTCTTTTTGGTTTTCTGGGACACATCGAGGAGCTACGTCTTTACCCACCCGAGTAAGAGCTACGTGCACTGGCTTGTGCTGGAAAACCTATTCCGTGGATGCGCGGCCTCTATGAAATTGAATTTAACATTTATTTAGGATGTCAGTGTCGTAACTTTTAATATATGTAATGTTGACATACTGTATATGTTATTCTCTTTTCACAGCAATGCTTCTCTTTCTTTCTCGTCCAAAGTGTGCTATATAAAGTTCCGAGATTCATCTAGTGTCGGTGTGGCGCAGCATCTAACCAACACCGTTTTTATAGACAGAGCTTTGATTGTAGTACCATGCGCCGAAGGTGAGTTAAACCCGTCGTCTACATCCCAAAACATAATTATATGTAGAAGTGCAATGCAATAAGTTGAATAATATATATTTTTTTATTGACGCGACATATGACTCAATGGTGGCGGGCCTGATCAACCACTTGAAAACTAGCAGCTAACAAATTCTTAAATTAAGTTTTCTAGTTGGTTTCACAAGGTGTTTTTTTACACGGGCATTTCTGGATTTTCTGCACAGCCTTTTCTATACAATTTAAGTAGCCTTTAGATTTTATGTTAATTTTAACGTTAAAACATTTCTTGGTGATATAGTCCACCCCCCTCACTATTTTGGTGCTCACTGTTATAAAAATACCTCTTCCTTTGGTGGCACTGTTGTTCTTTTGTGTACAGCCAAAAATTACATCAAGACCTAATGCTTTCTGTCCACGTGACATGGTACCAGATGGCTTTTAATAGTTTATTAATTTGGTTTTGTATGTTTTTTTTTTTTCTGTGTGACTATGTGTGCATATCAGATGACTAGACTGGCCCGGCCGTAACACTAGCCTGAGTCAGGCATTGTTTTCCAAGCCACTATCCCCGATCGGGCCACCGCAGCCTTCAAGGGGGAATGTGACCAGGAGAATAGCCAGCTGAACCTTCCAAGACGGACACCTTGTCTCTTTTTTTTTTCTTTACTTTTGGTTTGTTTTTTTCATACTCTCCCATTCTGTCAACTCTTCGCTGTCTCTATCTAGTAGTACACTATTGCTTATCTCTAGCATTGTGTTTATATTTGTTATTTTGGTTTGTTGTTTTGATTATTGTCCAACCCCCACCCCCTCTCTTTTTCCGCTACAGCTGCATCTTGTGTGTGATTGCACTGTGCTACTGCATACCGGTGGGATGCGTATCACACATTGGATACTAAGAGGATTGCTAACAGCTCTTTGAGGGACTAGTCATTTTGCTGAAATTTGTAAAGTTTAGTTTTATATCACTGTTCTAGCATTTATTCAATCTTTAACACAAATTATTTATCCATCATTTTCTCTTCTGCCTTGAAAATTTGCGATTATTGCGTTGTGCAAGATTTTTATTCCAAATGAAGTGAGCAGAAATCCTAATTGGTTTGTCATATAGCTTAATAGCTTAAGTCTTGGTTAACCCTTCTTAAATTTGTTGTTCTTTTCTGTATCTGATGTTCTGTGTGCTATTAGTGATGCAGCCATTGGGGTTGTCTTGTGTTGCACAACATTCCAACACTGCGAAACGATCGCCCCACGGAAAAGCGCCCATGCTTGATATCGTATGGTTCATGACCATTATGTTTCCAATACAGGTGACCCAAACATCAAAGTAACTCATTCTCTGCATTGCTTTTATCTCTCTTGATTTATAAAACACAAAGAACAAAAAAGATTTGTTTAGTTAACTAAATGATATCTCACAATGGCAATAATTTATGTAATGAAATCAAAGTAAGGATGCTCGGGCTTGAGTATGTCATGCTTAGACAATATAACACTGTAGACTATAAAGAAATGTGTATAATTTCTTTCTCTCTAGAATTGAGTGGGCTTATTATGCAGACATTGAAGAGACAGAGAGAAAAGTTGATCTATTGCTTTCACTCATTTTATCTTCTGTCCTGCAGGGAAAATCCCAGAAGAGGCAAAGGCCTTGTCACTTTTGGCACCTGCCTCTCCAATGCCCTGTCTGATTCCTGGTGGAGGACTGCTGCCGATTCCAACCCCAGCTCCACTTCAGAATGTTAGTCCATTTTAAAATCATTTTATTTGGTGTTTATTATAAACGTAAACCTGTTTTTCTTTTTTTATACCTACAGTTGAACCTTCCCTTTGTAAATCGGATTTCAGCTGGTTTAGACAACGTCACAACAATAAACTCCCAGCCCCCACTTATGGGAAATGTTGACCCTTCAAAAATTGATGAGATCAGGAGGACTGTTTATGTTGGCAATTTAAACTCACAGGTAAATTGTTTTTTTTGGAAAATTTACCTATCTGTTGCTTAATATTAGACACTGTATTCATACTCTGTGTAATCCCTTTCCCATAGACCACTACTGCTGATCAGCTACTGGAGTTCTTTAAGCAGGTGGGCGATGTAAAGTTTGTTCGAATGGCTGGAGATGAGACTCAGCCAACTCGCTTCGCCTTTGTTGAGTTTGTTGATCAAGAGTCCGTGGCCAAAGCCCTCACCTTCAATGGAGTCATGTTTGGAGACCGACCACTAAAGTATATACAATCTATCAGCAAGTATATGTGCTATGAAAGCAGAATCAGACTATCAAGTAATTTAATTATTATTGTATTTTCCTCTCAAAGGGTTAATCATTCTAACAATGCTATTGTAAAACCCCCTGAATTGACGCCACAGGCTGCTGCAAAAGAGCTTGAAAATGTTATGAAGAGGGTGAGAGAAGCTCAATCAACAATAGCTGCTGCTATTGAACCAGGTAAAACATTTTTCCCCTGCATGAGTTTGGGTTTGGCTTTTAGCGACCCAGTAATGTGAGCCTGATGTGTTCTGTCTTATTCACATTTTAATATTTTCATAGACACAAAGAAGTGCTCCTCCAGTTGGACTAGAAGATCCTGCTCACGATCGCATTCAAGAACGCAAAGGAAAAGATCTTGCTCTAAACACAGGTGCATAGCTGATGCTGTACCACTTGTATTAATGTCTAGTACCTTGTAAAAATAATGAATATTTTTTAATCTGTTGCCTTCATGGGGCAGATCATCACAGAGGACATGGCTTGGTGACTCCCACAGTTCCCGAAGCAGTCACCGGAGGCGCTCTCGCTCCAAAGATAAAAGGCACAGCCGCAGTCGCTCCAGGTGATTACTCCCGGTTATCGGATCATTATGGCCATGTAAAGGCTCATAACAGGGAAGTCCACATCAGTATTTTATTTCTCTAGCAGCATAGAGTTTAAATTTTCAGATTATGTCCTTTTATTCAATCATTACAGATCTATAAGAAAAAAATTTGTTAGCTTTAGTTCGGTCTTGGTATTTGTTTATGTTCAGTGTTGTTATAGTGACCTATATTTTACTTGAGGGGTTGTAATGTTTTTTTACTGCTTCACTCTATGCTTTATGTTCTCACACTTGTATTGGTTAATCCGTTATCATGAATGCCATCTAGGTCTTTCTATTTTTGTCATGTTTATCATTTCATGTGTTCAAAACCACAACCCAAACGTGTTCAGTCTGTACATTCTCGTATTTAAAGCATGTCGTAAACAGGTTGCTACAATCATGATCAGGGGTAGGTAGATAATGTCCCTGAAGCAGCAAACAATATTTCAAACCTTTTTAATGTAGCACACTGTACACACACTGCCTGGCTTTGACTGTGTCACATGCAAGAACAGAAGAAGTATTTGTTGCTCAAAAAATGTATATAAAATAAATAGATTGTATTTAGCTATACTTTTTTTTATTTCCTCATGACTGAAAGTTTACACCACTTATAATATTTATGATGATAGAATTGTGAGGGGCACACAATAGCCATGCTGCGCCTCTTTCCTCCGACCCTGCGCAGGATGTACAGTATAAGCCACATGATTGTTCATTGTTCTGAGGCTAAATAAATAGAATGACGTGCCCTCAGATAGCACATTATAGAGGCTTGCCATAGTGTAAAAGATGTTTGTGCTCTATTCCTACTGGCTTTGGCATTATCCTAAATACATACTGTACACTCTCTTTTCATCGGCCGATATACTTGTTTCGTTTAGATTTTGTTAACGTTCCTTTTATTCGCAGATTCACTTTGCAAAAAAGTGTTACTGTTTTAGCGGTTTGTTGGTTCTTCATTTCAGCCTGGTTATGTCAAGTAAATCATTGCTATAATTGGCTAAAACAGATCTTGTGGTAGGCGGATACTAGCCAGTGCTTCATCCAATGCTGTGGCATTTAAATTATGCTTGGTTGGTACTAAGGGGCCCATAGTGTGCCAAGAAAATATCCCCCACACCATTACACTACCACCAACAGCCTGAACCGTTGAGCCAAGGCAGGATGGATCCATGCTTTCATGTTCTTAACGCCACATTCTGACCCTACCATCTGAATGTTGCAGCAGAAATTGTGAGTTATCAGACCAGGCAATGCTTTTTTAACCTCTATTGTTCAATTTTGGTGAGCCTAACTGCAAACTGTAGCAGTTTCCTGTTCTTCGCTGACGGGAGCAGCACCAGTGTGGTCTTCTGCTGCTGTAGCCCATCTGCTTCAGGGTTTGACATGTTGCGTTCAGAGATGGTATGAGATAGTAGGGCTATGAGACCAAAACATCCTGGGCCTATTAGCTTTGGTTTCAGGGGAAACTCCTCCCTCTAGAGATATAAGCTCAGTTCTCTTACCAGTTGATCTCAAACAGTATAAAAACAGTATAAATTATGACCTAAACTATTCATTGTGGCAATGGAGCTAAATGAGTAAGTAAGAAAACGAGCTCCGCTGCCCCTCTATAGTCTGGTGAGTGGCCTTCCAGATCAGTTTAGTGAGTTTGTTGATTTACGTCTTGGTGGTACTTCTCCCCAACAGACCACTGCAGCACTTGCCACCACAGATCTGTAGAAGACATGCAGCATCCTGCTGCACACAGGAAGTACAGTCTGCTAATGCCCTCACTGTTGTCCTTTCACTCCAGCTGCTGTTCAAGTTGACTCCCAGGTTCCTTCTAGCGGTCCACTACCTCAACCTCAAGGCCAAACATGGTAATAGTTAGGACCGCTCCACAAAGTCTCCCATCAGTGTCCTGTACTCCGACTCCTGTCTGGGTCTGATACACCCAACTTCCGAAGAGTTGTCAGAAAACTGCTACAGGTGGCAGGGTCCGGAGCTGTGCTAGACATGAGGTTTACTGAGGTGTACTAAGTGAATGAAAATAGAGACAGGACAGTGTCCTGTGGTACCCCCACATTACTGACTAAGGTATCGGGGAGCACGCCAGCTGCACAAACTGGGGCCTGTCAGACAAATAGTCCACAAGAAAGTGGAAGGGGTGACGCTCCTCATGAGCAGTTTCTCAATCATCAAAAAAGTCTCAGTGGTGCCTCATAATCAGGGTTCTCCTCAAATAGTCCTCTGTCTCAATTTTATCCTCCTGTTATTTTCATTGTCAAATAATTGTGACAAAATCTCAACGAAAAAGCTTATATACTGTATGTTTGCTTCTCTCCTTAATCAGGAAAACTATAAATGTCCTTAAAAGTAAATTATTATTTTTTTGATAAAAGTTTTTGTCTGAATTATGTTTTCTTCCTTACCAACGTCATGTGAACTGTACGTGGTTCCCGCAATACTAAAGTTGCCGTAATGCTTATTGGGCCTTACAGAAGAGGGAAGTGTTTTGATTATATATATTGGATATATATATTGGATGCTTTAGTGACTTCAATAACATCCAAAAAGACCAGAACAAATGTGTGTGTAGTTTTTATATTTATTAAAGGTATACAAATGCCTGGGGTCAGAATGAAAAAGGGACACTAAATGTGTACAAGAAAATGCTGTAAATGTTATCATTTTTCTGTCTACCCAGCTGTCCTATGTAAATTATAAAAAGTCATTAAATATCAAACAAAGGAAATTATGCCTGAACATCGACCCAAAAGATAATAGGAGGGTTAATTGCTTCTTTAGTCCACACTATTTTAAAAGATATTTAATCCTTTTGTTGTTGCATTTTGGTCAGGGGTCATAAAAGAAGGAGCAAGGATCGTTCACAAAGTCCTCGACGTAAACCAAGGTCACCGTCACCCAAAAGGTATATTTCTAAATTTAAAATCTTGTGGATGTGAAAGTGTTTGATAGCCCCTGATTTATATTGTCAAATGTTTCTTTTTTTTTTGTGTGTTATACGTATTTCAGAAGTAAGAAAGATAAAAGGAAGGAGCGAAGTAGAGAAAGAAAAGACAACTCAACTTCAAAAAGAAGCCGCAAAGATGTGGACAGACTGAAGAGCAAGACCAAACCAATGAAGGTGCACCTGTATTTTGTGCTCTTTTTAGGCTAGTACATTATGCCCAATATTGAAATGTAAAAACAAAAGTCTTTTTAGCTTAAAATTTGTTAGCTTTAACTTAGCTTTAAGGTGCAGTAGCTCAGTGGGTAGAGGCGGGTGGGCGGTTCAATCCCCGCTCGAAACATCCCAAAACATCATATCCCGCTCTCCTCCACATACTGTCGTTGTGTCCTTGGGCAAGACACTTAACCTACCTTAGAGAAAAAAACTGATCACTTAAAACATAAAGCACCTGGATTTATTTAGCCTTAATGTGCCATTCTGACAGTCTATGGTGCTGTTCATTTTGCGTGATTAGTTTTGTGGTCTTAATATTATGTATTTATTGTTTTATAAGGCGACCTTGAGTGCCCAGGAAGGTACGTTATAAATAAAAAATATTTTTATTATTATGAATATTAATATTAACAATAATAATAATAACAATAATAATTTATTCATTTTTCTTCTGCTTAGTCCTATTATTAAACAAAGGTGCACACGACAGAAAACTGGGTGCAGGGTGGCACCTCTAGCTCAGTTGGTAGTGCACATGCAAATACACGGGAGACGTGGTTCGAGTCTCGCTCGGGTCATTTGCTCAAAGTCGTTCACCTCTCTCTCACACCTCGTTTCCTGTCAACCTATTGTCTACCATCAAATAAAGGCTAAAAGGCCGCTTTTCATGTTATTTTATGTATTTAGGTGCAAGAGGGGACCCCTCATTGGGGGTTACTTCCCCCAAACCCCTCCACATTGATCTGCAACCACACAAGCAACAACCCCCCGCTTCATTATAGGCCTTAATGTATGAGTTGACAGTTCAGAACAGTGACCCCTCTCTGAGGTTCACTAGGACTTGTATGTACAGTATACGTATATAGTACTATGTATTGATGTATAGATGTATGTTTTTAAAAATAAGAAAAAATTGTAATTAGTGCTGTGTGTTTGGGCTCCAGAGAAGTCTATTACCAACTTCTACACCTCAACAGAAGTATCACAGTCTTGACCTTAAAAAACATTGTTTATATACCAATATTTTCTGTTAATGAGCTCTATTTCTGACTAAGGTTACTTCTTACTTGTTTACAGGAAAGAGTACTCAGACACTCTTAGAGCTTTTATTTGTCATTTCCTGCTCATCCTCCTCTTTCTGCCATATTTTGTGCCTTTTATGCAGTAAACTCTGTGGGCGAGCCCAGCTGAAAGAAATATTTAGGGGCGTTTCATTGAAATCAACAGTTGGTTGTGCATACTCTGGGGATTGTTGTGGTATGTTTAATAAATCCCAAGTGTGCTTTGCTGTACAGACACTTTTACGCACAGATCTCGTTTCTACACAACATTGGCAAATAAGGGCCAATGTCCCTGACCTGTTCTTAGCCCCCACTTTGCCTGTCACATGCACACGTCTCAGGGGTTCACTGAAACCTAGCAGCAGAGCTGCTCCTCTGATCGGGAAACCTTCAAGGTTAAAAACTGTGTCCATGTCTCACGTCTTGCTGAAATGTACCTTGACTTGGATACATGACAGTTAACTGTTGTTTCTCATTATTCAACAAAACATTGCACACTCAGTGTCTCCATATGTCAAGTATTTTATTCAGTAACATTTTGGCCTTAGCCTTGCTTCTTCAGATTATTGTGTTGTCTGCTAAAATTGGCAGTTCTTTTAAAAGGAAGTCCCATTTGTCCAAAACAGGTGGCAATGCTCACACAAATGTGTTCTGTGGGAGGGGTTTCACCAGCTACAGGTCACACCCAAAGAAATAGACAACCATACACTATACAACATTCAACATAAGACTAAAGCTAATTGTTGTTTAAAATAGTGACTCACAATATCATCAACATAAATCCTACCATCTATGAGTAAAAGATCTGGTTCCATTCTAATTTAAGCAAGTTGTTTTTCAGGTGGAAAGGAACTATGAAAGGGAAGAAAAGGAAGAATATGACAGTGCAAGAGAGGACTCATCCACACCTAGTGAAGACCTATTACCTCCATGTACCCAGCATAATGGCAGCTACAGGAACCACCGTGAGCACAATGCATCTATGGCTGTGTGACGCTATGGTAACAAAGTGTGTTCTTTAGCACCATGTATTTTGTATTGTTTTTTTCTTTTGTGTTTTGTGGGATGTTACAGGGGTCCTGTAGTTCAACTTGAAAGTGTCACCATTTTATTCATTCTTGGATCTGATGGCGGGAGAAAGCCAAAACAATACAATCATGTACTAATATTATATACCTGATGTACAGTTTTTATTATTTAAACAAAATTGACAAATATGTCAAATGCTGTTAAAAGATATGAAAAGACATCTTATCAACTTTATCAGTTCCTTTACTTTGTCACAGTTTGATAGTGTATAGTGGTTGTACTTGTTAAACCATAAATGGGAAAAAGTCTCATGAAGTGTGACTTCTCTCTTGTTTTTTGTTTGTTTTTTTAACACAAGCTATTTTGTAAAAATACAGCAAACTGTTAATATATTTTATTGTCCTATATGCCAACACAAAGTCATTACTTGATTTAAATTCATTAATGCATATACTGTAAATTCACTTACTATCTTTTACATTTCCACTGAGTTTAATTCTATTTTGTTATGTTGTAAGATAAAATATTAATGTTTTTGTATATAGATGAAGGCCTATACTTATAAAGGTGTTAATCTTTATATTTCATTACACAAGATAAGATATGGGTAATGTTACAAGTCAGCACAGAAAGGTCAAAAGTGCCTAGGCTAAGATTGTACATATTCTAATTTAAAAAAACACTGATTTAACAGTCTCTCTAAGTTTGTTTTGTAGCATTGGCAGCCAGTCATTAGCAAATAATCTCGAAGTATTTAATGCTTATTTTGTGGATGTTATTTTATATTTTTGTTGTCGTTTCAGTGTATTTATGTAGGAACTACATTTAAAAAAATTTTTTTAGTAAATGTATTAGCAGCCCTCCTCATAACCTTGTAAAAACATTCATTTCAATGTTTGACAAATAAATAAAAAGCTAAGTTTGAAAAAATATGCAAGAGTATGCAAGAAAGTGACTATACCTAGCCAACATAAAATTACATTTAAAAACACAAACAGTACTTATGGGTTATTATGCTTTCGTTCTGAGTGATATGTTATATTAGATTATCCTAATTTTCATTTATCATGAGTTCCTTTTCTTGTGAATTTTTACCCGCCCAGTTAAACTATCTTTGTAGGCTGGTTTTTCATCTTAGATCTCACGTCCCTCTCTCGCCAGCTTGTCAGTCAACAACTGCTTGCCTGAAACTTTACTCTTAAAAATTAATATAATAATACAATTCAATTAAACACAAATGCTAACATGGCTTCTGGGTAAGATAATTGTCAAAATAACTTGGTTTGCAGATTGCTTTATGCCCACCTGTCTTATTTTTTACTCTCTCTTATAGAGTAAAAACTATTTCACAGTGTTGTTGACATGTCAAAGGAAGGACTGGAACAAAACTGTCCAACATAGTCAAGCCCTGGTTTCTTAACTAATTCTTTTTCAGTGGCTTCTGTACCAGTAGTAACAGGAATACTCTGAGACATTAAAACCTGCTGAAACATTTCCATAGTTGTATATCCACAAGTGATGGCAGGCTGAGATCCAAGGCCTCTTTCTTCTGTGTCTTCAGGGGTGTCACAAATGATGTCGTTACCCATGTCTCTTTGGATCAGTCATTAGTGCTCTCTGGTGAGTCTGCTTTTTCCTCTGTAGTGCGGAGAAATGGTAAAGAATCACAGGGCACAGCATCTTCAATAATTTTTAAACTATTTGTATCCCATTCTTCCACTTTTAAAGTTTTAAGTGACTCCAACAGTTCCTAATGAAAAACAACATATCTTTAGTGTCTAGGATACACTCAATGCAAGTATGTATTGACATTTTTGTCCACTTATACTCACTGCTTTGCAAGACATATCTATTTTCTGTATGACGTTGCTGTTTTTAGGGTTTGGTATGCTTGGCCACAGGATTACTTTTGTTCTAAATTTTGAGGATGTGAGAGAAGAGATTGGAGAGGTAGTTTATTTGCTGACCTTAATTTGCACTTTTGAAGTAGTCAGTAAAAGTTTACCTCTTTAAAATTGGAGCTGCAATTATAAGCATTGTGGAAATGACAACGAAGAATATGATAATCACAATGTTCAAATAGGCTGTGGGGAGAATAGACATAAAACAATTAGTACTTTTTGTTACTTTAGATCTAAAAATAACCAATATTGTTGTTCTTCAGATGTGTGAATTGTTAAATTATTGCTATAACCTTGATTATTTGTTTTAAAGACGCTTGTAATGCTTCTTACTCCTGCTCCAGCCTTGGTGAAACCTGAAATCTGGACGTGGTATCCTTTGCCTATTTTGAGGTCCTCCAATTTCCAGCTGGTTAATGCTGGGCCTATGGTTAGGTCTGCAAGCAAAGGTTCAAAACACTTTTAAAGCATGACTAGAAGAAAAATAAAATAATAGATTAACACTCACTTTTTTCTTCTGTATGAGCTCCCTTGTTGTACTCTTTGCAGTAAATGATATAACCCAACAGAAAGCCTCTGAGGTCTTCCTCTGGGATGGGCAACCACTGCAGTACCACTGAACTGGATGTCACGTTGTGATAGCTGATGTTTGTTGGCGCGCTGATGGGTGCTTAAAGAAATCGTGAATGGTTTTGTAGTAGTAAGTAAAGACTTATGCCCCCATTTTAAACATTATAAAACAAAAACATGGGACCGTAAATTCTAACTTACATCCTTCTGTGAAATAGAAGTGTGTGCTCCCGTAGGTGTTCTCACCGTTGCTTATCTGTTTCATGTTGCAGGTCTCTTTGTTTGGTCTTGTGTGTAGAGAGAGGCTATACCTCTTGTAAGGCTCCAAAGGTTCTACTCATTCAGAACAGTTGCATTATTTAAGTACTGTGTACATTCTTTGTTTTTAATCCTGTGACTCCTATACATACCTGGTAAAGGGAGTGTCTTGTAACTATTTTCATTTTCAAAAAATGACACATATGCTACTTTTCCATGTTGCTTCTCACTCCACTCTACAGAGTAGCAGACATATTTTTTCAAGAGATGGGCTCTCCAATAAACAGTTAACGACGTATTGCTATTTACTGTGACATTTAGCCTCCCGGTTTCCAAACCTATGATAATAAACAGTATATATAGTTATTCCCTCATTTAATTATTTAATTAAAGGTAAAGTTATAAGTATGCATATGAGTACTCACTTCTCACATCCTCATGCATATGTATTTTTTGACTTAAAGGTGGGGAGGCACTTGCGTTGTTGAAGGCACTAATATTAACAACATATGCTGAATAGGACAAATTCAGTTTGAGCTCAGTGTTGGTGGTGTTAAGGCACTCATTGGGCAGCTCTTTCGATGCTTTTCTAATTGTTACATAATACCCATCAGGCCTTTCGTTTGCAGCAGTCTGACAAATATAGATTTAAAATTAAAAAGATGTTTTACAGTAATTTATTGGCTTTATTTGTTCTTGAAAGTTGAAAGAAAATGTGAGATTCTACCTTCCAAGTTATAGAAACCAAACGGCTGCCCTTCACTGTATTGACCACTTCCTTCAGACTGGTGATAAGCGGCTGCACTGTCAGTTCTGTAAGAAATCATAATTAGACATATCTACATTGTGCATAGTGCTGCAGTCTGAGCTAGATAACAATCTACAAACCATAATTTAGTTTACTGAACATGATGAACAAACCTGGAGGAATGGTGTAGTTTTTACTCCAGGGGCACCGTAAGCACTTTTGGTTAACGTCACAACTTATCTGAGCGTCATAGACCAGATGTGAGTTTAGATTGTCCATCTTGTCAGTTTGAGATGACTGTGAAAAATAAGATGCAAATAGATTTTTGTCAAATCTGCAATTACATTGTTCTCACCAGCAAACCAAAATCTGGCCAAAAAAAAGGCTTTGGTCAGCTAAATACAATTAGTTGCATTATTGTTTTATTGCTTACATTTTTCCATGACAGAACACCCTGTTCTGTATATCTCACAGAGTAACCAGTAATGGCATTTTTATCATGCGATAGCCAGTCCACATTCACATCTAGTGTCCCAGAATGGCGGTAAAAGGTGACTTTATGCGGAGGACCACATCTAACTGAAAAGCAAAGGTACTATTATCAAAAACACATAGTTAACACATTTTAATGGAACATAACAAAGATGTATTGTATACTTACCTAGACTAATGGGCGAAACTCTGAAAATGGCTTTTGTGCAATTTTGTAACTCAGGATTTTCTATAACCAAAGCCGTCATGTTCTGGTCTTCAAATATTTTAAGTTTTTCTTTAAAGGTTTCACTTACGTTGCTGTGTGTCTCACAATAACCACTGATATAAGGTAGAAAAAAGACATTAAATATGCTGCAGATATTATATGAGTTGACTATTTTGCCTGAGCTCTCTCTCTGGCACAATGCTGTGTTGTGATCACTTAAATTACTTGGTGTTATAAGACATAATATGTTTTGTTAATTAAACGTATATATTTATTACCAAAACTGTCTGATGCTCCTATTTAGTGTGTATTTTGTCTTTATTGTAATGAAACTGTATTGTAACATAGGTATTGAACTTCCTTTTAATATGTTTATTTTGGGTTTTCTGAGAGAGTTGGTAGAAATCTTACAACATTTTTTAAACATGAGGTGTGTACTGTTTTGAGATTGATGTGGATTCAGATGAGGTCTGTGGTACGTACGGTTGTTCTATGATGAGCGTGTAGGTCGTTTTGGATGAGTTGTTTCCAGGTTTCCATTCACATTTTGTATTTTTCCTAGTTACATCCATAAAACAGTCTAAATCGTGGACTTCAACAACAGAAACAAATGTAATGTTAAGTTTTGTAACAGGTTTCACAAATGACAATTCAACTTTGGAATTCAATGAGTTGAAGTCAGTTTCCTTACCTGTATAAAACCTACAGTGCTGATATAAAGACATGTTACACTTATGTGAAACAAAGCCTGAAAATGAATGGAAAAATGAAGCAGTGCTTTAAAGGTAAGCGAATAGTAAGGTATGTTTAAGATTCAGACACAAAGAATAGTTAAACATACATCCAACTTGTATAAATGTATGAATAAAACACCTACTTGATGCTTGAACATGAGAGAAAAAGAGACCTTAAAAAAAGAAATGGTGTATCACAGTTATATGCAGGCTGTTACCTAGATCCTCAGTAAGTTTTGGATTTTGTTTGACTTACCTATGATGATCATGGATAAATGGCTTGCATTTATAGAACAGCACTGAGATCCACAGCACATCATGCTGTCTAAGAATACTACTATAGTACTGTAATCATTACAGACGCTGTCGGGACTGGCTTTGAGACTTCTTTCACCCACACCCTGTTACCATACACAGAAGCTTTACTCACAGTAGCCTCTCTTACAATGAGGCAGAGGGAAATATTGTGCTGGGTTATTAAGTTAGTTTAAAGGGGGTGGAGACTTCTGCCACCAGGTTTAGGGACTGATAACAAAGAATAAGGTGCTGCTAAAAACAAAAAAAAAACATCATCTTGTCTGTTCTTTCTTTAGTCACAACGGGTATACCACAAGATTAATATTCATATTTATGACTCGTATTTTGTATTTCTTTCAGAGCTTTTGGCTTTCAAAGAATGTTACTCGAAATTGACATGAAAAAACAAGATTTCATTTTGCATCACAGGTCTGATTGACTCTTTCAGTTTGAGTAGTTCTTGATAGAAATCTATTGCCTAAATAACACAAAGTGTTCAGAAGAAATACCACATACCACAATAAACATATACCTGAAGAGAATGAAATGGGATAGAGGCTTAAGCATGAGTCAAGTGATGCCATTAAGTCTTTTAAGTTCTGAAATTTGCAGAGAACAGAAAGCATGAGAAAACACAAGTATTTGATGCTGTTTGTTCCTCTTTTAGAGCTGAAACACAGGAAGTTCACGCCTCTATTGGTTCAACAAGCAAGCCTGAAGAATGTTGTTAGTGTTCTCTATCCGCATTTTGATCTAACACTTGAGTATTTTTTTGTGAAGTAGATGTGATAGCACTAGTCACTTGCCCCGTCCTCCCACCTTTCAAAGTGTTGGAACGGGGGAACTCAAGTGGTGAGAGTTCAATCAAAAGTGATGAATAAATTACAAAATGCACGTTTTTGAGCCTCATCAAAAGAAATTTCCGCTAAATGAGGTCTGCCTACTCATGTGTTTCTCATTTGTAAATTTCCCCTGTTTTGCCCTTATCATTCTGACAATCAGCAGTGAGACGTAAAAGACGTTTCTATTCTACAAGTCATGAAACATAATGTGGCTTCTTCTTACGATGTGTTGATTTTGATAAAATCTGTCTATGTTCTCTGCCAGTATGCTCAACATTTTTTTATTACATAAAAATGCATACAAGCAACAATTTCATAAATAACCACATTGTTTTTGTAGTTGATATCTCACATGTTTAAAGTCAAGAAATGTTTTTTCAAAATGTATCTAAATTATATGGATATATTTGCAGTCAGTATGAAAATAAATCTTTTTTAGTGTAGACCTCTAGAGCAGGGGTCACCATGAGGGTCCGGAAATATTTTATTAAAAGATGTGTTTAAATATACTTTTAATTAAGTTAAATCTAATTTATTCCACACCTAAAGCCTTTTGAACACTGTGGAGATACAGTAAATGTAGGTCCTCGACTGTCCTCTGTATTTTTTCCTTTGTTTACATGAGGAGGGATGTTTCTGAGTGACACAGATCACAGAAAAAAGGAAAATGCATGAAAATCAAAATAGGCTAGAGTTCATTCAAAGCCACAATAAAACTGGATTTGACAGAAAGGATAAGGCTCAAGACCTGGTTGTTTATTAACATCAGCCTGAAGTCCTGCATATTAAGCTTTTAATGGTCCTTTATAAATGTGTAAGAACATTTTGAAAAGGTGCAGTCCTAATTCATCCTATTGTCAGTCCTCTGAAGACAACAGGAAAAAGGAAAAATGTACTAAGCATTCATTTTTTAGCATTAGTTGTTGCTAATGACTAAAATGTTACTGTTCAATTGCTCCAGGTTTATCTTAAACCTTTATTAAAGATTTATTTCCTGTGTTTTCACAGCAATTTAATTAAAATGCTTATGATTACTTCTGTAACAGCATTTAGGATTCTCACAAAAAAAAAAAAAAAATGACACTAAGGCAGACTTATTTGTCACTCAACTCCAAAAACTCTTACAAATTTTCAGATTTTTAACCATGTTAGGTTCAAATGAACGTGAATGGCGCAAGCTAAATTTCATGTTTGCAAATTTAAATGAGGTCAAATATGCGAGATCAACAAGTCAACTAACAGAATAAAGAAGTTAACAGACAAATTCAGAACTCACCACATTATTAGACTTCTTTACTTCCCTCTGAGCTTGCCTTTTTTTAATCCTGACATGATAACTGTCTAGTGCTGCATTCATTTTGTGATTATAACAGCACCCCGGACTGGCGGATAAAGTGGTGTCGTTCACGGAGCTTAGGAGCTGTATTTCTCTGATAAAATAAACGTTCCCTTTCCGTCCATAACATCAGTGAATGTCCGTAATGTTTTGCCATCGAATCCCGAATGGATCCCAAGGTTCAACTTTTTGACTGTGGTCATTTCTAACTCATATATTAAACTACACTAAAGTTGTTGAATCTGCCGCTGTGTGTCCGTAACCATAGTAACCCGAGGACCCATAGCTGTCCTAGAAGTGCCGGTTCAAAAATATATTTTCCACAATGTGTTTGTAATTATAGAATATTTCTTGCGGTCCAGATCAAATCCTCTCCAGGTCTGGATTCAGCCAGAGTCCGGCTGTTGGGGACCCCTGCTCTAAAGGTTCCCACTAAAGTGGCCGAACACCAGCACATCAATTAGAACAAAATCTGTGTTGAATAAAATGGGTGTGACACTGAGACAGAAAATGTGATTTATCCTATTTTATGAAGCTTAGGCGGAAATTCCTTCCCATTCATCCATTCAACTACTCCGCTCTTCTCCTATCTTGCATCACAGGACGTCTTAACGCCTGCCAGGGTCTAGGATTTCTGATCCTTTTCCACAATAACTTTCTTACTTATGGCATGTTAAAACTGAAAACATCTGCATCAGCAGATGGGAAGTTCTTAGTCACTGTTAGGAAGTGACCACTATCCTGTAAACAACAAAGTTGGCTTAGAAATATGTCAGGATAAAAGGTCAAGAGTCCCAAGGTGGAAACTAGGCAAGGCTGACCGGGAGACTGGCCCAGTATCCAGGTGTAATAGAACACCAGCCTGCAATAGCGCATGACCTCGACCTCCCTCCTTTTAAATTAAGACGAGCACTCTCAAAGACTAGGATAACAACTCCACTCTGAGCACACACTTGATGTGGTTTTGAGAATAATCTTAAAGTTTTTTAATCTTATCTGGGATACTGGGTGCATTCCCTTTAGAAAGTAAAAATCTGCAAAGGCAGAAACACCATGGAAATCAGTGTTATACCTAAAGCCAAAACTAATTAACAACAATTATTGCACTGTTCTTTGATGTTGAAAAGGCCTATGATATGGTAAGGAAGGAGGGTCTTCTCATTAAGCTGTGCAAGCTTGGAGTATGAGGGAAAATATTAAATTGGGTAAGATGTTTCGTTTGGCCGGCAAATTCAAGTAAGGGTAGTAAAGAAGATTCAGATGTATACACTGTAGAAAATGGGATTCCACAGGGCAGTGTATGTAGTCCTATTTTGTTCAGTGTGAATGAATAATGATATTTTTGAGGAGATGGGTGGGTCAATTGGAAGGTCACTATACGCAGATGATGGCGCACTGTGGGTGAGAGGAAGGAATCTGCAGTTTCCTCAGAAGAAAATGCAAGGGGCAGGTGGAGCAGTGTAGAGTCACTGTGCAATATTCAGTATTCTGCCTGCTGTATACAATATTAGTCCACTTGTAAACTTGTGCACGTGGCAGAGTGGTTAGCACTTCTGCCTCACAGCAAGAAGGTCGTGAGTTCAAAACCCGGCCGACTCAAACATTCTCGGCCGACTCTGGTCTTTCTGTGAGGAGTCTGCATGTTCTCCATGTGTTACCGTGGGTTCTCTCCGGGTACTCCGGCTTCCTCCCACCGTCCAAAGACATGCATGTATAGGTTAATTGGAAAAGTGTCCCTAATGAATTTGAGAGTGACTAACTGGCCACTGTCCAGGGTGTTCCCCGCCTCAGGCCCAAAGCTGCTAGGCTCCAGTTACCCCCGACTCCTAACGGGACTAAGCGGTAGAAAATGAATGAATGAACTTGTACACTTGTAAACTTGTAAACTGTACATATGTCAAACAAAAAAGCGACTTTCACAAAAGTGCTACTATAGGCTAGTTCTATTTGTTTAAAGTGGTTTTGAGCAACACGATTTTTTTTATCTTGAAGCTATTGAATTTATTTCACAAACGCCATTCCCCGTGATCGTCATTTATTGACGGCCCTTAAGTTTAAACGCTCCGTGCTAAAGAGCGGAGCTTCTAGCGTCATCACCATGACACAGTAGTCTGACACAGACAAAGGAGCTCGCGGTGTAGGTGCGAGGCTTTGTATCCAACGTCAAACTATCTTCTCCGCGGTGTCAATAGCCTATTGCTTTTCAGGTATTTGCTGGTGGCCTATGTGCTCTCCTGTGGAGTCTCTGCCGCTCTCCGCCGCGTTCACCTCTCTTCCGCATGCGTCCTTTGCCGCCTCCGTTCGAGGTGAGAAGCAGTTTCCTCGGTAGGACAGGTAGAGTGGGTTGGGCGAGAAAGCTGGAGCTGTCCACCGCGTCCCGGAGCTCAAGCGTAGTGTAGCCCAACACTAGCCGGAGTATTAGAGCAACGAGATGTCTTTTCAACAGATGCGTTTCTGTTCGTCCGTTTGACTAGTGCTGGTTTCATATAGCGTTGAGCTTGATATTGTAACAGCCTCTGACTCACTTGGGTCTGTCTTTGCTTTGCTTCTCTTTAATATCTACAATATGGCTTTTGCTATTTTCTTATTACATCCCTGAGAAAAACAAGTCTGATATTTGCCTGTATCTCAGAATAAGGCTTTTTGAGAAATAAAAAGCTTACCTTGAACATTTTTATTTAATAACTTGATAACAAGAGCATGTTGTCACATTTAGGCTATATTTTCAGGGGCAGAGTGTAGCCTCATTAAGAATGAAATATAAGTTTAGTGCTTCTAGTTGGGAACAAAAGAGCACACTGTTTACTAGTTAATTTATTTACATATTCACATGATACATATTCACATGATGTACAGTTTACAAGTTTACAAGTTAACAAGTGTACTTAATATTGTACAGCTGGCAGAATATCTCACAGTGACTCTACAGAGGAGTTACAGTACAGAGTTCAGACATTGATGGCGACTGGCAGAATGATTTCCTGTGTCTCTCGGTGGAGTAGCGTGGCAGTAACAGTCTATTGCTAAACGAGCTCTTGCAGCTGACCAGTACTTTGTGGAGCGGGTGGGAGGGAAAGTCCAGAATAGTCCTGATTTTGGACAACATCCTCCTTTCCGACACAACAGTCAGAGAGTCCAGCCCCTCCCCTACAACATGTCCGGCCTTCTTGATGTTCTTATCAAGTCTATTAGTGTCCCTCACGCGCAGACCAGCAGGCCACAGTGTACATGATGGCCACCATAGACTCGTAGAACATCCTGAGCATAGTCCTGCAGATGTCAAAGGACCTCAGCCGCCTCAGAAAGTAGAGACTGCTCTGGCCCTTCATGTAGACAGTGTCCACGTTCATGCCCCAGTCCAGTTTATTGTCCAAATACACACCCAAGTATTTGTTCTCCTCCACCACGTCCACATTAACCCCCTGGATAGAGATGCGGGTCACAGCAGCTTTAGTCCTCCTCAGGTCTACCACCACTTCCTTAGTCTTTATCACGTTGAGCTGGAGATGGTTCTTTCGCTCCAGGTGACAAAGTAGTCCACAGCAGTCCTGTACTCCTTCTCGTCACCACCGCTGATGCATCTAAACACTGCAGAGTCGTCAGAGAACTTCTGAAGGTGGCTGGACTCTGTGCACTAGTTGAAGTCTGTGGTGTAGAGGGTAAAGAGGAACCAGTTTGATATTTTAGTTTGCTTTTGATACAAACTTTTAGTATAGATTTGTAAATGTTAGTAAAGTTAATAGTTAGTTTCAGTTTGATTATTTTCATTTTGAGGTGAGCTCTCATGGATCACAGAGAGAATTGTTTCTCCTGTCACTTGAGTTCCAATGAATATTCAGGCTTTTACAGGTGCTCAGTCTTCAACAGGAATGTGAGCCTTTAAAAATAAAACCTGTACGTTATCACAAAATCGTCCTACAGTACAGTGTTCTTGGCCAAAGAAATGGGAATGCAAAAATTAATGTCACAATTTAGGTTGAGTTTAGGTTATAAATGAGCTTCACCTCTCGGCTAAAGGTAATGTTTATAAATCCATGGTGAGGAAGGGCCCCTAGGACCTATTCCGCTTAGAGCCTTATTTGTAACTGCCTCCGAGAAGTCTATGAGTCATGAGTTACATTACATACCAGAACATCTCAAAGAGATAATGTGTTGACAAGGGTTACTCTCTAACGCGTGTGACCATCTGGGCACCAGCAACTCTGGTCCTGTTATCAGTGGTAAACAGGCTTGGGGCAGCAATTTCCATCTGATCTATCTTGAGTTAACAGGACAACACTTTATCAGGGTCACACTGGGTATAATGACAAAATCCTTTGCAGCCTACAAAGCCAATTATACCGTGGCATAAAGTATTGTTGTTGCTCAGGCTCATGTAGACATTAAGGCTAGAGGGCGCTGTTTTCTTGAATATATTTTTTTGGACACGTTTATACTAGAGCTATTTTTACAAACCACATTTTGGCCACAGTCTCTGAATAAATGCAAAACAAAAATACAAAAAAAACATCTTCAACATTACAATACATAGACTTTGTATTATAAATCTATCAAGCTATTATCTATTAAAGCACAGAGTCTTTTTAGTGTTTACTGAAGATCAAAGTTGTGAGGGGAGGCCCCCTAGTGGGTGGTTTGTTGGGCGCTTTAGTCGTCAGATTAAGTTGATTTTGCTCTGTCAAATGAGCATAACTGCTTTTGGACTGTTTCTCATTGTGCAACATTTAACCTCCCAAGTAGGCCTAAGCTACAGTAAGTAGATTTTAAAACAGGAGTACATTTTGCGTAATTACTTATTTATCTATCTAAGATTCGTATAAAATATAAATAATATGTAAAATATAGTTATTTTACATAACACAGTTAAAATGCGTCAGAAACTCTTCCACTTACTTTTTTAAGATTGTCAACCAATCCTCGTTTGTTTCGGTAGCAGGTGTCATCTGATTGGTCCGCTCTCGCAGGTTGTGGGTGGGGTTTATTTTGGACACCGAGCAGTAGCCCACTTCATTTAAGGCAACATGGTTCCGCGCCTTATGTGTGATTAATGCAGATAACTTCAGCCACAGAGGAGCCCCTAGTTTGGCGTCAGGTGCAATGTCGATGATTTGTTGACTTATTTTTTCTTCTTTTAGTTAGTTGCCTATGTTTTGATAGCATCCTGAGTTTGTTCCTTTGAGGGTCGGCGAGAAATGGGGACTAATCAGGAATATAATGTTACTGGACAGGTGATTTGTGGCTGTAATTAGCAGCGAGTGTGTACTCTGTTCGTTTTTCGACGGAGGTGTTTCTTCAAATTTTATAGCAGTAATGGAGCAGGAAGGCTTTTTGGCAACTCTGAGAACCGGGGAGAGTCGTTCTTCGTCAGGTTCTGACACCATGTCTGAGGGAGACGACCTCATAGCTGAACTGAACGTTAAAAATAATTACGAGGACGACAACAGCCACTCGGACTTTCAGTGTGTCAACGAAATGGGGGATGATGGCACCCTTCAAAATGAGCATGACGAAGAAGACAAGGATGAAAAGGTAAACACGGAACACGTAGCAGAAAGTCTCGGGCTATTCTGGAGTTGTGCATGTTTTAAAGCAAACCATCCTGACTTACAAACCTACCTGTGTTTTGACAATAATGAATGACACTATATTTGAAGAGACAGCAGATTTTGAATACAAAACAGTTGCCAGACAGCCCAACACATAGGATTTGTGTGTTTTGGTCATACTGATGTCAAGCAGATCTCAGACTATTGTTTAGATTAGCATGGAAGTGAATAGCTACTCCACGCATTGCACAGAAAAGTCTAATGAAGCTGTTAGCCCCTAACATATACTTTTGAATCCCATATTTGTCTCATAGTAAACATTTTTTAAGTAGTGCAGGCTGCTGCTATTTTTTCAAGAAACAGATGTGGAAAAAGGAAGAAGACAAAAATAATGCCTGAGCCTTATTAAACAATGTTGGATGGTTGATGGTTATTCCAACTGGTCCAACTGGCTTCAGATGAACTTAACCCAGGCCAACTTTTGCATGGGTGTGGTGATTGGATTAAAAGCTGTAGTTTGAGCCTGTTCTAAATCATATCATGCAACATGTCTCCAGGCTGTAGGTGGGGTGCACTGTCATTCTGCAAAAGTCCCATTTTAAAAAAACAAAAAAAGATTTTGGACAATGCGAACATTTGTTGTGCAACCATGTGTTTTGTTCCAACACATGCACCCATCGTTCATCCAAAATGAATCATTTTCTCTCACCTGTTGTTGCAGGAAATGTTGTAAGAGTCCACCCTTTTACTGTTACTGACTTAACTCAAAGACCACTCAGGCCTCAAGAACGTGGGGTCAAAACAGCTCGTGTCATTCAGAATGTCAAACTAAACGGACTTATCTCACATGCAAGCTGGATGGGCCTTTTGATTGTTCGGAGGGTTTAGCCAGGACACTCTGACAGTTCTAGCTTATACTGTTGTAGTGTTTTAAGCAGGAAAGTCTTCTGAGAACTCAAAATGACATGACCTCTCATTAAAAATACCAGCTCAGGTATCCCTCCTAGTCCGTACTTAGCACAGTGTTATGTTTCAAAGTGTAAACTACTAACTACAGCAATGCCCTGTCGCCTTTTTTCCACAACTGTTTTGGACAGGGTATAGTCTCAACACCAGTCATGGTACTTATTATAAACATCTAGAGCTGTCAAGTGTTGTGGCCAGTGGCAACGCGATCTCCTTCTAGGATGTGATTATGCAATGCTTACATAATTACATATTTTCTGCACAAATAAAAAAACAAAATATGAGGTATATGTTTGTAGTTAGTCATGAGTCAATATTAATCCAGACTAATCCTACTTGTTTGTCACCTCTTTATTAGCATTGTTCAGTGTGCTGTGCATTATTAATCATACTTGTGGCTTCCAGTCATTTGGTGCTAAGGGAATAAGAGTGAATCCAGCACATTCGCTTGCCAAAGTACACAGTCTGTTTTAATAAATTTACCCTTTTATACAATGTAAACGTTTGATTTTGAGAATCATAAATCTCTCGACTTATTCCTTCATTGTAGCTGTGGTGGTTGTATATTGATGGGAATGTTTTGGGTTTACGATGTCCTTGTCATCCGCTCAGTCATCCACAAGATATTTATGCTTTAGATGTTTGTCATGAAGCTGCTATGTGTTTCCTTATTGTAAATTACCTGCATGAGATGTTCCTCAAAAGTTTAATGAGTTACGGAGTTTTTATACCAGGTCTGCAGGTCTTCTTGAGAACTGTCCTTACATCTGGCACTGGTCTCAATTTGTCTCAAGGCAGATTATTGGCCAATCTTTCAAAATGTGCCCAAGCTCACTGGCCATATTTAATATTTTATCAGGCACTGAACAGGGAAATCTCTTTGCAATAACACGCCTATTTAAAATGCCGTCTGGTTATTTCTGAAGTCACTGTACTGAACACAAAGAAGCTGTTTGACACAAGTTTGCAGAGTTTTTTTTATTTTTTTTGCTGTGACTGAGGCTGTAATTGTACTATTACTATTTCTATGTATTTGTAAACAAGCCCAGAAAAAGCCCCCAAAAATATTATATATATAAAAATAATAATCTCTCATAGTTGCTTCATATTCTTCTCTTATTATGTTGTTTTCCCATTTCTCTCCCTTAGTTGGACAAATGCCACATAGTTGTTTTTTTATATCGGTGCAAGATGTCAGTGTAGTGTACCAATATTTGCTCATTTGAAAATGTTTAACCTTCTTTCTGCGTGGTGTTTGTAGCTTATCCAGTGTTGTTCTACTAAATCCAGAGTCTTCTGTGTATGCAGGAAGCCCATCAGGTGTCATTGTATACTTTGTCCCTAAGAGGATTGCGGCAAGCTGGTTAAGACTCTGACTCCTACTCCCGGTCTGTGCCTTTCCTGGAGCCACCTTGATTTTTTGACTTGTTGAATATCCTGAGTCTATAGCTATGTCTGATTTCTGTGCAACCACTTTTATAGTGGCTAAGCTTCAAAAGTGATATGAGATCCGATCTGATAAAATCTAAATAAGATGCCTCAGGGTAGAAAATTTTGTCTGTGCAAAGCCTCAACTGCTGGCAAGGTGAGTGATTTTTAAATAAAAAAATTCTTAAATTTATTTTATTATTATTTGATATTACTTGAGCGTTGTGTTCATGTACAGACTGAACACTGCCACACCTACTCACCTGGAGACTGGAGAATTTACTACTTGTTGATTTTCAAGGGTTTTAATATAGAATTTCTACTCGGATTGACTGGATGCTTGTCGATATGCACTACTATACAATCTTGGGTAGAATTGCTGTGTGAAAATTAGGATAAACAAAAAAATCTAATCTAACATTAAAGCAGCAGGCCTAGGCTTGGCTAATGTTAACATTTAAACCCTTGGGCTTATTATGTTCTTCCCCAGGCTTGGACATATTGTCCTGTTCACCATTAAACAGCCAATGTTCCATTGGCTATATTATTTAAATATTTCTTGTGTTTATGTTGTAAATGTTCCACACAGAAAAGCCAAGATCCAGACATGGTCTAAAAATGATTATGTTGTCTTAGTGCCATAAACATAAACAATTCCATTGGTTGTTGTTCACTTAGCTTTAATTTGAAAGTTATTTATCATCATTACACATGGTTTCCCACTCAAGCCTGAGTATTTTCAGCTTTTGTATCAGAAGAACACAGGAAGCTACCCCAATCCCCAGAGAACATGCACAGCCCAACAAGTAGATTAGCAAGAGTTTATTTGGCAAATGGAGAGACCTGTTGATATGGGAAGAATAATTGGGGTTCAATGGGCAAGTGGAGAGATGTGTGCCATGTGAAGAATTGTAATTTTTTTTTTTTTTTTTTTTTTTTTAAATTTAAAGCATGAGGCTGAAGTACACTCTTGCTTTTGAGTAAACATTAACATCCGCAGAAAAGAGCAATCTGAGGCCAGGAGAGTTGAAGGAGGCAGATGTTGGGTGACAAGGTCAACTAGAATCTATTTTATTTCTGCAGCTGACCTTAAAAAGAGAAAGTAATGTTCCCTGTCTAAAGTATTTACATAGTTCAGTTCACATAGACCAAATTACACCATTTTGTAAAATGTGCTGTAGTGAATTTAAAATATGAAAAGCAGTATGTAAAAATGATATTGACTGAACAAAGCCTTAACTGAATACATAATATTGACAAATTTCCCTTCCTGCTTTACTGTAAAGGGCACTTGTTGTGTCTTGGCAACCAGTGAAGAGCACTATAAATGTGCGTTTCCTTTTGTAAAAGAGTCCTTTCATCCATTTCAGTCACATTGTAAACAACACTTCACAACAAATATTTCAAAGGAAATTAATGTTCAGGGCTTTGAATGTGAATGCTCAGTTAGTTTTTTGTACAAATGAGATTGTTTTCTGTAGAAGTGATGAGTCAGTCCTCTTCACCAAAGTGCTGTGTTGCTTCCATGATGAGAACCCACTTACTTGAGCAGTGCTCTCAAGAAATCAGTCTCACAGGCTGAGAGTAACTACATGGTGAATTCAGTTTTTTCCACACTTCGGATGCTCTTGGGAATATTTGCAGTTCTTGCTACTCCTGCTCTGGTTTTCAGTGCCATTGCTTGTGTTTATTTATTTATTTTAATGTTATTGTTTTGTCTCTTTTAATATCTACCCTAGCACACATTTCTGCTGAGTGTATAGATGGCTATAGCTTTCCTTAAAGCTTTTTGAGAGAAGAATTCTTCATAGAGGAGAGAGGAGGTTGGGAGGCACTTGGGAAAATGGTCTGTTTAGTTTCATTGAGCGGGTGCTGTGGTTCGTATCATAGATCTCAAATGCCTTGAGATACAAGATTAAAGAAATAAGGTATACCTTTTTTTATAAATAAATGTCTGCCTCTAAAAGCAGGTAAGGGAAAACATAATAAAGCCCCCTTTTCGGGGCAGTAGTAAATACAAACGGTGTGTTCCCTACTTCACATTCTGTCTTTTACTTGTTTGCTGTGCCTTGCTTTGCCAACATGAGTTTGTGGGTACTGTCCACATTGTGGAGGGCAGGTCACATTTGATGTTGCTCTCAAGAGCTCTGCTTGTCTCCCGCAGGCAGGAATGGTGGGTGAAAGGGCACAGGCTGCTGCCAAGCTTTCTGTTACCTGCTGTAGCCGGCCCACTGCACCGGATTTGTACAAGACATTTAAAGGAGTACACCCACTCTGCAAGTTAGTGCAGTAGAAAGCTTAGATTTTCATTATCAGATCACTGATCTTTCATGAGAATATGAATGACCTGATGCAAAGCACAACTGAAAACAAATCGATTGGACTGTTCTCAGCTTTTCCTGTCTAGCATAGACACTTGATGATGATGATGATGATGATGATGATGATGGGAAAATGTTGAAGACATTACATGGCTATAATTTACTCCAGTACTGCATTTTGATCTGACTAAAGTGAAGTCGTGCTATTCTGCAGTTTCTTGAAGATTCAGTTGTATATTTGTAATATAGAAGAAGAATTCTATAGAATAAACATCTTATGCTGAATTGTAATGTTAGTGCTTCCTAAGTTCAGAGCAGATACAGAATGAAATAAGTCATGTGTTTCACAACATAATTAAGCAGCTTGTGGAAGCAGGTTATTGTCTGTATGCTTTAGAATTACAGATATCGACATATCAACATTTAGTGCAAACTATTAATAATTAGTGACAGTTGTACCTGTTAATTCTTGCTATTGAACATAAAAAAACAATCATCTATAACCAGTTAATTATAAATGTTTTAACATTTAAATACATCCATTTCACTAATGAATAATTTGTATAAAACAGGGGCTGCTCAGAAACTATGAATGTTTGACACAACACTGTTGAAGAGTCTTGCCTTGAGTCTTGATTACAGTAACTGTTTTAGGCACAGCTGAGCACAGTCATCTGTGTTATAAGTGTGGAAGATGTCATTATTGAGAATATATTGTGCGTGAAATTGATTGAGCATAAAAGAATGAGGACAAAAGATGAGTTTATCTTGAAGTCTCTAAGTGTTCTCTGTTCCTGTTTAGGCCAGGGAACCGACATTGGGCTATGCTTAGCCTTGTGAGACCGTGTGGAGGTCATGAGCTGTCCCACAGAGAGGCAGTGACTGTTTTCCTTTCACAGCCTGCTCTGAACATCCATATCCTTGTATTCTCAGGGAGGGCCTTTCCCTCGCTGCTGACATTACTATAAAGTGTAAGCCAATACAAGGTTATTATTCTATGAGAATACAATGAGCGGGTGTATCATAATGACTAAAGTCTTTCTTCCAAAGTATTCCCATACTTTTTATTCATGTATTAAATGCATCACTAATAAACACCAAATAAATATATGATTTTTGACAATGCACATGAAAGATATTAACTAGTTTAAGATATTCATGTTTAACGTCCGTGCAATTGATTTTCTTCTCTTTAGTTGGACCACATCGTTCCTCCTGCCACATCCCTCCGGAAGTGCAGTAATCCCGACCTGCCGATTGGATTGAATCCTGCTCTTAAATTGAAACGATATCTTAGTGAAGATGGGACACAAATTCGCAGAAGGAGCCTCGGGGGTGGACTCACAGGTAATTAGATCCAGTCCAGTTCTATATTCACTGTGCGCGAGTGCTTAAATAAAGATACCCCCGTCTCACTGCTGCAGTGTCCCCTAAACACTATTTTAATTCTTAACTTTGACTTTAACCAAAAACCATCAACTGTTTTAGGTTATAATGTTTCAAACAAAGCTTTCTCCCAAGCATGGACCTCTGGGGTCAGCATAACCGTCCCAAAGGAGGAAGTTTGTGTCACTGCTTGCATCACTTCCTAAAATATTGGCTGGCTGTTTCCTTTTGCGAAATTATGAGGGCAGAACCTAAATTGGAAACCAAGAAAATACTGACCTTTTTAACAAGAAACTGTTCTAGTGCTGAAAACCGGTCATAACTCAATACGACCTGCAATAGTCTCGGCTCAGTGGCTTTAGGCCCTTTGTGTCGTTTTTGTCCTTGTATTATCTAATGTCACTGATTACAGTGTAAACAAAAAGTTATTGAGTGACAAGTCTCCGCTCTAATAGAGGTTGTGTACATTTTAATTGGATATTGTACAATAAGTTGCATCTTTGGCATTCAAATAGATTTTTACTGTGTATTAAAAACACTTCTATATGTGATATTTTACACAAGTGTAGATTAGAAAGAAAGTTTCCCTCATCCAATTCACCTTTATTTTACACTTCATTGGGTTTTTAAGGTGCATATGCATTTACTTTGACTCGTGCAATTTAGACCAACACACAGGTTTAAATAATACCTTTTTTAAATTTCCTTTTGATGTGGTAATACTTAGTGCCATCTAGCTGCTAGCCTTGGTAAATGAACACAATATTCTGAGTGAATGAGTGTTCTGAACAGAGCACACATTGTGTGTCACCGTTTTAGAAGACAGTGCTTATATAGTAATGAGGTTGTCGGTGATCTCTTAATGGGCTTGTGAACCTCTGGTCTAAATCAGCTTTTTGAACTTCTGCCCGTAAAGGTTCATGAGCTTCAGCAGGATTATCGAACGTTATATATGCATTTATCATGCGCTCCAAGTGGTGGCTTGTAGAAGAGTTCATGTTTATAGCTGTAATACAGCTGTTAACCCTTGGCTGCCCTATAGGAAAGTACCTTCTGCTGCCTAGCAACGCCCAGCAAGCAGCTTGGCAGCCATCATCCGAGACATCAAACCTGCTTCGAATGTGTTCCCTCAACCTTGGGAAGTCTGACCCCTCCCTCACCTCCAGTCAGGTGAGTGCATAATCATTTCACCTGCACACAGCAATACACTGTAAACCTAATAAAACACATTTTGCACAATAGTATTTGTAATTCAGAAAATAATAGAGTCACCAAATTATGTAGAGGCTTTTTTAGTCTGAAAGAACATGACAACTTTTTGGGGGAAATAAAGAATAGGTGAATTTAGAGAAGTATTGTAACTTATAATATTGTCTGGTGTTAGATGATCATGAGGTCACTAATTATAAAAAACAGGACTGACACAAACTTCATTCATTCTACCGCTTAGTCCCGTTGGGGGTCGCGGATTATATATTCTTAGAAGCCAGTTGCTTTGAATTCTTTATTTAATACATTTTCAGACAAACCAATATTTCCATTTGGGGGCGCTAGTGCCTTCTTTAGTCTTTTAGACCACTTCCTGTGCATGCAACAGTCTAACCATTTCCCTTAGTGTAAACTTGATTGCATGAGATATTTCTTTATATTTTTATTGCTTCAAAATTGTCCACATACACAGTACAGTAGGGATCAAGTAAATGAGAGCCAGCTTTATTCTGCACTAAGATACCAGTTTTAAATTATTTGTTATTGAAAACATTTCTGTTGAAAATATGATGAATGAACAGTATTTTACCATGAGCATGAATGTTGTAGCTCTCTCATAGCTGCTTTTTTTTACTCTGGGTGTGAGAATTTGCAATATTGAGTTGGACTAAAGAGTGTTATAAACACAATACTATTTAGACTTGTTTGTCAGGGCTTTGTGTTGTCAGTATGCTGTGCCTCGCAGTATCCGGTGGTTGCTTTTTTTCTCCTCTTCTGCCCTTGGCTGTGCATGATTCTTTGAGGACTGTGGGCCATCTCTCTTAACTCTGATGATCTTTGGCAGAAAATCAATAGTTTACCTCAGGTGTGATTGGGAGATAAAACAAAATCCCAATGTTATAATCTGATGTTGTGCCTTTGGACTCCCATTCCACCTCATGATTGTAGTCGGTGATGTCCTTTACTGATAATATTGTTGTTTACAGCAAACCAATGGGATATGTGACGACTATCTTGGTTTAGTAGAAAACTGCTCAAAATAAGAGATAAAATACCAAAGAGTTCAGTGCCGCCATAAAATGGCCTCATAGTGGCTTACGTCTAACACCAGATTTTTCTGCATTTCTGGACACACCAATTTCATTTGTTTACTATTGTCTAACATGGATTTAATCTCAGCTCTCTCAGTTGTGACACAGTAAAAAAAATATTTATGGCATATGTCTAGATGGCTCATCTGGTAGAGCATGTATCACAGCCCAGGTTCAAATCTAGCTCAAATCTGTTTGTTCATTGTTATCCTCAATTTTCCTTGTCTATCTTTACCAGGGCTCGCAAATTTTTTAAGTACCTGTTGGTACTGGGAGCCATTCGGACTGTAGATTTTTAGTAGCGTGAAATGAAATTAACCAAATAAAACATATTTCTATTATTGTAGAAGGTGGACACTCCATCAATATTTATGCGCATTTTAGTTCTTCTTTGGTTTCTTGTTTGCTTTGCTTTTTTCTTATCTGTATCTGTTTTTTTTGCCTTTTCAGCTGTTTTGCTGTATGCAGAAACAGCCTAGCCTGGCCAACCACAACTAACTCTTTTTAACTAACTGCTATTTTTTTTTTATAGAAATAGAAAAAGTTGGTATGTTGGCAAAAGACTAACTTCTTTCTACAAGGCGTTAGGCTGGTACCCTGTTGCTTGCATTCAAGTTCAGGGGCGGGGTTTACAAGAGGAATGTTAACCAGTCAAAGAAAGGCCGGACATGACGTGAAACAAGGCGACACTAAACAACCAGTTGTCAACAAGGAAGCCATGTGGGCGCCGCTAGTTAACATGGCCAGTAGGAGAGCGGACACCAGAGCGGTTTTGGACTAGCTGTGCAAGCAGAGTTAATTGTGTATGACGTGGCCAGCAAACCACACCCTGTGGACAAATGGCTTGTGATTGGTCCGGCCGCAAAATTGCAGAGATAGGAATTTGCTGTGAGGATAGGACTGGATCATCCTCGTTTTGAAAAAAGGAAAATGGCTTGGTATACCAGGCTAGTAATATACAGTACTGTGTAAAAGTTTTTGTAGTTCTTGTAGTTCCACTGTCTCAGTTTTTTAAGGATCTGGGCAGGTTCTGGACTAAACCAGACCATCAAATCAAATCTCAGAAGAAACTTGGGTCAAACCAGTCCATTTAATCCCATATAGAACCAGTCCAGACTCCATGATGTTGGGATTACACCATCACATCAGGAGGACTCCTTGTTCTGGGATCATTCTCAATTTTTTTTTTCACCAACAGCAAAGTGATTAAACGACACATTTCAGTAAAATACATGTTCATGATATGAGTGCATTTACGTGACTCTTCTGAAAATGTATTGAAGGAAAATGATTCAAAACAGGCAATGGTTCCTCTCGGTTACTCTCGCTGCACTTTTTAAATGACTTTATCAAATCTTGATATTCTCTCTTCTTTGGCTTTGGAAAGACAGATTCTTTGCAGCTCTGTAGAAGGCATGAAGGAAATAAACCCTCTCTTATGGTACTCTCATTGTTCTTTATAGTTCAATGTGGACATTTCTTAATTGTTCCTTTAACCAGCCCCAGACCGAGCAGTAACTCAAGACAATAGTCAGTCAGACATGACATAAGATACTTTATTTCCCTCAGGTTACATTTATGGACAGCATTGTTCAAAGTTGAAAAAGTGTTCTACTGTATTCCTGCTCCTCCGAGGCTTTAAGAGTTGATTCAAAAACAGCCTGATAGCACAGACCTGGGGTTTCCTTTAAGAACAGCTTCACAAATTAATACCTGACTAGCCACTACAAAAGTTATAGTATAGTTTCTCTTGTACACTTAAAAATATAGTGGTCACCCCCGCCCACAACACAGTAGCTGCCATTCCTGTCCAGTGTCCACACATGCAAACAGAAATCAGTAAAGCTTTGGCGAGACGTGGAGAATGGAATGGGCTCGCTTAATATTCACAGAGCATGTCCACACTGAATAGAAATGAGTGAGAGAGTGAAAAAACTGGGGAGGGGGGAAAACAGAACAGACTGAAACGGAATCCAAAATTGCAAGATTGAATTATCAGCATGGTTTTGCAACATGTAATAATTGAGTAGGGTGTGTGGAGTTAGTGAGAGGAAAGTTTCTCTATTTGATGCTGTAATATTCAGACCAAATGTCTGAAAAGACTGAGTACAGCGTTGTATCTGGAAAAAAAAAGTTTGATTTCCACATTATATTGGTTTAGGTTTTGTTTCTATTTGTTTGAAAGTATTTTTCTCTTTCTTTTTAATGTACTCATTCTCAGTGTCTTGTATGGATGTGATGTTTATGTAGTCTTGCAGTGACTCATTCATGGAAGTTAGTGCAGTGGGGTCTGTAATCCTACTACTGCAGACAGGATGCTAGAGTCAGTGCGGAGGTTAACGCAAAACAATGCTTGGACGGATATCCTGTTATTTTCATGGTCACCTAGGGTGCACAAAAAGCGTGGCTGCTTAGAGTTGTGGGCCCACTTATTGTTGCGCTAATTTAGTACTGCCTCTCCTCAGTCTTCTACCTGTCTCTCTCTTTTGCTCTCTCCTGCATCGATTTAGTCCTTTATCTCTCCATCTCGCTCTCCTTGACTCCTTGGAGTTACAGAGGACAGGAACAAGAGACAGTCAGCTGACTGTTTTTCCTCCAATCACATAGTTCTGCTTGAAATGTTTAGCAGCTGCTAAGATCAGATGTAGCTTGAGGGAGGGAGTGGGAGGTTGGCACAAGGCAGAGCAGCGTGGCTACGCACCGGCAGGAGGCATGAGAAGTGGAACTCCAAACCATGGATGAGTCCAGTATTCTGAGGAGACGTGGCTTACAGGTAGGAAGTAACCTGCAGCTCTGTTGAATGGCTCACTTCAAATGATAATGGGTATGTAGAAAACTCATTTACTGGTGCAGACTGACAACAGATTCAGGACCTTCAGACCTTTTTTCATCTACACTTTGTAGCACAGATTATCTGCTGTAAATGGCTCTGTGTTCCATTTGTGAGACCCTATTCTTTGTTGATGCACTAGTTTGGATGAGTAGTCCAAGCACTGACTGAATAGGTACTTAACATTTGGAGGATATCATTTTATTCAAGATATTTTTATGTTGTGTTGACTAGAAATAGAACCATAAAAATCAAAGCCCATTAATTAAAAAAAATAAATAAATCCATTTAAACCTCTTGGATTGAATTGGTTTGTTGGATTGACTTTATGCATATGTTCTTTCTGCAGACATATTTATGAAAAGTTTATCTATTCGATTGGTGTTCTCAGGGTTTTGCTTAAACTTTCAAAATCAAAAGCAAATTAATGCAGCTCCTTGCCCTTCATTCGGGGGATGAGGTCTTTTTCTTTTGGACCTTTGTTCATTCTGGACCAAAAAACCTGAACTTTTTAATGTAATATGTTTTTTCTGTTTGTTACATTTAGAAATGGGAGAATTTGACTGCTTTGTATACAGAAATGGTAAACCTACTAAAAATAAATTAGCTTAGGGAAGGCATATTATTGGCATATTAAGCAGGTGAGTCCATATAAACTATATTCATATTAGAGAAATGACAAAGTTTGAGATTTGTCTCGCAATACCCTGCAACAGCCTATTGTTCATTTTGGAGATTGGTAATTGAGTGCATTATGTCATGCATTCAATTACCAAATATTATTTGTTCAAGTAATTGCTTTTTTCCTTCAAATGAATGCTTGCAGCTTATTTTCTCATTTGTCAAGTGGAACACCCCTCACGCATTTGTGTAGTATTGAGCTTTTGACCTACTCTGTATCAGTATAAAAGTGTGAGCAGTCCACCTCGTCTCTGATGTCAGTGAGGAGTTGGTTCATAACATTGGGAGTTTATTCATCTGAATTGACATGACAAGCTGGTGAGAGGCTGCTTGGCCGACAAGAAAAGTGTTTTTAACAAAGTCTCAAATTATTGTACAATTATACAAAGGGAATTTGTTATATATAGCTGTAAAATCCAACACCACAGAGCAGTGATGGTAATGATGTGTTTCTTTTGAGTCTATTGACTTTGGTTACATCTTTTGTCATGTTGTCTTTAAGCATTATTGTTCACCGTTTCTATGAAAGTAATTGTGCCATCGTAACAGTGTGTAACAGCAGCCTCTAGTGTGCATCATGAGCTGATGCTTTTAAAAATGTATTTATCTTTTTGGGGCATGAGAAAACTATAAACCCTTTAGGTATGTTAGATACATATATTTGCTTCTTATGTGTTTATTTTTTATGTGTTTATTATTACCGCATGCAGTTACTGTGTGTTTATTTTAAACATGAGCATTATGAAACGTACCATTTATCATTATCAGAGCCAAGCATAGGAAATTCTAATTTTACTGTAGACTTAAATGACCTATTAATGTAACTTTGGACAGTTTTTGGCCATTGAACCTAATCTGAGTTCAAATGTTTTATTATTATAACTAAATTACTTCATTCAGCTGCTTTTATTTTTTTTTTGTGAACATCAACAGTTTGTGTTCTTCAAAAGTGAATACAGATAAACTTTGATAAGATGGTTTTCTGACTCCTTGTACAATACAGATCTTCTTATTCAATGCCTGTTAGTATGTCTAGACTTTTTTAGAAACATTTGTATCCATCAGTAATGCGTTTTAGTTTTTTTTGTTAATGGTTTAGTTGGATCCATAAGATTAGATGATGATCACACTGAAAACACAGCAGTATGTCGCTGTTGACGTCACATACTGATGGTCAATGAGTTCATATGAGAATGAGCACTCTTCTGCTAGTCAGCAGCCTGCCACAAAACGTCACATTTAAACTTCAAATATGAAAGAAAATGCAAAAGAAATCAAGAGGAATTATTAATGAAGACCTTTTTTATGAAGGGCAGCGCAACTGCTTTGATGTGCGTTATTCCAAGATATTATTGCTCAAAGTTAGAAGAAGGCTCTTATAGACTCCCAACATTATTGTCATCTTTCCAAATATTTACAAACAATAAAACAAATACATAATGTCTTTCACCGTCTTATATTTTATACAGCTTGTATTAAAATGTGTAGCAGTTGTTTTTTATTAAATGTAGAAAAGCTCTATTTTAGTCACATAATGACCTGAAATGCCGTCTGGGATGCTTACTGTCACTGCTGTATAGCTGTGCACAAGTTACTTCAGAAAGGTGTTGCTTATCAAAAACATAAAATATTTATAATTATCAAAACACTATTTTATTATTTATTTATTTTTTATAAATGCGAGATAATGTTTCAGGAACATTTAAGGTATTGGTTTTGTTATAATGGTTTTGAGACTTGCTATTGTGATTGTTTCTGTGCATTTCCATCAGAAAAATGCCATCCCTGCTGGTAATTGGAGCTGTATGAGCTGTGGTCATGTCTCTTGAAGAGTTCTACTCTTGGATTTTCAGCTGGCAGCGGGGAAACAAACATTAAGCAATAATGGCAAAGGGAGAGAGGCTTTGCATTTTGCTGACTGGATAATGCAATACTCATCACCTATGTGTCTAGAGTCAAACTCTTGAGTAACTCTAGGGGAAGGTTTACTCTCGAAGGTGTCATCGTATCCCATGCTGTCCCCCAGTTTGGCTAATAATGACTTTTTTTTTAAGCTACATTGGTGCTTGAGTGTTCAATGAACATCATAACATTTTGCTACATTACACCAGTGTTTACTGAAATCAATTTGCCAACAGTATTGTTGTTAAAGTAATCAGCCTGTGGGAATGCATAATCCCTCAAATCAGATCAATCATTGCTTCACTGCTTGTTTGAGGATACTAAGTATATCTGACCTGCCACCATGCAGCCTGTTTTAGCAACACATATGGACTGACATGACTATAGAAAATATACATTACACTCACAATTCAGATTTTTAAAAGTTGTGATATCATTGCTTTATTATTTGCATGAGACTGAATGTTTGTGTATGTGTTAGTGCATAGTTGATTTATAAATATTAATACTAATCCCTTCTCCATTTAATCTTTTTCAGAAAGAACTGAGTCTCCCTAGAAGAGGCAGTTTGTAAGTACCCACCAAAACACACACTGACCTTTTTAACCCCTCTGCTTCAACATTACCATAGTAACTACAGTACTACACACAGAATTATTCAACCACTGCAGATGCTCATGTTACTTATGGGCTGTACAGGCTGTGAATGTGGCAGTGTATGAATCAGGAGTACAGTTTGTTTGACTCATTAGTGAAAAGGTTAGCGTTTGTATTTGTCATGGTAAAGTGCTGTAGCTGTACCCGTGGCACCATGGTCACTGCTAGACATGAGCCTGTTGGTAACACACTGCTGTGAGATTAGCAGCTGCACTCGTTTATATATTTAGAGCAATGAAGCCCTTAATGACCTAGGTTACCATAGTTATAGTGTTTGGATATGACAAAGTTGATACTGCATTTTGAAACTTGAGTGATGAGTGAGAATGATTAAATATAGAAATGTTGACACAATTAATTTTTTTATATTGCGGAAAATTTATTCTGAGTGTTCTGTGTGTTATCATTTCCATTGTGAGAACGTATTAGCAGATGTGTCCTCAGTTGCCTCTAAAGTAGCTTTTTGCTTTAAACAAAACAAACAGTGTAACACAGAGCCATCTACTGTCACTTTTATTGTGGCTCCACTGATATAATAAAAGTTATAATGGCAAACTTGCTTTAACCTACTTCTGTAAATGTAATAAGCTCTTTCCCAGTTAGACTTGTACTACTACTAGTTTAGGCAGGTGAAGTTGTTTCATGTGAGACGTCTGCTGTCTATTAATAGTCCTGCCCTCAATGACTGAAAGTCTTCAGTCAGTGTCTATTTTTTTTTTTTTTGTTTTTAAAGTGTGTTTGTGTTTGCAAGTCAGGTTTGTCTCTGTGAGTCTATTGCATACAACCCTGTTTGGATTGTATGCCCATTTCCCATTGTTGACATACAGTTTTGATCACACCAAGTGTTGCCCAGGGCTTTGCCAGGCAACAGACAAGATGTTGACAGTAGATTGTGTTACCAACTCAACCCTCTGCCAACGTTTTACTGACTTCTGTGAGTTTGGCCTTCATGACCTTTGCTATGGATGAAAAGCTCAAGGTTATAGTGTTGTTTAATTTATTTTTGTGTTATACACATAGCCGGGGTTCTAAATGTTTTTCTTTGCTTTTGCACAAATCTAACTAATAAATGTGTGTTTTTAATAGTCACTGTATCAAAGTTGTATCAATGTTGAATCTTAAAATGCTTGTAAAATATAGGGTGGTATATTTGGTCTCACTGTTGGCTGCTATTTTGCTTCCTCATGGCCTGCTCTACTCTTGTTGCATATCAACATTTTCTCTGCTCCTGTTGCTTAAATGTTCCTGGATAGGTCAGATTTTATCATTTCCTGTGGCGTAAGGGAGTTATAAAGAATTCATCTCTTTAAGTGATCAGTTACTACTGCTACTAAGTTCCTGAAGACATTGCACAGCATTTGATCTCGTCCTGTGTACTATGTGTGTTTTCACCATTCACACAGAAAAACATCTATTTGTACAGTGAATAGTGCGCACCCTTGGATAGTGGTGCAGTATAAGTACTATTTTTTTTTTTTTTTTTACAATGACATCATCTCTGAGGTTTCATTGCAGTGACATTACATCTGAGAGCGTGTCCCTCGTACTAGCTACTGTGTAAGTGACTGCGTTTGTAGGGAAGCCGACAAAGACAAAATGTACATTGAATTTATCGCATCCAGCTCTGCGATGTGGAAAGTCACAGATGGTGGTGGGGGTTGTACTCAAGTGTGCATGCGTTTTGAGAGAGCAGGGGGCGTGTATTAGGGGAGGGAAAAGGGTTATTGTCCTGCCTCCATGCCCTCTGCAGGCAACTGAAGATTTCATTTGACAGCTTCAAGGTGGAACGGGAAAAACCAAAACAAGACCTTGCGGACCTTTTTTGCCCTTTCTCTTTTTGTCAAGGGAGAAAGGAAATACAGTCCTACTAAATGCGTTGTGGTGGTTAGGTTTGGCTCTTTGTCAGTGCGGAGGGTGGCATGCAGGCAGTGTGCATGCATATAATGTCCACAATAGAGCAAACGAGCACAGTTCAACCATGAAAGCCCAGCGGGAGAGGCTGAGAATTCCTGGGCTGACGCTAGAGTGAGTATTTTCCTCCGTTATCCTACCTAGCTATCCCTCAGTCTGTTTGTTTTTGTCTTTCACTGTGGCTTTAAGCTCTGTGTAGTGTTAGCAATGGCAGCAGCGTCTCATGTCAGTCTAAAGTCAGATTTCTTACAGCTAGCCTTTTGTGGCTCGTTTGTGCGTCCTTGCTATTATGTTTTTTTGCACATATGCGGGACAGAATATGTCATGAGTCACGAGTGCCGCATCTGCACAGCATGCTTTATGCTGCTGTGACATTGTGTGGACAGGACACTCACTGCACACCTTTCGTCAGCAATGGGATCAATTACACAGCTGTGTGCTTACATGGCAGATTGGCTCTTTCATTGCACTCTTGTGTTTGACTTTTGTAAAATTTAGGTCATCCAGGCATTTGTCGTGGTTCCTTTCATGGGACAGATTTAATAGAATGAATTTTGTGTTTATTATATAATGCAAGGAAAAACACACTGATTTGAAGTTTGCATTTATTAACGGACATATCATCACAGTTGTGTTTTGTCTTATTTGTAATGATTAAAATTGAATAAATGAAAAGTATTCACCTAATTTTTTTATAAACCTATGTTCTTCAAACACTACTTAAATTATGTCTTCTATTGTCTTACAATTTATTTTAATCTTTGTATTCTGGTGTTCACTCACTGGAGGACTTCATTGTGACCTATTGCTTTTACATTCTACAAAGGTTTTAAATGTGGGTCAAACATTACTAACTGGCCCTAAGAAACAGAACCAGACAAATGCTTTGGGATTAAACCTGAATGTATGTTTAGTGACAGGGATCTTTTGCTCTTCATATTGATGGTTTTTTGTCTCCAAGTGTCAGAGCTGTTGGGCTATTTGTACTTAAACTGTTTACTACACTCCATTTAACTTTGCAGCCTCACTCCCCGAAGCTTGAGCCCTACTCCCACTAGCCCTTGCAGTCCGTGCAGCCCGCTGCACGCTTTTCATTTTTGGAGGTAAGCTTGAGCTTTTCATTCATAGCTATGTGTACATCTGTGTGTATTTGAAAGGCCTGTTTGAAAAGCACACCTGTATCATTGTCTTCATGCCCCCAACACTTGAACTGGGAATGTAGCTGGCACCGTTGAAATCATTTGCCATTGAAGTGTCATTGCATGAGGAGGACACAGTCCTTATATAATGTTGATTGTGTGTCCCCTTCCCCCATCTTGCCCCTCTCTGTTGGGAGGTTTATGCTCCTCTTTCATGTGCTAAGTAGGATTTGTGTTTTTTGAAAAAAATCATAGCGAAGGATGGTCTCTTTTTAAAGCTTGGCTGTGATTATTCATTTAGGAATAAACCAAATACATCTAACTGCACTCCAAAGTGATGGAAGAAACGTCCTTCACAATATATTAGATCTGATGCCTTAAATACTCCATGTACAGTTGTTTTTTGTGAAGTCTCCTTGCATTCAGCTTATCAAGGCTGTAACTTGGTGATGGTTAGGTTGTTAACAGTTATGCTGGCTGGTTAGCTGTCAAGGTTCATATTGGACAATATTCAGACATACTGTTCTCAAATATAGCTTATTTTTGTAATTACAAGAAGTTCATTATTCTTTTTGCCTCAGTTTTTAGTTTTAGCTTTAGTTTGAGAAAATCCTTCTGTTTCAGGTTTTCTACAGATAACTTTGGCCTCTAACATAAGTATTGCCTGGAGCGATGAAAAGGGTAAAATGTGTTACTTTAACTGATTCTGTTTTTCTGCACAGCTCATTCAAAACATTTCTGAAGCATTTTCTATCTCAATGAATTGCACACAACGCCCACCATGTCACATCTGACCTCCTTCAGGTTTGCTCAGCTTCCATAGAGAGTCAAGTTGAGCAGCATTTCAGTTAGTCAAAGCCATACAAGACTCTGTGCATGTGTGTTGGATCTTTTACTTGTGTATCAGGTAGAAGATGGTTTTAGAGATTAAAGATAAAAGATAAAACTGTCACATTTCGCTAACATCCTGTCATTTGCGAGACACTTTTACTGCACGGCTGAGCCAACATTTTCTGCTTGTTTTCCCAGTTCTGCTTGTGGACCTCCCTGAGCAGGCTTTACAAGTTTGACTTTGAACTATCTGGACCATTGTTTCTTATGTGGAGCACGGAAACGGAGCAGCGCCATAATTAGAGTGAAGGCTGTCACACTCATCTGTAGGGAAATGGACTGAGCCACTGTGATGGGATATGCACTCAAAGACCTAATTATGACAGAATGACTTTTGACTGGCCACCGGCATCTTTCAGTGAGGCATGGGGTCATAATGTAGATGTTATTCCATGCGTTTCTTACTGCACTTTAAGGATTAGTCTTGAAGGCACTAAAGGATGTTGTAGTCCAGAGTTCTGAACATATTCCTCAAATGTGAAGGTTACTCAATAGTATAAGCACAATGGAAACAGGCAGTGTTTGTATGCATTACAGACATAGGATACTTGAGGTGTATTGATGGCACAGTAAGTAAGTAAATAATCTGAGTGCTGACTGCTTAATACACTTTGTACCTTGGTCAATAACCATGGCTCGTATTTGATCGATATCCCAGTCCTAAGGTTGCTTACCAGAATGTTTATAACGCACTCTGCATAATCACACATACACTAAGTAGTTCAAGTCAGTTGCACTATTCGGTGACCACATAAACGTATGCAAATGAGAAATGTTATAGTTCTGTTGTGTTTAGTGCTTTTTACTGTTTTCCACACAGATGACAGGAAAGCTCAAAGATAAGAATATTGAGGTTGAACCAGTTGCGGGAAGAATCCCCGGCATGGCAGACGATACCATCTGAAAGCACTGCACCTCCATTTCATAAATGTCTTATTACAGAGACACATCAGACTTTTTAAAGGTGCCAGTTTCAGAAAGATGTGAAAGCACAGCAGTATCGGCCAATGATGCAGTGTCCCTCAGACTCACAACCCCCCCCTTCAGGAGATACAAAGTGGTAGATGCCTGTTACATGATATGGTGCATGTTGAGCATAGGCAGCAGTGGTGAAAGATTGTCATAGCAAACCCAGTCCCAGTGACACAGGAAAACAAAAAGACTGCTAGTTTCATTGCTGCAGTGGACGTTTTAGCACCTGACCTTGAGCATTGTCACAGGATTACTTTTGGTTTGAGGACTGGGGAGGACGGTGTGTCCTCTCTGCCAGTGTGTTTATGCCACAGCTGTCTGCAGATGTGCCAGTGCAGAGGAAGTTTGAACCTCAGCAGAGCTGTGGTACTGCCAGAAGTCAGGACTGCTCTGGGGGGTGCACACTGAACCCCGAAAAGCACTGCTTGGCCTCAACTGCTCTCCGGAAGCCTCCTGTGCAGCTCCATCTTTGGCATGACTTTCGCGCAATGTCCGATTCTAGTTTATGGACCTCCCTGTCCAACTTTAACATGCCACATTTCTTTAGCGGAGCTCGCTTACGCCGATCCAAGAGGTAACTTGGTTAGGCACTTTTCCCCCCTGGGCAGTGTGACACGCTTTATAATTATTGTTATTATTATTTTTATTATTGTTGTTATTATTATTATTATTATTTTTATTATTAACAACTTGTATAAAGTTAGAGATCAGTATGTTTCTGGAGAATTGTTTTTCCTTTACAGTGGGTTAAATGAGATGCCACAGTGAATAAGAAGCTGGGTGTTCCCAGCTGGTCTATTGTGTGTTGTTCTTTTGGAGTCAAATGGTAGTTGAAGGTTCATTGTTGAGGCAGTCTCATATTCCTTTGACAGGATACCTTCTCATATCCCCTTCCTGCAATAATTTAAAACGATTATCTTCTGCATATTTTTTAAGACCCTTTTGGTTGCTGTTTCTGAATACTCAAATTGTTAATTTTAAGTATTAGTTTTCAAAACTAGTTTGGTCAAGACTTACATCATCAACTTAATAAGCTTTCAGTCATTTCAATGTGTGTAGACATTTGTTAATATCTAAGCCCCTTTATCCCAGTTCTTTCTGTTTGTATTGCTACAGTAAAGCCAATACAACATTTTTTTTCTTTTAATCCCTGTCCTGACCCATTTTGTAGTTTACTGCAAAAGAGCTTAATATGAAATACTGGCTGGTTTTGGACAACTTTCAACATATATTTCTTGTTTGGATGCCGATTTATGTATTTAAAGAACACTATATTTAGCCCTTTCTTTCTTTAAAGAATCACTGGCCTTGAATGTGTATGTCATTTGTATTAACATCAACCACTATGAAATAGCCACATGTAGTATGGCAGCAAATGCTGACCAAATCCTTCTTTTCTTTTTGTTGAACATATGTACATGTTACTTAAACAGTTTTAGATAAATGATGAATGTTATTATACTAATTTAATTCACTCTTTAAACTAGGGCATTGCTCTAGCAGTATGACATGCTATTAATAGTGCTTGTGTCTCATGTTTGGCTTAGAACTTAGGTTTGTCAACAAGCAGCAATTCATGTGGCATTAGGCTTTGTCAGCTCATCTGACAGCTCTGACAGGAAAGAAAAACTCATGGGGAAAAAAAGATGACTATATTTTTTTTGACAGCACAAGTCCGAATAAAGCACTTTATCTTGTTTTCAAAGTCTGACACATCAGAGTGTTATCTATTTTTGCTCTCTTTGTTCAAAAGTCCAAAGTAAAGAATATGAAACTAGTAAGGGCTTGACAGATTTGGAATGCTCTAGCAAAAAGATTAATAGTTGTATGGTAAAAATAGCATCAGTGTGAAATCTAAAAATGAACAGCTATGTACAGTATAGATGTGAACAGTTTTGCACATTTTAATAAGCTACCTCCATAATATTTGGCAACACTGCAGTGTGGCATTCTCTTATTTCGATGCTGTTAAATGTGATGCTTTTTGAGTGAGTGAGTGAGTGTATGATACTATTTAGTTCTTCAGCCTTATGATGATGATGATGATTCATTCATGTTGTGCATAGGTAGTGAATGCAATACTGTGTGTCTTATGACACTTATTATCTAATATTGACTATTAACTGGAACATAGTATTGACTCAGGGCCTGTCTTATTCATATCTTACAATAAAATTACAGCGGGTAGAACATGCTTTAGAGTTGACGTAGCAAATTTACTTTATTCATTGTGTTAACATTATGACCTGAAGCTTTCTTGTATTCTGACTAATATTTATTCCTTTGCCTTTACAGCTGCAGAACCAGCAACAGGAAAAGCCTGATAGGAAGTGGTCAGTCGTCAGGTTTACCTCGCCCTCACTCGCCACTCTCTTCTCTTACAGGTAACTGTAGTGTGCTTCCTTTTGTGCTGAAACACTGGGTAAGGGGCATGAGGAAATGGTGGCTTGCAGAGAGGAAATGCACAGGAGCATTGTTTACAAGGGTGTTTTATTTCCCACCATTGGTCAGTTAAAGCACATTTAACCATTTAATGTTGAATCTAAACCTTACCAAACGGATTAGTCTTTAAGACGTACAGATGTTGACATCAATCATGTTCTTAAAAATAAATTTTGCTCAGATTTGGAATTGCATCACTTTGTGACAGATATTTTGCATTAGGTAAGAAAACACTCTTACGGAAGTAATTATTTTGACTCATTGTAGTTTAACCTTTTGTTTGGTGTTTTACAAATTTCGGCGCTGTTTAACATACTCCACAAGGGCCACTAGCTGTTACCTTCAGCACATAAGGTTTGACTGTGACCAGCCCTGTTCAACTTTTTCAGGTCACATTTTGCACTGCTATTAGGATATGTGGATATAAATGTTAATTGACTTTATTGTAAACAACTGATAAAAAAAAGTTGTACATAGGTAGTTAATGCAATACTGTGTGTCTTATGACTCTTATTATCTAATATTGGGTATTTAATTTGTGAAGCATATTTATTATAATAGTGTATATAGTTGACCTTAGGCTGTATGTAAAATAAGTCTCTTTTACAGTGTATTAAATTATTTTTGCAGGAACGAGTCCACAAGACAGTCCCAGAAATTTCTCTCCTAGTGCTTCTGCTCATTTCTCTTTTGCACGAAGGTAATTAAAGTATGTTTATTGGAAAAAATCTCAGAATGAAACATGTCATGTTCTTGTCCCTAAGTCACTGTCGGTAAAAATACTTGATGGGGACACGTGAACAGAAATTAATCTGAAGGCATTAGTCTAGTTTTATCAAGCCAGCATTAACGGTTTACAATATATTATCTTTGTTTTGCCACAATACTTATCTATTTTTATTATAATCCACAGTCATTGCCACAGAGCAGACAGGTAATTCAATGCAAGGATTTGTCATAACATGCACTGATCTTAAGTCTTTCAGTTTTTAATTTGTAATTCCACATCATCAGCAGCATCCGTAACATCCACCTGTGTGTTTTATGGTCTTTCATCAAACCTCTCTGCTTTTACAACTAATCATAATCATTAGGATTTCAAGTTTTATTATAAAACATGAAAACAACATGCTGTATGTTTTTTTAAGACCGGAAAAATGTTGTTTGGCGATGGACTTAATTGGAAATATCTGTCTTGCGTGTTGTCACCAACGGTCTGTATTCAATACGGGCCTTTTATAGGGGGTTGCTTTATATTTGCTGTTGTGCGACAGGACTGATGGTCGCCGCTGGTCACTGGCCTCACTTCCCTCTTCTGGATATGGAACCAACACACCCAGCTCAACTATCTCTGTAAGCATCTACCCACACTCGCCAAATCTAAGATACAGTTAATAACAATATGCTTTAATACACCTCTACATAACAACAAGACATGGAATAACGGTACTTACAGTCTTCATGGACATTTTTCAACACATGTCCATGTACTTCATTTATTGTCAATATTTGGCTAGTTTGGATATATTATCTTTTTCAATGCAACAATCTTTTTTTTTTTTTTTTTTCATGGTGAAAATATATATGTTTCATTTCCAGTCATCCTGTTCATCACAGGAGAAGCTGCACCAGCTGCCCTTTCAACCCACACCTGATGAACTGCACTTCCTCTCTAAGCACTTCTGCACCGAAAGCATCTCTGGAGATGAATGCCGGAGAGCAACGCCAATGCGACCTCGTTCACGCAGTCTCAGGTTGTTTTTATTTTTTATTTTATTGCTTGTATTTATTTATTTACTTACTAATTATTTATATGCTTACCAACTGTATTTTTATCCAATGTATATTTTAGCCCTGGAAGATCTCCATCCTGCTTTGACAATGAGATTATTATGATGAATCACGTCTACAAGGAAAGATTTCCAAAGGTTTGTCACCATGATGCATATATTTTTAACTTCCATGTATGATGTCATGTATGAAATACTTGCTTGTTCTTGTAGGCCACAGCTCAGATGGAGGAGAAGATTCAGGAGATCATCCACAGTAACTCTCCTGAAAACCACCTCCCTTTGGCAGATGGCGTGCTTGGTTTTGTACACCACCAGATAATCGAACTGGCTCGTGACTGTCTGGAGAAGAGCCAGCAAGCACTCATCACCTCCAGCTACTTCTGTGAGCTCACTGACAAGCTAGAAAGACTGGCTCAGGAGGTCAGAACAGCTAATTTTGTGATGGATGATTTTCCTACAAAAAATCCCTTGAAAAATTAACTATTTTTTTTGTTTATGTATGTATGTTACTTTTCTATAGTCTACTGAAAGATCAGAAAGTGAGGACGTGAACTTCATCAGAGATCTGGTGAAAAGGATCCTGATGGTTATAGCCCGACCAGCTCGATTGTTGGAATGTCTGGTAGGTAAACCAAATCCATTTACATTTTAAAATTACTTAAATCTCTATCAGCTAATAGTATGTCACGAGGCATGCCCTTTCTTTTCCTTGAAGAGTGCTCAGTTTAGCTAAAGCCTAACTGTTCTGTATCTCTAGGAATTTGACCCAGAGGAGTTTTATCACCTTTTGGAGGCTGCTGAAGGACATGCTAAAGAGGGCCGGGGCATCAAAACGGATATACCGCGATACATTATTAGCCAGCTTGGACTGACAAGGGACCCTCTGGAAGGTAAAGTCTTCTATAAATTATTAGGAAAACACATGCAATGATGTGGGCTTTGGTTGTGAAATCATTTGATGCAGCCTGGTTAAATAATTAAATTAAAAACGTTGCATCTCCAGACATAATTTGATAAATTCATAACTTAAAAGTCCTGGAATAAGATCATTTGGTTGTTATTTCAAGGATTAAGCCGTTATGAAGCCACTTTTGACTAATGGCCTAAGCAGAACAGACTGTCTTTCTAATGACCCTCTGTCTCTCCAGATTCCGGAACCAACAACATTCATTATCACTAATTACAAAAGAATGGTCTCCCCACAGACCTTATGCAGATCCACGTAGGCTGCTTTATCAGCTAGCCTTTCCATGTCTCTCCCCTGTGTGTTTCCCATGTTTCATTTGCCCTGTGCCTAAAGTATTCCCACGAGGAAGGACAGATGTTAAACAGCATTGAAATGTGTTTAAAGGCCCTCCAGGGGAGTCAAAAAACCCTCATTTGATATCACACACAAGGAATGTAGCACGCCTCTACCACATGCACACAGAAAGCTGAACGAACGCAAGGTGGCTAGTAATGTACATTTGTGCTAGATTGGTGTTTTTTTTTTGGCACTTAAACACGTTTTGATGCCACATCTTATTTCCACTCCATTTATTCTTGATTTGAGTCAGCAACACTGAGCTAATAGGCCAAAAAAAGCTGTTCATGTTGGGTGGTTTTGTTTTCTGGTTCTGCACTTTTTTGTATTTAACTTTTTTTAATTTATTTATTTTATTTTTATTTGTGTATTCATTATAAACAAAGCCAAGGCCATTTCATATTTATCTCCATTGACAAATTAATTCAGTGTTGATCTACCACCCCTAGGTGGCGCCAATGCAACAGCATTACTGCATCTTAAATAGTAACATGCATGAATCAAGTCTATGCACTTTTTATTTTTTACTTACTTCTCTCTCTCACCATAATTAGTTTCAAACAGCAGTTAGAACATTGAGTTTTAGTTATACTTCTGTTGTGAAATAATACTCAAGAAATGCACGTGGCAATAGTTTTTCATAGTTTAGCTGCTTGCCAACATGTTCTGTTACTGACCTCTGTTTTCCGCTGGCATAAGGTTTGTAGTAAACAAAGCATTTGGGTTTAAATCCATTTGAGCAGCTGGAAAGTTCGGTTTAGAGGTTACACAGAGGGTTTCTTTTTTTATTTTGTGTAACCACCATAGATTGTATAAATATGGATGATATCCGCCCATTGGTCCCCTATTCACCAATATGGTCATTACGAATGGGCAATAAAATTGCTGTTACATCCGGGCTTTTTCCATAGTAAATCAATAGTTTTTAGATAGCATAAACAAACGTATTAATCAAAAATTCACCCCCCCCAGAGTTGTCATGTAGTAAAAACTTAGCTCTAGAGACCGGAGCCATCTTTTGTACCAGGCTGTAAACATGAGTTTTACTCTTGTAAAGTCGCCATCGGGTTTCTCCTTATATTTCCGCTTTTGGAGCCTGCACTCTGGTGGACGGAGGTATATCGCTGTAAAATCACCGTATGGCGGCGCCCTTACACGAGGACCATTTTAGAGGTTCCATGGGAGAGGCTTGGTAACCACGTGCCATAACGGAACAAGATGTGAAGCTGTGTCACGACTTGTTGTTGTACTTGTATGTGCAATATAGTTATATTTTGACAGGTTTTTATATAAGCACTATGATGTGGGTCTGCTCTAGGCATAATGTCTATTATTATTATTATTATATAAATAATTTTATTTAATAATTTTGTTTGCAGAAATTGCTCAGTTTACCAGCAGTGACAGTGGGATTGCAGAAACTCCTGAAACGGATGACTCGGTATTGATATAGGTTATTGTATTATTTCACTTGTCTGTCTGCGACCGTCATTAAGTGTGAATGTATTTCTTTTCTTCGTAGTCTCAGAGCTTAAGTGCTGCCTTGCGGTCCAGACGTAAGCCCTGTGAGCTGGACTTCGAGATGATAAAACTCATTAGTAACGGTGCTTATGGGTAGGACATTTTTTGCTCATTATTAAAATGGTGTAAATATCTACTGTATATTGCTCGCCAGTTTTCTTTTGTACAGCACAGTACTTCACGTTTGACAATTCAACAATACTGTATCTGTCTCTTTTGCAGTGCTGTATATCTGGTTCGCCATAAGGAGACGAAGCAGCGCTTTGCCATGAAAAAGATCAACAAGCAGAACCTTATTTTGAGAAACCAAATCCAACAGGCTTTTGTGGAAAGAGACATCCTCACCTTTGCTGAGAACCCTTTTGTGGTGTCCATGTATTGCTCTTTTGAGACACGGCGCCACTTATGCATGGTTATGGAATATGTAGAAGGTCAGAGGATTTTAGGTTAAACATTATATCTCTATGGTGCTTCCTTTTGTAAAACTAAACTACATTGAAATTGTCAAAGTATATGTTGTTCTATAAACATGTACAATAATCCCATTCACACAACTTGAATTGTAAACTTGCTGAATTTATTTATACAGGGGGAGACTGTGCTAATCTTTTGAAAAACATGGGCCCTCTACCTGTGGACATGGCTAGAATGTACTTTGCAGAGACAGTACTTGCTTTGGAATACCTTCACAACTATGGCATTGTCCACAGGGATCTCAAACCAGACAAGTAAGAACACTGAAGGGAAATGTAAAGATGATCATTACATAATAGATATACTATTTACTATGCACGTGGCAGACAACATTCTCGGCCGACTAAAAACTGCCAAATACTCTGCGTGTGGTATAAATAATAAATTCTTAAATTCATCAGCTTTTCTTTCACTCTGTTTTACGGCCTTTCTCTACTCTTTGCAGTTTGCTGGTAACCTCAATGGGACACATAAAGCTCACAGATTTTGGTCTATCAAAAGTTGGGCTGATGAATATGACCACCAACTTGTATGAAGGACACATAGAAAAAGATGCTCGAGAGTTCTCTGACAAGCAGGTAAATGTTTACTTTTAGTAATGTTTGGGTACAACCTTTTTCACAAAACGGATAATAATGGCGTTTTGTCATAGGTATGTGGCACTCCGGAGTATATTGCTCCAGAGGTCATTCTAAGACAAGGCTATGGGAAGCCCGTAGACTGGTGGGCCATGGGCATCATTCTCTACGAGTTTCTTGTGGGCTGTGTACCCTTTTTTGGAGACACACCAGAGGAACTGTTTGGACAGGTCATGAGTGGTTAGTAATATTTTCTACATTCTACATCTAGGTCATTTCAAGTGGGGAGACATTTTTATGTGGACTACATGGAAATGGTTGCAAAGTATAGTCATTGTTTTTTCATCACATTTGATCTAAGCTTCAATATCTAAAAGTATTACAATTCTCTTAAATTCACCTTGCTTTTTGTTTAGTTTCATGGTGGCATAAAATATAATCAAGCTTTTGTCTTTTTGGCTCTCATGAAATATTTTTTGTGCCATGGAAATAAATTGCCTGACGCATTAGTGCATTGGTTTTTCTTTCAATCAAACTGTACTAAACCTCTGAGAATGACTGTTAATTAAAGCCTGAACAGCCTAGGGTTGTAATACATATTCATAGCCCTCTCCCAAATATGATTAAAATAGGGACAACTGGTGCATAGAGCTGCAGTATGTAGTAGTAGTATGTCGCAGGCTGTGCTCTTTATTGCATTTTAGTTGCTGTTTGAATGTAAGACTTTTTTGTCCATACATTGTTAATTGAGATAATACTTGCACCACAAAATCAAAGTATAGTTGGAGTTTGTTTGAACATGTAGGGCAAAGGTCAGACCAGTTGGATTCCAAATGCAGAGATAATAGTTTCTTTGCTTTTTGTTTTTTTTTTACAAAAACTGCTCATTTGGTGGTGATTGTTATCTGAGCAAATTCCATTATTGTCTCTTCAGATGTAATCAACTGGCCTGAGGGAGAGGATGCTCCACCTCCTGATGCACAAGAGCTTATCACGTTGCTGCTGAGACAGAATCCTTTGGAAAGATTTGGTACAGGTAATAGTCTCTTTCATAAGGTTCCAGTAGGGACCTTTACATTTTCACTTGACCTTTTCTTTTTTCCTGAAAGTGATGTTGTTACACAGGTATTATCAGTACTTCTAATAATAACAGGACGATCTGACAGAAGTGGACTAGGCACAGTTATAAGATGGGATATGGTTCTACAAATTTTCATAAATATACTTTCCTGAAAAGGAGTTTTAAAAGCGTCATGCACTCAAAAACCTTAGAGAATGATCCACACTTGAGGCTTACATAAATTCACATGTGACCAAAAGTGCCACTAAGCCCATTATTCTAAGTCAGCAGAATATTTTTTGTCAACAAACAGCAGGGCAGATTATTTTGCTAACATTTTTACCTGGTCTCTTGTCAATGAGGGTTATCACCTTGTCACTCTATGATTCCATTTCCTTGTAAGACCGAGCAATGGAAGAGAGCTACAGACTGTAAGAATAAGGGTTAGGAGGCTTCCCAGGCTTCCCCTGCCAACCTGCCATTCAAAAAGGCTGGCCAAAGGTCACCAGCAGAAAATTTAACTGAATAATTTATGGTTTGGTTTGGACAGTGCTCAGGAAAAAAACAGTGGAAACATTTCTTCGTTAGCCTAATGCCTCTGTCAATAGCTGTAGTAGAAAATAAGTAAGCGCTTTGAGTTCCTGGTCCCTTGGAAGAAAAGCGCAATATAAATCATATCTATTATTATTATTATTATTATTATTATTATTATTATTATTATTATTATTATTAATAATTATTATTATTATTATTATATTTGTAAATATTTATCTTGCAGGTGGAGCTGCAGAAGTAAAGAACCATCGTTTTTTTCACAGCCTTGACTGGAATGGCTTGCTGAGGCAGAAAGCGGAGTTTATTCCTCAGCTTGAATCTGAAGATGACACAAGCTATTTTGACAGTGAGTTTGCAACAAGAAAATGCTGCAAAACATTAATTAACATTTATGTTTAGTTGTTTTTTCTAACAATGGCATTAATTTATGATATGATGTAACTCTGTAACCAGCCCGCTCTGAAAGATACCATCATCTTGAGACAGAAGAGGATGATACAAATGATGAAGACTTTAATGTCGAGCTGCGGCAGTTTTCCTCTTGCTCTCACAGATTCTCTAAGGTTTGTCCACTTAGGGTAAAACATGCATGTTATTCTAATTTCAGAGAGGTTAATGATGTAAATGAGTCTATGCCTTTAGCTCCCTTGATCCTTTGGAAACAAACCAGGAGCATTGGCTGTATCATATGTGTCTACTAGAAAACAAGCCCTACTCCTTTTAGCTCTTCAGTAATAAACATGGAGTTCAGATTTGCATAATATTTTCTGCTTGCAAATCTGTACTTTTTATAGTAATGTAAAACACAGTACAGTTTTAAAGGCTGGTAGTCATTGTAATGCTGCATTGCAGTATGCTCTCCTCTCAAATCAAAACAAGGTTTTACCTCAACGTATCTCTAAGAGCAGCTGTCTCCAAAAATACAGAGCTGCACTAAACCTTTCCTCTTTTACTCTCAAACTTATTAGCATGATTTATTTTTTATGTGTTACAGTAACACATTACTTTAATTCATAGTTTATGGCACTTTCAGGTGTACAGCAGCCTTGATCTATCCCGTGGACATCTGGAGGAAAAGGGGGAGACGGAAGAGAACAAAGTGGAGAGCCCACTGACTGCAGACTCACTTAGCTGGACACCAGACTTTGCTGAAATGTATACTCGCATTCTTGATTCTTGAAGACAATTTTCAGTAATTTTAGGATGCAATCTTGTAATTTATACTACAAGAAACTTTTCTCTTTTGACTAGGCCATCCCTGTCCCACTCGACAGACACTGGCAGTGTGAACCCGGGGGTTTGTTTGCTGCCCAAGTTTGCTATCTCTGCGGAGAGTGAAGAAGAAGAATCCTCAGGCCTGGCAGAGCCAAGCAAGGTGTCATCATCTGTTGGAGAGCTGCCGCTAGATGAGCCTGATGTGACCACTCCTGGCAGCACTCACAGTGAAGCAACTCTCTCTGGTAAAACATCACAGCAAACATTTATTTATCTTGATTTAAGTCCAGTCAAGCCTTATTGCAAATGTGTTTGTACACTAATGCATAAAACTTTTTTACACCACAGTCTGTTAAACCTGAAAGATTAGAGGGTAGTTTGAAATTGATTAAACGGTGCTGATAATGACATGAAACATGTAATTGTATTATCACGTGTATGCGTTTTTGTAAAGTTTTAAAGTTTTGACTCTGAGGTTGCCGTAGTTTGCCCGTGGAGTTTAAACCAAAGCAGAGAGGAATGATTTGGCTTCAGTTATGGGTGTAGCACTTGAGACTATATATATAGTATAGAGTCTTGTTTTTGATAAATTGTCACATAGTCTTTGTCTCATATACACTTTATTAGTTGATTAGTTGAAATAATATTGTATTGCTAACATACAGTAGTGTGTTAATTGATAAATGTTGTTTAATAACGCTAACGCACAAATTGATTTAAAAAAAAAAGCCTTATTGTGCAGTTTGAAGTAACGCCAGAGTAATTTCTTGTAAGAGCTTCACATGAACCCTACATATTTAACATTTAGTATATCTTTTTTGTTTAATCAGGCAGTTTTTCTGAACATTTGGACCAGCTGACCTCCAGAAGTGAAGGGATAGAGAGCCCTGACATTCACGTCTCTGGAGTCCAAGGTGCTCATACAACTCCTCTGCAGCCCCCAGCCCCTGTTGTAGAGAGAATGGAAATGTGCCAAAAGTCCCAAAGTCTGTCTCAACTGGAACTTTATCTCTCATGATCCCAGGGGGTAAGTGAAGGAACACAATACAAACAAATACACATGCCACTGCACCACTGTTATGACAGTAATTAGGTCATGTTGTTACAAGGTTGAATTACGAGAGAAGATGTTAACAATCACAAGAGCTTTGGACTAAATGTTGTGTCAGATGAAAGAACACCATAGAGCTCAGTCACATTGGCCTAGCATGACACTTGCTGTGAGCACATAAATGGGCACATTTAACAAAGACGATATGCAGGGAAGAAGAACAAGGGGTCTTCTCTGCTGAGAATAAGAAAATCCCATTAGGTGTTGCCACCAGTGTTAATTAATTAAACCAGCCTATTTCTTTTTTTCCCATCTTTTTCTATTTTCCAGATATTTGTGGTGTATCTCCACTTGCCAGCCCTCTATCTCCTTACTCCCTCTCCTCAGACCTATCCTCAAGAGATTCATCTCCAAGTCGAGAGACTTCCGTATGTACCAGTAACTTGCGACAGCCAATCATAATCCACAGCTCTGGGAAGAAGTTTGGCTTCACACTTAGAGCCATACGTGTGTATGCTTGTGATGGTGACATGTACACTGTCTACCACATGGTCTGGGTAAGAATTTTAACTTTACATAAAGAACTTTTATACAGTGTCCTATAAAACTGATAAGTCTAAAAATGACTAATGTCTGTTTTGTGTTTCTTCAGAATGTAGAAGAAGGAGGACCTGCACATAAAGCAGGATTAAAAGCAGGAGATCTTATCACTCACGTAAATGGTGAACCAGTTCATGGCCTTGTTCACACAGAAGTAGTGGAGCTGCTGCTTAAGGTATCTTTTACTTTTTAATCTATAAAAAGTAGTATGCATTTATATGCATTATAAGTAGCTCACATAATATATTTACTGCTGCTTATGTATGATATTTGCTAATACCTTTATGGCTTCCATTTTTATAGAGTGGTAGCAAAGTGGCAATCTCCACAACTCCCTTTGAAAATACTTCTATAAAGACCGGGCCAGCCAGGAGGAATACCTATCGGAGCAAGATGGTTAGATGGGCCAAGAAGGCAAAAAAGGAGAAGACTCCAGAAAGGTAAGAAGTGCTCTCATTGATGTAATTGATGAATGCTGTCATACTACCACAACTGGGGAAAACGATATTGGTTATACAAAATATTTTACTGGTTTATCACAAACACTAAATAAGGTACAAAACATAAAAAAATTTCAGAAATGTAAATTGGCACAATATTTCCCCATTTTTTTTTATTTTTTTTGTATGACTTTCAGGCGACGCTCCCTTTTCAGACGTTTTGCTATGCAGCCCTCTCCTCTTCTGCATACCAGCCGCAGTTTTTCATCTCTGAATCACTCTCTATCATCTGGTGAGAGTCTCCCCGGCTCCCCTACCCACAGTCTGTCCCCTCATTCCCCTACTGCTTCCTTCCGACCTGCACCAGACTTCACATTGTCAGGTGGACATTTTTCCTTGTTGTAGTGATAGCACTTCATTTGTGTTTACTTATATGTTCTGCTACTGATGCTGTTTGTTTGATTTGTAGGTGGTAACTCTTCACAAAGCAGTTCTCCAAGCTCAAGTGCTCCCAACTCCCCTGCTGGTTCTGGCCATATTCGTCCTAGTACCTTACACGGCCTCGGCCCAAAACTGCCAGGACAAAGACTTCGCCAGGGACGCCGCAAGTCTGTCGGTAGCATTCCCCTATCTCCTCTGGCCCGCACACCTTCTCCTACACCTCAGCCAACTTCCCCTCAGCGCTCTCCTTCCCCCCTCCTCAGTGCACATTCAGTCACCCTCTCAAAGACAACGCAAACTTTCCCAACCAAGATACACTCCCCTCCCACTATTGTACGTCATATAGTGCGCCCCAAAAGTGCTGAGCCTCCTCGCTCGCCACTCTTAAAGCGTGTGCAGTCTGAGGAGAAGCTGTCGCCCTCTTACACAGGAGAGAAGAAGCATTTGTGTCCCAGAAAACACAGCCTGGAAGTGACTCAGGAAGAAGTGCAGGGTGAAGAAGTGAGAGCTGAGTTTCACAGTGTGGAGGAAATGGGTGAGACACAATCTGTCACCCGCCTACGACCTGTTGAGCAGGGTTGCTTAAAAAGGCCAGTCACTCGTAAGATGGGTCGCCAGGAATCTCTTGAGGAACTTGATAAGGAAAAGCTCAAGTCCAAGCTAGTTGTAAAGAAGTTAGACTGGTCAGAAAGGAGAGAGTCATTGCAGAAGCAAGATGCTCTTCTTGAATCGGATCTGGTTTCCTTATATGGGGATAACAGGGATGAAAGTATTTTGGGCCAGAGCAGATCTCAGTGTAACCCAGAGACATGCCCTTTGGAAGCCAAAGCTGCCAACACTACTCTTAAAGATGTGCTCTATAAGAAACTCAACACACATGTCTCTGAAGCCAGTGTGGAGCCTGGTGTCAGCAGTGATGGGGACAGTAGCCACAGAGCCACTCTTTGCTCCATAGCTTCAGAGTGGCCACACACAAGACTAAGTAAAGATAACATAAAGCCAGACAGGCTGGACTTCAAAGCTCCTAACATTGAGTTGAACCGAAAGAGGTTGTCATTTGAAGAACGTGAAGATGGTGTGCGACGTTTGTCTTCCGGCATCCATGAAAATCTCCATTTTGGTTCCACAAGGTCTAAAAGTCTTCAGCTGGACACTGTTATGAGTCATGAACAGTTAAAGGCAGGACTGGGAGGCATTCACTCAAGCCCTGAGGGTTTTGCCACCAAGCTTTTCTCTGGTAGACCAGAAAGTGCTGTGGAAAAACTCCAGCTCATCTCCTCCACCGAGTCTCCACTACGCAAAACTTCCTCTGAATATAAACTAGAAGGAAGACATGTGTCTTCTCTCAAACCTTTAGAAGGAACCCTGGATATAGGCCTTCTCTCTGGGCCTAGAATCTCTAAAACAGAAACCTGTTTGTCCAAGATGACGGAAAAACTAAGTGACCCTGTTCTAATGAGTTCCCCAATTCGACTACAGAGCTTCACTGAAAGACAAATAACCATTCCCCACCTGAAATCTACAGACAAACCGAAGAGCCCAATATCTTGTTCTCCAAACTCTGAGACACATAACCTCTTCGTCTGTAAAGAGCCAGAGTCACTTAAAATATCCACAGAGATGAGGGCTGAGAAAACACAGGACAGACACAATGAATGTTTAAAAAGTCCAACCTTTAAAGGGGAGCCCTCCACCTTTACTGTTAAACAGGAGAGCAGGACTGCTGTAAAGAGCACTTCAACATTGGCTCATGAACACAGGGGCTCTCGGCACAGCTCCCATTTTTCTTCATGTGGAAAAACACCATCAATACGGGAAGTCAGCAATGAGGACCAGGACGATGAAGTGGAGCAACAGGAAGCCACAGCAAACACAATATTGCACAACTCTGACAGCTCCAAGACAGACATCCCATTGAGCACAGCGAAGCTAGAGGTAGATATAATATCTGTCCCAGCACCTTTACAAGTGCAGACTCCAGCTGTTGCCAATGAGCCATTACTTGTGTCAGTGACACAGAATATAAACTCTGGTTTAAACACAATTTCCCTTCAAAGCTGTGAGAAACCTGTGACTGCAAATACATTTAACATAAGCTCTGCTTCTAAGAATGAATTGGAGAATTTACAGAAAGATTCTTCATGTGTACAAGTTCCAGAGGCTTCACAACCACAATCTGAACAACTTTTAAACATCTGCTCTTCAAGTAAGGAGCCAGAGGGTTTTGTCACAGCTACATCTGGCTCTGTACATGAAAATGAAATGTGCATTTCAAAATTAGATGCAAGGGGCATACCTGTGAGTGGACAAAGTGTACAAATGAAGAGCACAGTTGGCCCAGTCAGTAAAACAGACACATGGATCGAAGATGAGAAAGCCAAGACAAATATACAACTGAATAAAAACAAAGACATTATTAAAAGAGAAGTCGACACTGAAACCTCAATTAATAATATTGCAGAGGTCCCACGGACTGTAAATAACAAAGATGGCACAGTGCCTCCTGGTGCAATACAAATTAGTAACATTTGCCCACACAAGGCTCAGAAGTCCATATCATCAAAGACTAAAGGCAGTGGGAACGACTCTAAGCACCTGCCTTTAACAAACTGTCCAGATGACAAAGCACAGGATCAAACACCTAATTTAGAAGGTTGCGATTTAAAAAAACTTGAAGTTGTCAATGGCACACAGCAAACGGTGGGCCCTACAACTAAGCAGAAAAGTTCCGCTTCACCAAATGCAATTCAAAATGATTTATGTCCAAAACGTAAGACACAAGCTGAACCGCAGCCTGTGCCTCACACAGCTGTGAAAACACTGGAAATGCAAGCTCCAAGCACAGTTCCTTCTGCTGCAGGAGCCAAAGGCAGTCCAAATGTGAAACAGAAAGTTGTGCCCAAGGATGCAGTGCCCTTGACTACTCAAATAAGGCCGCTCCCCACAAGGGTCGGCACTGATGTGAAACAAGAGCAAATGGTGAGGCTGATACATTGTCCTACCCAAACTGATGTGAAGCTAAAAGAGATCCAGCCCAAAGGTTCTGTAGCAACACCAACCATTTCCATGAAAGAGCACATGGACTCAAAGGCAAAATGTGTCCCTGCCAAAACCGTCAGCTCACCTTCATCCATGAAGTCTGTTCAGACCCCAGTCACTAAACACCTTGATGCCAAACACAAAGACACTTTGCACAAAAACCAAGCTCAAGTTCACACAGACAGCAATGATTCCAAACAAAAAGATGTTACTTTGCCACTGGCTTCACCTCATTATCACAAAAAGGATTCTCAACTGCATTCAGACTCTCCTGTGCAGTCAGATCCACCACCAGTGCTGCCAAAACCAGCACTGAAAAAAGACATGCTTTTACCAAACAGTGGCTTCCCACCCCGAGAGTCTGAATCCAACTCTGAGGGGCCCAGTTCAGACACTCGCAAGGACCCTTGTACACAGGACACTAGAGCCACAACACCAGACAAACCGGTTTCCTCGGGCCGAAAAGAATCAGGGAGACAGAAAGAAAAAAGAATCTGTTTTAGAGGGTTTATCAAATGTCCAGAAAAACGCCAAAAAAGACACATGTAGAACGGCTCCTGCAATGTTAAAGGACGGCTCTGAAAAGGACAGTGGCAGGAACAAGCAGCAGAAGGAGTCGCCACGTAGTTCCTGCAACAAAAAATAAGAAAACACTTGAGATTTAACAATATGTTAGCAATTGCTTGTGCAGACATTATCATGCCTTTTTTTTGTTTGAGGACCGGGCAAGCTGTTGCATCATTATGTTGGGTTGTGTGTGTGTGTGTGCTGCATTAAAAATGTTATGAGATGTTAATGGATGTAGGTTTGAATGTGGGCTAACATTTGACATTTTTTTGTATCCTAGTGGTATTTTACTTAATAGAATGTGTGAGCATTAGGTTTGTGCTTGATGCAAAATGCTTTGTGCAATCATTGTCAGGGTCAGGAGGGAGGAGGAGCCTTAAGTTTGGGATGTACTGTATTCAGTGCCATAAATGATTTAAATTGCACTCCTATATGTAGATTTGGATAGGCTGGTGTTGCAGACACTATCCTAATGCAGTAGCATACACTTTTAAGCAGTGTTGACACTTGTTGCTCACTTTTGTTTTATGGTGGAATTTTGCTGTGGTATGCAGAGGGGTTGTCCTGTGTATCTCAAAAACCTAAAATAGTGAATCACAAATGGGTTTGACAAATCAGAAAATAGTGAAGGGGCCTTTTAGATATGTTAAATTAAAAAATGTTGTTGGCTAGTTCCTGTGTAATACACATTCCTCTGATGTGTACATATGTTATATTATTTTTTATGCAATATGATGTAAATATAAAAACACTGTAAAACGGGGAATCTGTGGGCTAACAGAATTGTTTGTATTATATGTATAGTTTTGAAGTGTCATGTTTGTATGCTCAGTATTACTCATGTTCAGCTTGGTAACCCTGTCTAGAGTAAGTATGTTTTTTTTACATGTTTCAATTTGAACTTAAATACCGACAGAGGGACTGTCTCTATAATGTAGCAATTTGGTAGGAAACTGTGAAGGATGTCAGCTTTTTTCTGAGAATGTCTGTACTGGTGAGAGTATTGTTCTTGGAAAAGTAAAAACTATGTAAAAAAAAAGTAAAGCAGTTTGACAGAGTTAAACCAGCAAATGTGTAATCTGCCTTAGCCACTGAGCTATCAACAGTGGTATATGGTCAGACATGAGTTTTAAGGTCTAAAATGGTTTGTCATGGTTGTGCTCAGTGCTACATTGTCAGAACTCTGGAGTTAAGTTTTGGTCTCAGTCTTATTCAAGTTACATGGTAGTTGATCGCAAATGTCGAACTTCACCTCATAAAGGAATTAATGTTCAATACAAAAATATAATGTTCATTTACATAAAAACAAACACAGGGTACTGTATAGGCTGTCATTCAGTGACATTGTGCTTTTTAAACCCAGATTTACTTAAGGGGCCTTTCACTCAGACTTTAATTGACAAGCAGACCTTAGCCTTAGGACCCTGAGTATGTTAAACTATAATCATATGTATTTTGTAGTAGAATGTATTCTGTTTTAGATAGACTGACAGTAACTACATTTATTAACACAGAATAAAGATTGTCTACATGACTTTCTGAATGACACTCAAATGAATGAGATTTTAATGTAAAAGGATATTGTAACTGTTACTAATGTATTGTGAGAGAACAAATGCACCTTTAGTATTTGCCAAACCTTAGTTCAGGTAAGAAATAAAGACTGGAACTGAGAATGATTTCTGCTTGTCTTATCTTGACAGCAGATGAGAGATGTCCACTAAATTAGTTCTTAACAATTAAACCTTATTTTTCCCAATTTCCTTTCCTGTGAAGACTGAAGTAATCCTAATGGCACATTCAACGTTTGTTTACATTTTGTACATTGTTGTTAATTTGCCAAATTCTTGTTATATGTCACAGATGTGGTTTTTAGTAGTGTGTGTGTGACTTTGAAAACATCTGCTTGTGCGGTAATCAGTCTCTTCTCACATGTCAGGTTTTTCTCTGTCTGCTTGTTTCGGTTTCTTTTCTCTTTTGTAGTACTTGCTTCTGTTGTTTGTTGTTTGTCTTTTAGAAAATGTGCAATAAAAGCCTTTGAGTCATGTATTTTGCTCAAGCTGTTTGGATGTCATTGATGTTCTATATGAAAAAAGTTATTTATACTTATAATGTAAAATAAAATGACATTACTGAAAACATAACTTTTTTTTTTTTTAATTTCTTAACATGAAAACATTACCATGAATTTTTGGACATTTCTAAGCACAACCACCTGCTGAATTTATCCAACACTGTCCCCACATTCTTCTAAAAAAGGTCTGGAGTTTGTTTAGATCCTTGGGAGTTGGAGCACATGCTTCTGGAGACCAAAGTTTTTTTCTTTGTCTGACAAACTTCTGATAAGTACCAACAGGGGGCAGTGTGTTCATACATTCAGCTTGGAGCCTTCACTCTGAGATGGTGTGTTATGCAAACCCCAGTTAGTATATTTATACAATCTAGATTATGGAAGTCACTTGACCATAAAAATAAATGTAGGCCAGAAATACACGTGTACCACTGATCTGGGAGATAAAAGTAACTCTAGGAGCACTTTTGAACTGTACAAATTTTGTGGCTTGTAACAAACTCATTTAAATGCCTTCAATGTCAACATGTTCTGACCCATTTGGTGGATATATATATCTTAATTTTCTGTCTGACTGAAGCAGCAACAGTGTGCTTTCATAATCGTAATCAATACTTATGTGTCCTGTTGCATGTGTTATCAGTGAGCTGTGAGTGATAGGGTGGTACACGGGACTAAAACGCACTCCGAATTTCTGGTAGGATGAAGCTTAGGGTTAGAAGTATGGGTGTGGACCTATCCAACCGTTGTGGGAAGGCTGCTTGTTCTTGTGGATACATGAAATCTGAGATGCACATCGATAAACCCCACTGTGGCCTGCATTCACTTTTGCAGCTGGAATTTGTTCAAGTACATTCTGTGACTTGGTGGAAAGCCAAACTCCAGCCCAGCTCTCATATCTTATGTTGCAACTAATGGCTCTTAGCCGAGCTTTAGTGCTTAGCCACAGGGAGGAACCAGCTTGTTTGAAGAAGCTAAAAAGAAAAATACTATGTACTAATTCTTATGTCACTTTCTAAGTCAACAATACACTCCTATGTGAGCTGGTCCCTTGTGTTTTGCAATGCTCCTTGTTTTATTTTTATCCTTTCAATAAGAAAGTTTGTTTGTGCTTCATCGTGTTTTAAAGTTTTTCACATTTGCTCCAGATCAAAAAGTAGTCAAAATTGATTATCCCCACAAAAACTCATGATGGTTAATCAACAGTTTAAACTGTCATATCCACAGTGCTCTATGGCTTATCCACTCCATCCTGTGATATATTTACTGCTATAACATTTGATTGATTGACGAACATTTTCTGAGAAATTATTTGTGATGCAATGTGTACACAGGGAAAAGTGTGTGTTTGTGAGTGGTGTTTGGTTTAATCTGGTCTAACCCAGCTAATTGAACCTAAAGACCACTAAACACAATCTGAAAAAATAACAACCCTGTTCAGAATTTACGGGAACATTATAGAGAAGTATGTAGAAGCTTGTCATTTGGCAAAGCATAAAGAGTATATTGTTAAGAGAGTTCAAATGGGCCTTTTACAGAGAGTGGTGCATGCCTGGATAAAATTATAAATTGGTGTGTAGAACATGTTCTCTCTTTAAATATGTGCCTCAGTCTGTATGATTCACTTGTAGCTCAAGTCACACTTGTTAATCCAGCTGGATATTTAAGAGAAGGTTATTTATAAGCCCTGGGGTCATCAGAGTTTTCTCAGTCAAGCAAAAGTCAAAGCTGTGATTGCAGAGAAACATTGGCCCATAGTGTCGGTGCCTCATACAACTAACAGAGGCTCTACTGAAGCATTCTGTTATTTTGGTGTGTCATCGACCCATGCCCAGAGCAATTTAACCTAAGGACAGTGAGTACACTTGGCATTGTATGTGTTGAGGGAAACACTAACCTTAAACCTAAATAATAAATGAGACTGACCTCAAACTCAAATGTGAACCCTCAACTGTTTAGATCTAAAGTGAGCTGGGTGTTCTTGACTTATTCCACATTTAGGAGACACGTTAAGGGCATACTTTTATTGTTTGTTTTTTTTTTCAACTGGAAAATGAAAGATAAAATTGTCTTAACTGCTGAGCACCCAGTGTAAAGTGCAAAAAAAGGCCAAGTGAGCTTTGGTGTCAACACATTCCCTGAACGCACTGCCCAGAGAGCCACAGCTGGCTGCGCTTGTGTAACAGCTCCTGGCTCAGACCACGTAGACCATCCGGGTTTGTAGATCACTGGAAATCTGCTTTACTTCAGTCCGACTGCAGTGTCTGCACGGCACTGCAGTGGATGGATTAGCATAAGTGCAGGATTGAGGCTGTCCCACATAACAGGAGAACCAAAAAGACACATTTGTGCCAAGAGATTTTCAGATTGCCCCATAAACCATTGCCCAGGCTCACCTATAGGTTACACTTTAGAAAAACGATCCACACAAAGCTGCACTTTATACTCTGTATTGTCCGCTTTTATAAGGAAGATCTGTGTATGAGTGAGCTAACATTCACTTTTTACATCCTTTACAGTTCACGGTCAAAAGACTGGAGTCCTTCACAGCACGCAGCGTCAGGAGACACCTTGAACATGTGACAAATTTATCACAGATTTAATAAACACATAGCTCCAGACAGGATCATTCATTCTTATAATAACCCCTTCTGCTAAAATACCATCTTTCGTTGAGCAAAGCTGCATGTCCACATCTTATACAACTACTGTCCCAAAGTCAGAACTGTAAATCATTAGAGAGTCAGTGGACAGAGCAGGACACAATCATAGTTGATCATGGAGGTTTTAGGGCTTGTCCTTATGCATAGTTCTACTGCAAGAAAAACATTCCCTTGTAGAGTAACTTTAATTATGTTTTACAGTTTGTTTTGCATATGGCATGAATTTATGCTAATGGATTCTGCAGAATGAAACTATAACCCTTTCACCATCTCATTTAGCTAAATAAATGTACATATGAATGAGAACAGTGAGTGAGATTGTAAAATTACAGCAGATTTTCCTGCAGCACTTAGTTTGGGATAATTATGAGGGAAGGTTATGCACTAACAAGTACAGCCAGGCACTGATTAGTGGGTAATGCACTTACTCCAGTAAAGCGCTCCACTGTATAATTGGGATAGACCGTATTTGCCTCACTTTATCTCAGCACTGAGAGTTACAGGAACACATAGCTGCTTGCTTTAGAAACTTCAGATAGACAACATGTTTAGTTTAGTGGTATGACAGCAAACCCTAAACCTAAATCTGGAAAGAGTCTGGCCACACTCGCACAACACAAGTATTCTGTGTGAGTACAAATACTATGGTGACTTATTAAAACACAGGACCACTTAGTGAATAAAAACCTGACCCAGGAAATGAATGAATGAACATCACTCATTTCTTAAATAAGATTTTTGTCTTTTTTGTGAAACTGTTTAGAGCTAAAACACAAAATACTACCACCTGACAGTCTGACACAAGTTCTGCCCTCACGTAGGTTACTTTATTGTAATGTGTTGCTACAATTTACTTTAGCAAAAAAACAAGGCTGACCTCATTTAACCTGGAGGAAACAGAAATGATTCCAAAAGAAACACTGGAGTCCTAATGAGATACAAAGCTAAAATATTCCTTAATCTGTCCCAAGATATATTATAATGATAATAACTGTTGTCTGTCACTGTTCAACAGCGTTATACAGAGCAGCTGAAACACCCATAGCTCCCAGGTTAGACACAAATGTGAATCGCACAATGTTCTGCGATTAATCGCGATTAATCGCATTATACACAAAATTTAATAATGAATTCAAAATTAGTGTACTGCATACATTTTAAAAGAACTGCTATATGAACAAAAGTGCAATAACATTTGGTTTGCACTTTAAACAACACTTTAAACAAATAATGTGCTTTTTACAGCAGTTAAAACATTTCTTGTAAATCTGAACTTAAACATTAATGTAATCAAATTAAATATTAAAACCAAAAATATTTGCCACTGACAGGGCATTAATATTTTGTTTAGTTTGTTATAGAAAAACAAGTTATGTCCAGAGCTTCAATCATAACATTATAACAATATAAACAATATAAATGTCTCTCTTGTGTTTTCATTACAGTCAGAGCATGTGAATGCAGTTCCCGCGCGTTTCACACACCCTCTCCTTTTCACTTGCCAAACTCAAGGGTGTATGGGTAATGTAGTCAGCCAGGCTCAAAAGCGAACTATAGGAGAAACCCAATGGCGACTTTACAAGAGTAAAACTCATGTTTACAGCCTGGTACAAAAGATGGCTCCGGTCTCTAGAGCTAAGTTTTACTACATGTTTATTCTATCTAAAAACTATTGTTTTACTATGGAGTAAAACCCGAAAAGCCCGGATGTAACGGCCATTTTTTTGCCCATTCATAATGACAATATTGGTGAATAGGGGACCAATGGGCGGATAGCATCCATAATTATACTATCTATGATTGTGAAGGGCGCTCTGGAAAGCGGCAGAGCAGGCAAAGGATTAAAACCTCTATTAAAACAGATGTCGAAATGAGCGTAAAAGTACGCTAAAAGCACGTTCTGGGCGCACGGAGAAGTGGCGGTACTGAGTACAGGTGCGTACCGGCCCACTTAAAGCACTGGATGAGGGCGGCTCATACGTGCAGTCATCATAGATTGTATAATAATTATGGATGCTATCCGCCCATTGGTCCCCTATTCACCAATATTGTATTTACGAATGGGCAATAAAATGGCCGTTACATCCGGGCTTTTTCCATAGTAAAACAATAGTTTTTAGATAGCATAAACAAACATATTAATCAAAAATTCACCCCCCCCAGAGTTGGCATGTAGTAAAAACTTAGCTCTAGAGACCGGAGCCATCTTTTGTACCAGGCTGTAAACATGAGTTTTACTCTTGTAAAGTCGCCATTGGGTTTCTCCTTTATATTTCCGCTTTTGGAGCCTGCCCTCTGGTGGACGGAGGTATATCGCTGTATTTCGTTGTAAAATCACCGTATGGCGGCGCCCTTACACGAGGACCATTTTAGAGGTTCCATGGGAGAGGCTTGGCAGTCATTCGTTGCGATCCTAAGAATGTTCTTCAGACCGACATCTTTCACTATACTAATCGGCCGACGTTAACGCGCAATAAAATAATTGTCGGCGTTAATTCATTAATGCGTTAACGCGATAAAAACGTGTTAACTTGCCCAGCCCTAATATGTATATATAAAGGCTCTACCATGTGCTTGGCTGCTTTAGGTGTACTGAAGCAGATTAACAAGGTAAGGGGTTGTGCTAGGCAAGGTATGTACTTTCAGCAGTGGCTGAGGACTAATGAGAAACAGGGAGGAGTCTGGAGGTGAGCAGCAGGTGAAAATGGACGTTAATGTAACGTGTCAAAGCTGGCACAAATAAAGCAAAAGAAATGCTTTTAAACAAGTCCTGCTGATCCAGAGCCTCCATGGAGTTTTTGGCGAAAGTAGACCATCCTGCTATTAGCATGTCTCTCACACCACAAGACTAGCGTCGACAGACGAGTCAGGCTGCAGATGTTCCCAGATTATAGGCTTGTGCAATAATCAGCTTGGAGCACAGTGGAGGCATGTTCACTCTCTAATTATAAGTGCTATCATTTGAAAGGTAAAATGTAAAAATGTTCATGTTTTGAATAAATTTTATGCATGCTGGATTATTGTTGGGCTACTGCATAAATAAAAGCTAGATAATGATAATTACCCAAGAGCAATGTCTAGTAAAAAGAGAACTAACCCAGACTATTTTCACAGAATGATGAGGCTGTCACAGTTGCAGTAATACTCGTAGCTCAAACAACACCTACACGTCATGATATCCTTTGCAACAACATCAGTGTATGGGCAAGCAGGTGAGATAAGTGCATCTATCTGAGTATGTGACACTCTGGTGAACCATACAAGCTGGGGTTGCACAGCTGGAGCTCTTGTGTTAACTCTTCACACACTGACGCCAGGGGTTATAAAAGGCTTCTTAAACGTGCATTTATTTGAACAGTGTTTTTGCAAAAGTGGTAGGGCTATGAAAGGCTTTAAAATGCCATGTGTAAATACAGGAAACAGGGCTAACATCTGTAATAGGCTCCCATTCTGAACTCTCTCTTAGATTAGTACAAGCTTGGTACTTAATGTCTGACTCATGCAGGTTGTTGACAAGAACATGTCCCCAGAGGAGCTTATAAAAAACCTCCCACTCACATTATCCAATCAAGGTCCAACCAAGAGCCAGGCTATCTGAACAAGTAAAGACAATTTGTGTATTTCCTGATTACAAAGTTTAGGTGTCCAGAAAAAAAGCACAAACACAGCTAGGTTTAATCTGAGCACCATCTGTGAATGTGAGTGTGTATCAGAGGCACTGATGTTTATCATCCGCTTGTTTCCTGTTGTAGTCTGAGAATTTCAAAAAAACATTGGCCTGATACACTTATATGATGCTAATGAAAGTATTTTAAATGTCTTTACAAAAAGAGTTTTTTTTTGTGCAGCAAACCTGATTTCAACAGTGGTTAGCTTAACATCCCTAAATTTATATTGTATAGTTTTCAAAGACATTGCAATGGCAGGGTTTACAAACATCCCAGAAAATCTACAGCAACTTTTTTAGAGTAGCCTACTAATAGAACCAAAAAGGTCTAAAATGTGTTAGATTACAGATTGGTTTCTTGATGAGTTTGGTAAGCACAACAGACAGGATATGGGATGCTAATTAGAGCCTATGTGAAATCTGATATGTCACTGTCTCCAGTCAGGAAAGCAAAGGCACAGTTCTCCCAAAATGGCTCTTTTAATGAGCAGACTGATTAAGATGGAGTGTGTCAGTGAACATTAGGACAGCTGTAGTAAAAGTCCAAGGCTACTATTACATTAGAAGTAGTGTTGTCACGATACTGGAATTTCTAACTTCGATACGATACCTTCAAAAATATCGATTATTCGATACCATTTTCGATACCAAAGGGAAAACAACTGTCACAATATTATTATTTAAAAATTTTTTATTTAAAGATAAATATAAAATCAGCCAAGGTCCGCTTAGACCTTAGTTAACTTTCCTCACCGTGAGGGGTCCGGAAATTTTTAATAAAAGGATATGTGTTTGAATATAATTCTTTAAAGTAAAGTCTCATTTATTCCACACCTACAGCCTCTTAAACAATATGGAGATGAATGTTGATAATTCACTGTTTTCTGTATTTTATTCTTTGGTTACATGAGGAGGATGTTTGAGTGTTTAGCTTTCGCAAAACACAGCTCACAGACAAAAGGAAAATACTACAAAATCAAAAGAGGCTAAAGCTAAAGCTCAGGAGCTGGTGGTTTAATGACAACAGCCTGGAATCCTGCATATAATGCCTAGTACTCCTTCACGTGTTAGAACATTTTAAATACAAAATCATCAATTCAAGCCAAATTATTTTCTGATTAAAATAAACGTTCCCTCCCGTCCATAACGTCAGTGAATCTTTATTATGTTTTGCCAAGGCTTTTAAATTTTAGTTGTTTCTAACTCATTATCAGGCTACGCTAAACATGTTAAAATTTCCCGCTGCTCTGTCCGTAACCATAGTAACTTGAAGACCCGCGCGTGTTGACGTAGCCGTCCTAGAAGTGCAGGTTCAAAAATATGTTTGACACAATGCGCTTACACTCCGCCTTTTGAAGACCCCTGATGTAGTGCACTTGTTCAAAGGCCTCTCAGATTGTCATACTTTCAGAAACCAATAGTGCAAGTAAAAAAAATAAAAAATAAAAAACTCGATATCGATACTCGATATCGATACTCGGTATCGAAACTTCGGGAAATGAGTATCGTATCGTTTGAGATATTTCAGTATCGATATTTATCGAAATATCGATATTTTTGACAACACTAATTAGAAGGTCAATCAAACCTTTCTATGCTTCTGGTGGCTATCCTGCAAGTCATGTATTTGAATACATAGTAACATGAACATGGTCTGTCGAACTCCATCTGGGTAAAATCAAAGCTTTTTTTTCTTATGGGGATTAATACAGTACATAAAGGCTTATGCAGCAGTCTCTGAGGCCCAACTCTCTGAGGGAGACATGAGATTTTTGTGTCATGATTAGACAGAGACAGAACAAGCCTGCAATAAATTTATATCACTTCCCAGAGTGATAAAACACCTCTGAGCGATGTTTATAAATGTCAGTCATGTCCTTGCATGGCTCAATGAAGATTATATCAGTCTTGTTTTATTGCTCAAGATGAGCTCAATGCAATACAGAGTGAGAGTGATATAGACCGCGGTTATACCGTAAATATATACATAATTTATCCTTTTCTACATACATTCTTGTAACATAGCTTTAAATGGGCTATGTTATATTTTGTTTTATATGATTCAAATTCAGTGTTTCCTAACCTTGCACAAAGAAGAAAGTGTAAAAAAAATTGCATTCAACAAAATGTGCATTACTGTGGTTAATGCACGTTTTGTTGAATACAGATGTACTTCCTTGTCTGTTCCCCTTTATGTAAACACAATAGGTCATAAACATGCATTACATGTAATACACATTACATGTAAAGCAGTGTGTTAGACCTAGGTGTTTCAAAGCTCTAATGTTCTTTGCTCAGAATCCTTTTAGTTACATTACATTTCGGCGTTACAATTATAATAACATGTAACGTAATGCTTCAAAACACCTAGGTCTAACACAACATGATAATCCCTCAAGATGTGAGTGAAACTATATAAACATGATTATTTTAACTGTACAGCCGAAATGTAATGTAACTTAAATGGTGCCAGTAAAGAACATTAGAGCTTTGAAATGGTAAAGCACAGTTATGAGTGGTATTTTCGGAGTTCACATCACAAGTGACAGGGCTGTTCAGTGTGTGGTGTTGTGATGAACGCTGACCCTGTGTGTTCCCAGTGTTTTTATGATGCCAGATGGTGGTCCTTTTACACAATGCAGTGCCCTCTACATCACATCCTGAACGCTGATACCTAAGCTTGTGTTGGAAACCCAGTGAAAGGGTAAATAAATGGTCGCCGGAGAAGTATTAAAGTGTTTCTCTACATTGTTTTGCTCTTGTTTCTTATGGCTTCTCACTACACTTTGATTGCCCTGCCATCTGCTGCTTCACTTTGCATTACTTATGCTAAATAATACAGAGTCTTGTTTCCTTTTGTCTTTTACATTGTATTCTCTGAAGATTAAATAGATCTATATGTGAATAAATAATAATAGTTGGTAGATATGATGCTACATTGCTCAAATTGAAGTACACATTGCTAAAGATATACCTGTCACATTACAATATATTTGTTGTCAAGCCAGGAAATTGGTTTCCATTGAAAATAATCAGAAGCTAATATCTAAAACTGAATACACTTTACGTTTTCTTTTTCTTTTTTTATACTTAACTGTCATCTTGACTTGACTTAACCTTTACAACACGTTAACCCATGAATCAATTTAGGCTAGCTGCACAATAAGTCAGTCAATTAGTCCAAACCAAAATGTGTCAACAGACCTGTAGTGCTAGAGTCGGGCTGATGAATGACCAACCAGGAAGTTCAATTTGCAGTCAGACCTTAAAGCCACCACATGTAATTTAAGCCAGCTTTTAGAAAGCCTTGTAGTGTGTTGATGATGAATTTAGATTGTAGTTGAGAGAAACTGGACAGATGTTAATTATATGGTCTGTAGCCCTACATAGCCCTGTATTCCTTTGTGATATTTGACCTTATGAATGAGCAAATATAGGCCTTTATAAATATCCATGACTGTGAGGGCTCTCATTGTCAGGCAGTTTTCTTGTGACAGTTTACAAAACAACCAGAAAAAACCTTCCTGAACAAGGAAGGTTTAGACACAAAGAATTCTTTATAGTGGTTTGGTAAGCATACTATGATGTCCAGAGGATAGTCCCAGTGTCATGGCTAATCTCTGCCTGATGGTCTGACAGCAAAGCCCAGCAGGCTTGGCCACTACGGTCCCCTCTCCCCATCCACTCTCAGTCAGTTATTTCCTTCCTACAGAGAACACTGTGGTAAACACATAAAACAAGATTACACTTATAGCGCAAGGGTGTATTTACTCGCCTTCTGAAACATATTTAATTTGCCTGTTGCCTTGGTAATGTGACTTTCTCGGCGAGCGGCTGCAGAGTTGTCTGTAATTATAGAACAAACCTCTTCATCAAGGGCTTTAATCAGAAAAAATGAATAGAGTGAGCTGCAAGGCCGGGCCTGTGGTAAATCACACATGGTCATGGAAAGAACTTGAATCACTTGTAATAATTAGGCTCATTATTGCACTTAAACTTATGAACTTTTAAAAATAGATATTTATAATAGTTAGATGATAGTTATTAAAGAACAGAGCTTTATTACTGTGTGTTTCCCGTTATAATAATGAAAAGGGGAACAACTGTTTTGTCAGTGAGTTTACTGCCATAGTCTGGTGGCTTGGAAACTAGTCCAGCGCATTTTTCTTGTTCTTAAAAATATAAATTATTCAACACATAAGAGGCTGGTTCTGCACAACCACTTCGGAAAACTGCCATAGTGGAACTGCAAAAGAAAGCTACGGTCAATATAGAAAAAGTTGTTAAGATGTTTAAGATTTTCTCATAATTTAGTAGAATATGGATTAATATTGTGTAAAAATAGATTGTGAGGTGGAAAGAGCTGATGTGTAGGAGGTGCATGGTTCCACCCAACAGGGTTTGTGCCTGGTCTGTTGGGATGGATTTGAGCCCAAGTGCTCAAAATGAGAGAGCCCGGGAGCAAGGGTGCAATCTGCGCTAGTGAAATCACTGGTCTGTGCTCATCAGGCATAAACATGTCACTGCTGAAGTAGGTCACTGTTCTCAGTCTGAGCAGATCAAACGGAGGCCACCAACTGCATCGGCTGCCTGAACAACTTTCTACTGTACCTCTGCATTATGTAGCCTTTGCATATTTCTCTGCCCTTTGTTTATGTGGCATGTCACAGCCGTTTGCTCCAAGCACACAGTAAAAGAAAGGGCAACATGTGGACCAACAGACGTTCTGGACAAGCCTGAGTTAGAGACATTGTGTAAGAGAAGCAAAACATGTATGTAATTGCAATGGACAGAGCAATAAAACATTTTCTTACATAAAGATACATATTTGCCAAAAGATGCAATAAAATAAGAAGCATTCATACATACATACATTCATTTGACTAGTCTTCAAATGTGCCAATGATTTCCCAGAAGGCTCCACTACAGCTCTCCAACATTTTTCATTAACTACTTCACAGTGCTTTGTTCCAGGATGTCTTGTTAATACAAAGCAGAAGTTGGCATGTACGCTGTGTTGTTTCTCGCTGACACAAGGAGGCAGATTGTGGTGTTGTGGTAGGTGTCCTTCAACTGAGCAGTTGTTCTGAAGTGTACCATTTTTATCTATGGTCAACTCAGGTCAGCTCCATTACTCTAATTGGAGAAACAAAAGCATGGCAACTGCGCAATGTGTGTCCTACGCACACTTCAAATCTCTTGATACACACCAGCTCAAAAAGCAGGTACAGGAAAAAAACATTAGTGAATCATAACAGTAAATCATTCTGTTTATTGATTAAGCTTTTGTCATGTCTTGACCTGTTATACACTCAAGCCAGGCTGTGCTTCATGTAACAGGAATCTGCAGCAAATTCTTTGAACTGGCGTTGAATTACCAGCAGAAATGAGAGGCTGTGTGAGGAAGTCATAAACTTGAGTGGGACATTACTAACCTCTCGTATGGCAGATGTATTTTTAAATGCCCAAACAACATAAAATGCCAGTGAATGTATGGAACCAAATAAAACCAACAAGATAATTTTATTTATCCACAAGGAAAATTACTTATAGACTATATTAGTATTGTATTTTGTCATGTTGTTTTGATAACTGCACTATTTACATATTTAAATAGATTATTATGTTTCAAGTCCACTCCGCTAATATAATAGTCTCCTTATTTATGATTACTCCAAAACAAAATTTAGAGCCTTTTCTTGACATGGACAATGGATTCCTTGGTGGATAAAGTGCAGGACAAGCTAATGGGACAATCCAACTGTGCTTGGGTTTATTGTGAGAGGGTAAACATCCCTGTAGAGAAAGGGAAAGCAAAAGAAGTAGGCATCTACGTTAGTGAGTATTTTGGGGCTACCCATGTGAGACTTCTCAACATACTCACAAAAGTAAAAGAATTAGTGAATAGAGCATGAGGATGGAAAATAAAATCCCTGAAGCCTTGAAAACATTGCATAGATTAATGGTTTAAGGGGCCCAATCCATGCCAAATAGAGTCTTTAAGAAGTAGCTCCCACTGTTAGAACATGAAAGGAAGTACCAGCTGCCTACCTGCTGCTTTAATTCAGCGTCTGTGGCCCCTAGTGCTCCACTCTCTGAAAGGAAGCCCCTTTGACACATTCTCAAAGGGAGAAAAAGGAACATTCTGTACACATTTGTACACAAGGGGAAAAGAACAAGAATGATTTGTGATTTTCTGCATCTATAATGTTTTGCCTCATAAGACATAATAAAATATATTTTTATTGTAACTATAGTGCTGCTTTTAGATCAGCCTGTATAATGAGCATGTTGTTGAACCATTTCGGACTGTTATAGAATGCTGTACAGTGGTTGGTGTGCCCTTCACACGATGGAGACGCAAGGAACTGAAGAGCTAGGGCTGACAAGTACGGTTACTTCAGTAAAAATATATAAATAATAAATATGTCAACTAAAAGTGACTGGTGGTGAATTATAAATGTAACCCACTTTAAATGAAAACGGCATTACAGACAGACTGTGGATAAATAACAAAAAACATATTATTTTATTTTTACATTAGTTTCATCAAAATGACAACACAGCCTCAGTACAGTTACTTGACTAAAGAGCAGAGTTCAAATCTGTTATTTTATTAAAGAACAACCACAATGACATTGGAAAAATGCATTCATGTATTATCCCACTGCCTATACAAAGTCCAGGTAAATGTCTTGTCCTGTAACTGTGCCTGTCCTTAGCAGAGGTGTGGTTTTGGCAGCAGATGGGTCACCAACACCTGTTATTTAAGAAGGGGGTCCTGGCAGAATGGGGGATTATATGGTCTGGTGGTTCACATTTTAAGTTCCATGATCAACACTCCTATCTACAATATTTAGGCATCAACCTTCATCAAAATTTGATGGCGCACAGATACTAGTTTAAAAATGAATGACTTAGGTGAGACACCGGTGTTAATCATTTTGGTCGAGTACATTACAACCCCTTTCTTTATCTGATAGATGCATCAGTTAAGTCTGACACCATTGTGGTTAGTATAAAACATGGATTCAGCATGTCTTTTCCCATCGATGAAGGCTTCTGTGACTGCAGAGCACGTAAAAGGGCCTAACCCTGGGCCAAAGCAGCTTACAGCTTCTTTTAGTACAGTCTGGACAGGGTTTACACTTGACAAGGGATTTCTTCAAGCCTGCCCCTTTTCCTTACCAGCGCAATTAGGCCACCCACATTTACAGACATGTGCTTCCTATGAGAGTGTGTAGATTTGGGGAGTTTCTATACCCTCAAAAAAACAACAAAGCATTGTTTCTATAAATAGGAGAACTAAGAATACAATAAAACTTGCTACATATCAGGCTATTTAATACGAATGTTGCGCATGACCATTCTAAGCTGTTCAAGTGCCTTGTCTCAGTTTTTGGACTTTCCATTAGTGTACACTGAAACAGAAAACAATTATATACAAACCGAGCTTATTATTGATTGTGTGCGGTAGTTATGTAATTTCTCTCGTTGTTTCATGTTTCATGTTGCGTGTCAGGGTCGGGTACATGTAGGTAGGCGTGTCCACGAGTAGGGAGAAGCTGATTGGCTGCTTGTGTGACAGTTTTGATTGACAGAGACAAGGACCAATGAACTCTAGAGCCTTGCCTTGCCCCTCTTTGGACGTACGGTGCGACGTCCCAGGCAGCATTTGTTCGGGACGGCAAGACGTTGCCGTTATGTGGAAGGACTTCATCTTGTGTTTACAGGTGTTAAAACCGGATTAAGACACGGGAGGATGAGTTTTTGTTAAAGCGTATCGGTAAAGAATCTCACAAAGTTGAAACTTACCAATTTGACAGCTTATCTCCGAAGTTTGAAGCATTTTTGTTGGAGGAAGAGGACTCGCCTGTGGATCCATGCAAAACTGGTATGCAGCCTTAATGGTTCTAAGCTAACTAATGGGGCTAGCACACATAACTACAGTAATGAATAAATTATAACCAAATGGAAAACTGAATGTCGAAATAGCAGTTGGGTTTTATGTGGCCTAAACGTTAGGCTTATGGCCAACATTTAATGTACTTTTTTGGTTTTGTGGGCATAGTCACTTTTACACTGTATTTGCATGAGTGTACTTGTCTATGCATAACTATTTTTAGCAGGGGGCTTTTTATTAATGTTACGAAGCCCGCTAACAAAGACAACTATTGGCTTTACCGCTGTTTTTTGTAAGGAGCGTTGTGTTTCTGCGGCGCTGCAATTTCTTTAATTAAGCTCTAAATAAACGCGTAAAAGAATTGCCTGGTCAGGCCTATGTATTAAGTTTATCGTTTGTGAAACATTTTACACACTCAGAAAGAAGTTGTATTGGTAACAGTTATGTGAACGTAAGCTGTCAAGATAATGCTAATGTTAGCAACCATATCTGCTTGTTGAGTTACCAAGAGTGTAAAAGTAGTAATAGTGTCAGTGTCAGACTCTTTGATGCAGTGATGTGCCCCCGACTTTATGTGTGACAAACCAATTTCAAAGATGCTTTGAAATTGATTATGAGAAGGTTAATTATACTTAACTTTTAACTAGTAAATACAGAACAAGGCTTAATCCTTATGGGCCAGTGTAAGCTATATATTTTACAAAGTAGCTATTAGATGTCTAACTCAAGGCCCTAGGGTCAAATCCGGACTGATACATTTTGATTGTTTTTTTTTTCCCTTGTAGCCAATTAAATATGTCCCGTTTTACTATTTCTGTACTTATGTATGAAGACTTTAGTTTAAAGACATTGATAACCTGTGTTTAGTCTTGCCACCTTGCAGTATGTTGGCCCTCTTATCACTCTTAAATGTCTATATATTTCTTAATATTTGTATATTTCACTTCTTGGTGATTCTAGTACTGCCTTTTTATAAACTACTTTTTATTTTATGCAACATTTTGTAAATGTCCTCCCTTCTCATCTTACAGTGGCTAGAGGATTACTCTAGATGGAAGATTACAGCTGCAGGCCGTTAACTGATGCAGAGCAACTTACCAGGAAAACTGCAAATCACCCCCGGAAGAGAAGAACTGTGAAAGACTGAAGACCAGTTAGATATTAAAACATACAGAAACACGGACCCTGTTTTTTTTTTTAAATATATATATATATTGAAAGTACATATACTTTAATAAGTGAACTGGCAGATGTATACCTGGACTAAACCTGCAATAAAAAAAAAGTAACTACACTAAAGACTTCAGAGGAACACTGTGAGATCAAGTAATCAGTATGAGTGCAGAAGGATATCAGTACAGAGCGCTTTATGAATACAAGAAGGAGAGGGAGGAGGACATTGATCTCCATGTGGGGGATATTTTGTTAGTAACCAAAGGAGCTCTGGTGGCACTCGGGTACACTGACGGGCTGGAGCAGAGGCCAGAGGAGATTGGCTGGCTGCCTGGCTTCAATGAAACCACTCAGGAAAAAGGGGACTTTCCTGGCACTTATGTAGAGTACATTGGGAAGAAAAGGATCGCGCCCCCCACACCCAAGCCAAGGCCTCTCAGACCGTTACCTGTAGCTCCTGGTTCATACAAGGCCGAAGACTCAGACTCGGAGCAAGGTGAGAGTCACACCACACGCAGACATAATTCGAATGGCTTAAATATAAATGATGAAAAACAAGGAAGCAGAGAGTCCAGTCTTGACCAGTCAGATCCTGGCCTGCCACTTATACTGGATAGTAATTACACATTTTTTCCACTTGTAAACATTTTACTTGCGTCTCTTTTTTACTTAGAAGTCTAGTCATAGATGTGAGTCATGTGGGAACTCACGCGCAACTCAAAATTATGCTTTAATAGGCACGTCCCTGCTCAACCTTTTTTTTTCTGGACACTGAAACACATAAGGAAACTTATCCATCATTTATTTTGAATAATTCATGATTAAATAACTTTTAGTCTTAAACTGAAACTTTGTGACAAGTCGCAGCATTTTTCTGTGCCTTGCCAATAAAACGGCCATAAGCGTGTTTCCTGTGACAAAAATAGACCTGAACCAAATGTTACAATTTGTAATCTCATCTCCTTTCTGTCAGTAACTTGTGTAACAAAGAGAATATAAATGATCTAAGTAACAGAGAAGTTAAACTCTTGTGTAACAACAGTGCTTCAAGTCTATTCTAAAGATGCTGACGTATGCATTCTCTGTTAAGAAGTAGCTGAGCTTGGTGCTGTACAGTTGCACTAAATGTGAACTGCAGCGCAGTCCCATTGGACAATGGTGCTGTCTTTGGTTCAATCTATAGTCCTCTAGCGCAGCTTGTACCAGCCATATGATGTCGTGGATGTCATTTGTTTTGTGTCTCAAAAGCAGGATATGTTGTATGAAGTCATGAGCAAGATTAGTTTAGATTAGTGTGTTGGGTAGACTCCTCTTTAGTGCTGAAGTTTGACACCTCTATTTTTACACATACTCTTATTTGACATAGCAGTGCACAAAATTAAACACACAACTGCAATCTGCAATTACAGCTGCCTGTTAAAAGACAGTGTGGTTTTCCTTAATGTGTGCATAAAACTGCTGTGCTCACCTAAAGAGCAGCTGGAGCTGCCAGGTTTCTAGTTTCTGCCCTTTGTGGTATGAATGTGAAATTCTTTTCTGTGGTTTGCTGGCTGGGAAAGGGGAGCTGTGTGAAGGGGGCATGTGTTGAATGACTGTGTCGTGGTTGAGTGGCAGCGCTGAGCCCGGAGCGAGTGTGAACGTAGCACCAGGAGAAGAAAGCTCTCTGTGTCCTGGCCTGTGAGAGACACACAGAGGGGGAGAGAGGGGCCCCGAGGTTGTGGAGAAGGCACATAGCCCTTGCAATAGCTAAAGGGTGTGCAAAGTAATACGACTGGAGGCGAGCTGGGGTCTTAAGCAGGGGGAGCTAAAGGGGGCTTTGAAAGGGGCTGAGGGGCCGGTGATGGAGGCAGGGCTCTTGTTGCTCCCACAGTGTTTTGGATTTATTACCCACTACCAAGGGATCCCACTCCCTTCCTCTTACTCTGCAGCATTTTCCCTCCTCCTTCTCTAATGTTTTGATAGTTCCTACAGTCAGCTCTGGTAGGGGGAAGAGGCAGAGAGTGGGCCTCTGCTCTGGCAGCCACAGGGGTTTACATGAGTGCAGCAGATGTGGAGAAGCTGGGCTGAGAAACTATTCCGCCTAATTCCAGCGGGCAAGCCTTTTTTACCATTAAAGTGTTGCTCCTTTTCATGGCCTCTCAGTTCAGAAACTATTCATGCACTTGGAATAATAATTCTTCTAATTTCTAATAAAATATTACTACTTTAAGACCTGTTCTGTATAACTGTATGAAAGTGTACTTAAGATGCCTCTTATTATTTAGTTTAGGATTATAGTACCACCATGTGGGGCGTTGTGATGCCCCTAAACACTTAACCGTACTGAATGTTTGGAGTGCTTTGAGTGTATTTGCTCTTTGTCAGTCTCGGAGAACATTCTTCCAAATGGAGATACAAGTGTGAATAACTGGTTGTTACTGTGCGTGCTCTTGCAGGGTTTTGTCTACATGCTCAGTCTTGTTTAGGGAAATATTTTGTGCCTTCTCTCTTTGCTTCTTACAGTGCTTTAACATTGCACCACTACTGAGAGTATAGAAAATCACATTTTCCAAATATTGATTAGATGAACTGACGAGTTACATGGATTCCTTTAGTACCTTTAGTAAAACATAATTATATTACCAGTTAATGTACATCATTTGTCTGTATTTTTCAGACCATTGTTTTCTGCCTTCTGCAGATAAAAACTTTGTATTTGCTTTGAGTAAAAAATTGGAAGGCTGCACAAAAGAGCCAGTATCAGGGTGAGTGCTGTGCATAGCTGGAGTTTGAGATAAACTAGCTCTCCTTCAATTGGCCTCCAGAATTCAGTCTCGCATCTGCTCCACTGAGCACTCCTTCTGTTCCAAATGTTGATTTTCCTCTGTAACCAATACATGCTGTATCTTTTAAACTAGGCACATAGCAAGTTTTGAATGGCATCATTGGGGTCACATTATTCGTAAACTAAAAAAAGGAATTGGAATCGTAAACCTAGAAGAGTAAATGTAAGCTTAAGCAAAGAAATGTAAATAAAAATGGAATTGTAACCGCAGCTTTGAAATTGTAAACAAAGTAAATATTTTTGTAAATAAAAAAAGGCCTGTGTTGAGGGGGTGACGGAACCCTGTTACAAACCAGGAAGTGTGATACTAGAAAAAAAGCTCCACCTGCAGCTTTCTCATGAGGCGGTGAGCCCACACCCCCGCAACGCAAGGCTCATGAATGATTAAGGAGTATTATTCTAAATTGTAACTTTTGGATTGTAAAAGCAAAGGATAAGGAGCTTAAACGTAGTTTATATTTCTAAATATTATTTTTTATTTCCAAAAATATTTACTCTGTTTACGCTTTCAAGGCTACGGTTACAAAGTTTCTTTGCTTACATTTCTAAGCTTACGTTTACACGTCTAGGTTAAAAATTACAATTTCTCTCTTTTGTTTACAATTAATGTGACCCTGTATTGACACCATACTTTAGTTTTGGTTCAAATTCTTTTTAACTGTGATTAAAGTCATTGGTATTCATTGGTAATTGCAAAGTGAAGGAAGGTGAAGTTTTTCTTGTAGCAGTTCTCTTGAGTTGAGGAATGTGTTGGCACTTACGTACACACAGGCTGCACACGGCACTAATTTGTAGGTTGTGGTGAATCAGTATTGTGCTAAATGCTGATTGCAGTGATATGGTTCACAATGCAGCTGGACCAAAATGGTCACACACTGAAGAAAAGCCCACTGTTTTACTCACATTGCTATGTGTCTGTTCTTTTTGGTTAAACTGGGACAAAACATTAATTTGTTCTGATCGATGTATGAAAATTTTACAATTTCCTTTACCCCTGCTACAACTAATTGTAAATGTGACAATGTCTAAAGTTTTTTTTATTCTTTTATGTCAGATTTCTTTAAAATAAATGCCGTTAATAATGTTACTGTTGTCTGACATAAGACTGCTGAGGAAATGTGGCCATAAAAGCTTGCATAATTGTGTCGTTTCATGAAACAAAATTTTCAAATCTTCTTTACTGCAGTAAGAGCATGTCTGCAAGCAGGATTAGCCAAGGCAGTCTGAGACTAAAGCATTAAAAGAGAGGTGAGGTTAGTTAGTCCTCCAGTGAAAGAACATAAGTATTTCAAATGTGTGTTTTTTTTTACAGGGGACAGGGTACTGAAGACATCAGGTCCTTCACACGCCATAAAGGTGTGGCGTTACATAATGCTTTGAAAAAACATGTAGCTGGCACTACATTATTCTTTTAATGTTGAAGCAAATTTGTTCCTTAATTGAGTCTTGATCTTATTTCCTCCTATGTTTAGATTGGGTCAGTTGGTCTCTCATGTTTTCTGTCTTCACACTAATGTTTTCAGCAAAGTTGTTGTTCAATGACAGTTGGACCAGATTAAGAAAAAAAAGCCAGTTACAGTAGTCTGTATGGTTAAAGGTTAATTATCAGTGTCTACATTCAACATAGTTTGCCCAGTTAACCCTAAACACAAAAATAAACATGAAACTAGGGGAATCACAAACACATCAAAAACTGATCAAATGTACAACCTTCATCATCAGTTTATGACAGAACAGGCTTTATGAAGCAAAAGTACTGATGTTAGTTACAACTATAACTCAACCGTGCCATCATTGTGTTAAAGCTAAAGTAAATGCAGAACTTAAGAAATTCATGAGCAATCTGACAAAATCACACTAACGTAAATCACTCTTTGTTTTTCCCAGAATTGCAGGAAATATAACGTCAAAGAAAATAGGGATGTCTCACGAGTCACAATTCTGATTTCACAACCAATTTTTTAAAGATTTTCTTTTGAGTTAGGGTAAAGTGTCTTAAGTGGTTAGAAGTGTCCTATTATTATTTCACAAATGGTGCACATTTCTTTATAAAAAAAAAAATAAAAAATTGTGAAATAACAAAATTAAATTGCAGTTTTTAAACAAATTCCAGGAAAAAGGGGTGCAATTCACTTAAGAGTGCATTTCTCATTACCGTCCCAGTACCGACCCAAAAGCCAGTTTCAACCACCCCAATGTAAATGTCAAATGTCCCCATATTTATTTAAAATATAGGGTAATGTTTGTCCTAATATGTAAGATGTAAGTTTATAAAAAAACTTAAAAAGATATCTAATTCTACATGCGTTTATAGTAGGGCTGGGTATTGTTCAAAATCTTTCGATACGGTGCCAATTTCGATACCTCAGTTTCGATACCGGTTTCTAACGATACTTTTTTCGATACCATGTGTTTTAAAATCCATTTCAAAATCAACACAAATACATTAAACACAAAACCTTTATTTTTCATCTTTATTAAAACAAATTCTGGTAACACTTCACACTCACACTTCACACATCGTATCAATCCTAACTTGGCCAAAATTTACAAAAAAAGAGAAACCTTTTTGCCACATGAACATATTATAAATAAATAAATAAATTATATTGTGTACATCCTAATATTGAACCAACTAAAATTCATAGGAATGTAAAAAAATATATATATATATTTTTAGTGCAAAATCAAACTGTATTTGTGGGTAACCGCTCAGCAGTTTTTCTTCAGAAAGATCAACATGTCGGCTTTTTCTGGCAACAGACAGGCCCGCTCCTGGCTAATGGTGTCCCCAGCCATAGAAAATGTACGCTCTGAGGGCGTCGATGAGGCTTGTACACAGAGGAACCTGGCTGCCAAGCTGGATAGCATTGGCAGTGTGTCCTTCTTACTCCACCACCAAGTTGCTGGATTCACTGTAGAGAGTGTACACGGCAAACCTCTGTAGAGCTGTATCTCCTCCTGAATCTTCTCTGAGGTGCTGGTCATGCTGTTGGCTGTTACTTCTATCTCCATGCCTTCCTGCAAAAGGAGGCAGAGGCTAATGTGAAGGAGGAAATAACAGCGCTAACGCTACAGCAACCGACTAGCAGCACAAGCTAACATACATAAAGTGGTAGTCAACGTCATGGGGATGCATTTGGTTTAAGTAGGGAAATTACACTTATCTGTCAAATATTTCTAAAATGTGAAACCTTAAAGTTACGTTGGAAAAACAAAGATGTTGCCTGGTCAAAGAATAAGGTTAAAGCTAGTGCCTGGGTAACGTTACATAGCAGAGTTGCATCCACACATTTAAACCACTCGCGTTAGCGTAAACAATTACTTTAACTTCTGTTCGCTAAAAAGGTAATATCTTCCTTTCTTACCTGCTACAATGTCAGAAATGCCAGATGATGTTGAAGGGGGTAGGTTTGACTCCGATAAGGTGCAAGGCTCCTCTGGTTCCTTCTTTTTACAGTCGAATACCGTGCAACTTTCTGCCTTCATATTGATCCCGTGCATGGTCAAATGCTTCATTAAATTTGTGGTATTAACGGCTTTGGTTGCAATACACTTGTCGCATATGTTACACTTTGCTGACTCGGCATCTACTTTTATAAAGTGTAGCTACACTTTAGATCTCTTTGGCATTATAAAACTGGAACGTTTGGAGAAAAAACAACTAACGTTACACTTGTGTTGTGTGACTGCGAGTGCGAGTATCTTCAGATATCCCACCGTCACGTCACGTGGTGGTGGACAGCCAATCACGGCGAATGTAGTTCCTTACATGCACGTATGCTACAAGCTCACACAGACACAGTCGCTTGGCAAAAAAAAAAAAACCCCGCCGCTTGGCTTTTGGAACCGAAATTTGGCACCGAAAGATAAATAATTTTTCGATACTCATAGTATCGAAGTTTTTCGTTCGATACCATAAAGGCATCGAAGTTCGGTACCCAGCCCTAGTTTATAGTACTTTGAATAAGTGGATATTAACAAAGTGACTTAAAATCCCCAATAAATCTGTCTGATGGATTAAGATCTGGTTAATTTCTTTGTGTTCAATAATTTGTTTTTATTAACTTTAGTTGATTTTAATTAGTTGAGACCTAATACAACTTTAGATCAATGTCATGTGTTTCCCTAAAACAGTAGACCTTTATCAAAACAACTCTCTTTTGTTTAACTGTCACCTTTTATGCATTTTCACCTATTTATGATTAATAATAACAAGAATGTATTAACAGTAATAATTAATGTGAGGACCAGAAGTATTTCACAACGGACAGGATTAGGTCCACGTACCTTAAGTTGGAGCCCTCTGCTCTTTAGCACCACATGATCCACCAGAACATTATTACATCTCTCTGACAAGGGCCTCAAACAGGTGAACACTTAAAGACAGGTCTGACTGTGTTATGATGTAATAACTTATGGCTCAGAGATGGTTTACGAGGCATTTAAAGGACTTTTTGTCCGTTTTGGAGAGAGTAGCCTAAAGCTCAGCCTCAGACACAGACAGGTTTTGTTTGTTAAGTCCGCGCAGAGCCGCCTCAGCTCGGTACCGGTCTGTGCAGCAGCTGTGGGACAGACAGTGAGCGAGTAAGCGCCTTTTGCTAAAGTGAATTTATTTCTATAGACCATTTTGCTGATATTGTGCACATCCACCGCCTGAATTATCTCTGTGACAGTGACTGGAGGGAGATGTTTGTTTTGCTCCGCGGCCGTCCCGAGGACCATCATGGTCTGTTCCAAACACAATTTTTACTGTCCACGGGATGACGGGACGGCGTTAGTCTCCTCTTCCTCAGTTTTAACATTCACACTCATGGCCATGCAAGAAACTGTTTGCAACAACTTATTAAAACCGAGTTTGATGTAAACAGAGCGGTCCCTGAGGTTCAAAACATGTATTGTATGGCGATTTATTTAACATCTCAACCGACTTGAAACTTCACATATGTTAATCGATTTTCAACGGCTCACGGTTAATCATTACATCCCTAAAATAAATTAATATAACAAACACATTGTTATATATTATCAAGGCATAGGACACTCTACCAAGGTAATATAAAAATAAAATTAACAATATTTCAGTAAATGTGTGTACAGATTCCCAGTTTACTGGTTGCAGTATTTCATTCATGCTCTGATCTCCACAGGGTTAATGGCCAGGCTGTAGCAACAGCCTCCTGATTGGCTGTCACTCAGTTGTTGCACTGCATCTTCCCGCCTGTAGGGGGAGACATTGTCTGCATTTGTCACTTGCTTGAGCTTACTGTTTAATGGCATATAGTGAAAGCATGCTTTACTAAAGTCAGCATTTGAATTCATATACAAGTATTTGTGTGTGTATAATAATTTCTCTCCAAGTTCACCTACTCCTTCCTCATTTTTGCTTTATAATAATCTTTTGTCTGGCTTAGCAGTTTTTACTGACTTGCCTCAACTACGCTTCTCCAAGATAAGAATGGGATAACCTGAAAATTCTCAAGTAGTCTTTCTAAATATATCTAAAATGTGTGCTATTTTTAGTGTGTCTGTGGGGTCCAAGGCCTGTCCTGCTGCAGTCTGTGGTTCAGTCGCTTCAGACATAATGTTTAAAAAGATTGTCTCCCACACCGCAGAGTTACCAATGGCAGCTACACTGACTTTTCTATCCTGCGGTTGTCAGACTAACTAGTGACTGACTGAGGCATGCAGCATATCATGAGATGAGGTCTGCCTAAAACATCCAGGCCTGTAGAGCTATGTCCCAGGGCCCCTTATTATTCCAATTTTCCAGCCGTGGAAGAAATTCTGAAATGGCATGTTAGAAAACATTAAAATAGAAGCTCTAGTTGTGAAACGTTTTGAGGTATCTTCTTGTTTTCTTGTTTTAGTTGCTTTTTTTGAGAGATTGCGGTCGTATTTTTGATAACCTCTTTGACTTAGACCACTGACATGACAAGTTTAAAAAAATATATTTTTTGTTGCGTTGTATAGGACATTACTGTCAAACCTGCCGTTGCTAAATTGTCTTCTCTTAGACACTTTTTATTTGTTTTTGTTGTGGGCTCAAATTGTAAATGTGCATCAGCATTTTAGGTATAATTTTAACTGTGAATGCAGTTCTCAGAAAAAGGTTGACTGCAGAAGGACAGGCATGTTAAATATCTCAGCGATGAGAAAGGTTACACTTGAAGGTGTGCGATGGCAGTACCATGTGTCTCCATCTCTATTTAGGGAAACTTTGGTGTTCCATCTCAGAGTGCACCACTTCTGAGAACCTCCTGCCGCTTCCCTCGACCCACCAAGTATTTCAAGTGTCCGCCAGATGACTGGTTGTCCTTCACTGTACTTTAGTGTGTTTAGAAGGTTTTTGTCAGCCCACTTCCTTTACATGCAACACTGGTCAAAGACGATGTGGACTTGCACAAGTGATTCATTATTTGCTTTATTGAGTTTTTCAGAATAAATTACACTGGTAAATGTCAATTTATTGCCTTATTTTTTAAAATAGGAAAAAAGGTACAAGAAAGTGTCCATTTATAATTTCTGAGCATTTTGCCCACCCTGCTGAACAGTCGAGTCTTTCAGAAAAGTGCCTTTTCAAAATACACCTTTGCAAATCCAAATAAAATCCCCTCAAAGCCCTTGGTCTTTTCATGTCCACACCTGGGGACAAAGTTCTGAGGAAAATGTAAGTTAAAACTCAGGCCTGGCTTACCTCATATCGCAGCCTGTTTACTCAGTTCTTTGGGCCTCCAAGTTCTAACTTTAAAACTCAGCACCTTCTGTTAGTGCTTTAATATTTGTCTGTGTTTGAAGTCATCCATTTGCTCTTGTACCTGTTTGCTTTTGAAGTGCTGAGTAAGTTTTGAGAACTTATGCTTACTGACTTCTTTTTAATGCAAATCAATTAAGCCCTTGTTATTTGATGTCATGTCACAAATATAAGACTATCCTCTTAATGGACAGAAGGATATACATCTAATGGAAATTAAAGTTTATTTACATTAAATCAGCTTTCAAAGATTGCAGACATTATACAGACTAACCCAGCACATTTTTAATTGTAACAAATGGAAAATAAAATTGTGTCTTAAGCCTGTCTTGCTTGAAAATAAACAAGGCATGTCCTATGTATGTTTTAGCCTTGGTTGTAATCGGACCTAGACTAAATTTTACAATTCAGTACAACTCTGTGATATGATACTCCAAATCTGTGATAAGATAATCCAAATAAATGGGTCCTGAAGCTCTTTTGTGAAATAGAATGGATTAATAGTAATATTAAAAGTAATTGTACTTACACAGTCATCCTACAGAATTTTATCACAAATACATCTTAAGTGACACAATGCATTCATGTGAATAAAAGATAAATTATTTGAATATCTGATTGTTTCCCCCAGGTTTATGTCTGCTGGACTTGACTGAACAGTTCTCCCTTCCAGAGAAAGCTCCACCTTTGCTAGCCAGACTGCTGGAGGCCATTGAAAGAAAAGGTGAGCTTGAGCAAGTTTAACTTGACTTAACACTGATGGGGACCAGACTGACCTATTGGATTTGATATTAATATACACTTATTTTATCCTTATTTGCAGGTCTGGATAACCCCACATTATATCGAACTTTTACCGCAGGTGGTGGACTTGAAATCAGACAGTATTATGACTATGGTAAGCAGTCTCTGTATAACCTCTTTTCTTTGAGTAGGAGTTGTCACAATCAAATAAAGCCACAGCCTCACTCATTAAAATCAAGTAGTAGCACTGGTAACTTTCTGTGCTTCATACATATTCAAAGCATTTTTTGTGTCAGTTAAACAAGTTCAAATAATTGTGAAGAGTTAAATAATGAAAGTACCTGACTTGGTAATGTGCAAAGATGAATGTTTGAGAAATGAGAATGAGATTTGTTCATGTAACACAGCTCAGCTCTCTGTTTTGTTTTTCAGATCCTTCTTCTGCTGATTTGGATCAACTTGAACTACCCGTCCTTTGTGACAGTCTGCGCAGGTACTTGCAGGATCTTCCTCAACCCATTGTCCCCCCTGCTCTATATGCTCAAATGGTCCTCACTGCCAAAGGTAAGAGCAAAGCCCTGCAGCTCTATTTGACTGCTCATTGTTTCCTGTACTAAAGACTGCTGACGTAAAGCGCCTCTGCACAACTAATTGAACATTCAGTACTTTCAGACTTAACCTTTAGCTCTTATTTGAACATTTGGCAGCTTTTGCTTATTATAGATGTTTGTCTGTGCAACACATGTATGCAGTGCAATGTCTTATGTCACATTCACCAAACTTTCTGTGCAAAGCAGAAACCAAATTCTCACACCACACACTGTTCTGTCATGCTGCATTCTTCTGCTGTCACAAGGCCAGAAACAGGATATCGGTGGTTAATAGGAACTAAAACAAGCCTGAAAGCTTATCTGTAGAATCTGTGAACAGCCAATCACCTGCCTGTGTACCTTACGTGCATTGTCAACCGCACTGTCTCTGTGGTTTGAAAACCAACTGCACATGACGTTTTTTTTTCCACCACTTTTTTGTTTTAAAGAACAGCTTGTATTTCACACTTTTCTTTTTCTGAGTGAAGGGTTGAAACGATGAACATTTTATTGACCCCTTCAGCTGTTATCTGCTTCTACAGAGGTGGTGAATCCTGAGGAATGTGCCCAGCTGCTACGTCGCCTCGCCAGCACTCCAGGCCTGCCTCCACAGTACTGGCTATCTTTCCAATGTCTGCTCAGGCATTTCACTCGGGTGTGCCAAAACAGTTCTAAGAACCTGCTCTCTGCTAGAGGCCTGGGCGAGATTTTTAGCCCTATGCTTTTCAGACAACAGACCACCAGGTGGGTGTCGGCGGGGCATGCTTCCTTGTGCATAGTCTGATTTAGTCAAAGATAGATAGACATGCCGCAGACAGTCTCAAGTGTGCAGACTCAGACATAGAATACTGTTGACTCTCAAACATTCACACTTGCCGACATGCATCCAAGCACCCACACACACAGCCAAGCGGTTGCAAGGTCAGATGTAGCATGCACAACCATGAACTGTTTTTACTTACTAACTCTGCTGCTACTAAACAAAAAACTATGCCTAAATTACCATGATATTGTAACCACTACAGACAGCCACCTGACTTTAAACACACCTTTTATTTGACTTGACTTTTCTGCCAACAGCTGTGAACCCAGCCTGGATGCTCACATCAGGATCATTGACGTTTTGGTGACCAGTGAATGGACAGGCAGCCAGGCAGCTCCAGGTATTAACAACCTCATTCTTGTGGATCTGTTTATGCAGTGTCTCTGTTGTGCTGCAAGTTTATTTCACTTGACAAAAAAGAGCTGGTGGCATTCTACAACCAGATTGATGTACACAAAACAGGTCTATGTTGTGAAGAGAGTAAACTGTGTAACTGTGCAGACCTTGAACTGAACACACACAGACTGGAGCTATTATTAGACTGAAAATAAATGTTATGACTCTCTGCAACAGCACAAGGTCTTCACCCCAGAGTTAAACTACTTCAACAATCCAAATGGAAAAAGTATGTCCCATCTTTGAATTCTTGGCTAAAAAAAAAAATTATGAAGGTTTTGACATTGCCTATTCAAAGTCAAGACCTCTACCCAATTTAAATTATTCAGATAATCCTTAAGAACCATTCAAAGGTTTAATAGTTCAGTTGATTATAGATTTAAGCTTGATTAAGTGACCTTAACTTGGATATGGTGATGCTGGGAAAACTGCCAAATCATGCATTTTATCTGTTGTTTTTGAATTTTTGTTTTGTTTGTTAGTTTAAAGTTTTGTTTTTGCTGGGCTGGATAAAAAAAATAAATTACACTTGGGTTAATATGATTCGGTGTTTGTAACTGATGGGGGCGGAATTTGAGTGCAGTCCATTACGTGGCTTCATTATGTTTTAACAGTTCTAGTTAAAAGCACTGTTGGCTGGTGCAGAGGCCCAGTACTGGTTCAGGCTGTTTAAACGTTTTATTACCTGTTAAGGCTATTTATAATGTTGTGTGCATGGGCAAGTCTCAGCTGTCAGTAATTTGCACCTGCGGGAGGAGTTTGGCACTGGGCTGGGTGGGAAAATGATAGATGGACACACTGAAAGGAAGAGCAGACAATACACAAATTTGTTTATTTATTTGTTATTTGTTTGTTGATATGCAAAATATTCTTAAGTTCATATGAATATTTGAATTCATGTTTTTATAGATAATGTGATATTAAGCCACAGAGAAGAAATGATATGATGGGTTTCTTTGAAAACAAGGCATAATACATTCTGTCCATGCTTTTCTGTGAATGACTGGCCGTGTGTGGTGTCTGCGTGCCTACTCCCAGTTACTGCGTGCCTATTTTAAGTAAGCGACAAAAGGCCCACTTAGATTTGGTTGGCTGGAAAGTTGACCTGCGCCACAGAGCTCTTCTTGTTAACTGAGGGCTGCCTTCAGTTTATAAAGTTGCCCTCCGCCTCCACCTTGTTCCTGCCTTGGCCTGGATATGCAGAAAGCCCTCCCTGCCTCAAAGTGCCAAGCTCAGCAAATATTGAAACTTTGCAAGTTAATCATAAGACCGAAACACCCCCTGACTCCTCCTTTACAAACACAGAGAGAAGGGAAGGGGAGTGACCAAAGATACAACACACACTCGTAACTGGCACAAGGCTGTGCTCAGAACAGACAGCAGTGACAGCAGACCAGCTAGTGCTAATCATTAGCAGGACCTGGCCAGTTAGTACCTGCCTCACGTTGAGTGGATTACCTGGATTTTATTTAAAATTGTGTAAAGCTGTACCCATCTAATATTTACGTATTCTCATGGCATAAACTTTGAAGTGGAGTTTTACTGGAGGACTCGAAAGCAAGTGTTGTGGATGTACATTACCTGCTTGGAATGATAAAGAAACAAGAGTCTGATGTGACTAAATATGCACAACTTTTACAGTAAGTCTAAAGTCTACATTGTGTTTAATGTTTTGGTGGTGTGTTGGCTTCCTTTTCTACTGCCTCTCCTTCCTTTGAGTGGTGAGATTTGAGAGACTAATATCAGGGGTTAACTGAAGAATAGAACGGGAATATTAGGTCTTGTTCAAGTTAACCCTCCAGTCATAGCATTCAGGCAACAATGTGCCTCAGGCGTCAGGCGGTTCCTGCTGATATGAGCAGTTCTCTTCATCCTGGATGTGTGTAATATCTCTCTCAATGTGCATTGGTAAATTTCAAAAGTCTGTTCAATTTTTGTCCTGATGCCTGTCAAGGACTTTCAAACTTGGTGAAATTCTTATGTGTGACCAAGATGGACAGGTATTTCTCAAGTAATATGAAAAAAAAAAGACATTTGAACCTAGAGAGTTAAGATTCACATCTTATTATTTTGCCTTTTAATTTGCCTTTTGTCTTCAAGTTTGCATTGTTAATGTACCTTGACTTATTCATAGACTATAAAGCAGGTAATAAAACTAACCTTAAAGACACATAGAATTCCTACAGTGCTAAAGGCACACTCTTCCACTTAATCATTGTAAATACTGAGAACTAGATCTATTTTAATAGCCCTGAGGAAATCAAGACAGCTCTGTGGCTGTCAGCCCAGTGTCACTGTGGGATTACAGACGTATTTTGGTGCTGCTGACCGGGCCAGGCATTATAATTTAGCTGTGTACGTGCTGCTGCAGTAGAGCTGGCTTTGTCTCAAGTGCCAGCAATGGGAAGGACTAAAGCTCAACATGACACACGCAGAGGGCGGGGCTGTGCAGGCTGCAGGAGAGTCAGAGAGAGGGAGGGCAAATGACGAAGGGAAAGCATGGAACAGGCTGCGGCTCCCTCTGCCAACGGAGAAATGATGCACACTGGCTCTTTGGATTGAAGACACAAAGCTGCGTATTTCACACAGAATTATGGGTGATTTTTGCGTGCCATTGAGACTCTTTTATAAATCAATAGCTGCAGTGTTGTAAAGAACTGAAGAAGAGAAGTGAAAGGTAATGGGCTTTCACAATGACTTCATTGGTGTGAGGAAATGAAAGATGCAGGAATGGTCGAGGACAGACCCCCATTGTGATTGGCTGAGGTAAGTGATGTAACATGTTACTGAGCAGGCAGAAATAGGCAGTTGTGTGTGTGTGTGTTAAATGTGATCATATTAGCAGTCAGGCAATAAAGCAGTCTGAATATGAACAGCATTTCTTGTCTGGGTGTGTGTTGCTCTGTGTCAGTATAGTGTTTTTTGAGAGAACAGAGATAACAGTCCTGCATGGCTCATTGCAGCAGGAAGGGTGTTAATGCAGAGGGACTGAACAAAGACGATGCAGATTTGTGGGTTAAAAATAGCCTCCTGGCTTTGCTTCGCTACAGCTAGCTGCACTGTCACTGAGCATCACTGCACAAATAGGCCTATAGTGGTTCTGAAATGTGGGGCTTAATTATCACATGAACACAATGAACAAATGCTAGATCCTTAATGACATGTCTGTAGCTGGATCTTTTTGTGAGGAGCCGGTGTTGCGTCCTGGTATTATTTGTGTCATAGATTTTTTGGGATATTACTTTGGATATTCTGTTAAATTGAGCTTGGTGGTTTGTCACCATCATTGATAATGATCTAATTATTATATTATCATGGCTAGGAACAATATTTGGAGACTTCTTTCTTGAATGAATCTCATTCCCCCTGACTCACGCTTCCATTCTCCTCCCACTGCTTTGCCATTACCACCTCAGAGTAGCAGTGTTTTCAGCCTCATTTAATCTGTGGAAAGAGATGTGCTGTGTGTTGCTCTGCAAGTCTAAAAATGCAAAAGTGATGGGGGGCCTATTTTTGTTTCAGGTTTAAAATTTGCTTGTGCATTTAAATGTAAATTTTTTTCTTTCCTGTTTTTTTTATGTTGCAGCTCTACCTCCAAAGCCACCCAAGCCCGCAGTAGTGACTAACAACGGTATGAATAATAACATGGCTCTACAAGACGCTGAATGGTACTGGGGAGACATCTCTAGGGAAGAGGTGAACGAGAAACTGAGGGACACTGCAGACGGTACTTTTTTGGTGCGTGATGCCTCCACAAAAATGCATGGAGACTACACTCTGACCCTGAGGTGAGTCCTTCAAACATTGCACTCACACAGACGAATCAACAGTCAATTTGAACCAATTATTTAAACTGCTTTTATTTTGTTTACAGGAAAGGAGGCAACAATAAACTCATTAAAATATTCCATAGAGATGGAAAGTATGGCTTCTCAGACCCACTAACGTTTAGCTCGGTTGTTGAACTCATCAACCACTACCGCACAGAGTCTTTGGCTCAGTACAACCCTAAACTAGATGTCAAGCTGTTGTATCCAGTATCCAAACACCAGCAGGTAACCAAGAGCTCACTGCCGAAAGACCAGAAAGACTAGTTATTGTGTATTTATTTAACATTAACCTACTATTGTGGTTTCTGCAGGATCAAGTAGTCAAAGAGGACAATATTGAAGCAGTAGGCCGAAAGCTGTGTGAGTACCACCAGCAGTACCAGGAGAAGAACAAGGAGTATGACCGTCTCTATGAAGAGTACACAAGAACATCACAAGTGAGGGCCAGCTGCCGCTTAACTATTATTCTGCAACATTTGTGTTCTGTGTACTTATGCCCTGATTTTGCTTCCAGGAAATCCAAATGAAACGCACAGCAATAGAGGCTTTTAATGAAACTATTAAGATCTTTGAAGAGCAATGCCAAACACAAGAGCGGTACAGCAAGGAGTATATTGAGAAGTTCAGGAGGGAAGGCAACGAAAAAGAGATCCAGAGGTAGGCATTGTGCCTTACAATATGATGATTTGACCAAATAAGTGTTGGACTAATAAGTCTGTGTCTTTTTAGGATCATGGGGAACTACGAGAAGTTGAAGTCACGAATAAGTGAAATAGTAGACAGTAAGCGACGGCTGGAGGAGGATCTTAAGAAGCAGGCAGCAGACTACAGAGAGATCGACAAGAGGATGAACAGCATCAAGCCTGACCTCATTCAGCTGCGCAAGACCAGAGACCAATATCTGATGTATGTCAGGCACTTGCACAGTGTATGCTCCTCTCTCGAGAATATTTAAGTAGAGCTACCCTGGATTCTTATGCCTCCTGTCTATTTTCTAGGTGGTTGACCCAGAAGGGAGTGAGGCAGAAAAAACTCAACGAGTGGCTGGGAATCAAGAACGAGAACACGGAAGAGTGAGTTCCTCTTAGATCCTGACAAGTGCTTTTAAGTCCCATGTAAGGTGTTTGTATTAATGGCTCTTTGCTTTCAGTCAATGTTCTATGGTGGATGATGATGAAGATCTTCCTCATCACGATGAACGGTCCTGGAAGCTGGGTAACATCAACAGACTCCAGGCTGAGGCGCTACTCCAGGGCAAGAGAGACGGAACATTCCTGGTTAGGGACAGCAGTAAAGCTGGGTGCTACGCCTGCAGCGTTGTGTACGTATCACACAAAGATTTAATGTTGACTCATAGCTTTATTAGATTAGATACTGACCCCATTGTGACTGCTGCTCTTCTTTGCAGTGTGGACGGTGAGGTGAAGCACTGCGTCATCAACAAAACCCCATCAGGATTTGGCTTTGCAGAACCTTACAACCTCTACAGCTCTTTAAAAGAACTCGTACTTCACTACCAGCATACATCTTTGGTCCAGCACAATGACTCTCTGAATGTGACGCTAGCATACCCAGTATACACCCAGCAGAGACGGTGAGGAACGTACGAATCAACAGAGACAAGGAAAGGCCTCATGGGGGTCAGTTTACACTTGATGATTCAAACAAGGCTCCACACAGACTGGACAAGAAAGAAAGACACATTAAAGCCTGGAACATTTAGTGACTTTGGCTGAGCAAAAGCAGCAGCCTATCTGAATGTACACATACTTGTCTTTTTTGTGTGAGTGCAGAGACCGAAATGACTTGAGTTCTTTGCAGCGAAGAACATTTGAGGCCTTTTCCCCGTGGTGCTTGTTCCTCTTAAAGCTTTACCAGCTGGAATGTCTGAACTCTTCAGATGGATCTGTACCCACCGGCCACAATTCATTTTTTTTTCCCACTTTTGTTTTTCCTTTATTGTCACCCGTGTGTGTGTTTCTGCACAAGGATTTAATGTGTACACACCTGTGAGTGTGTGACCAAAACTCATCAAATCAAGAAGCTGTGTGACGCTCGACGATGTGTTAACTGTTTAGTGGCAGACCACAGATCAGCTAAAAAATGTAGCAAAATGGCACTTTTAACAAAGTATTTTTTTTTTTTATTTGAGAGAGAGAGAGACTCACATTGACTTTTATGTGAAGTACAGAGTGGACAGACTCTGGCGTCTTACTGTTAGCATTATATTGCAGAAGTAAACTTGATCTCTACTGTTAGCAGATGAAACTATGAATGAACTTTGTCTGTCATGTACATAAAGTGTGTGCAAAGTCATGAATCAAAGTGCACCATACCAAAAAGATCAGTTCTTGCTTATTTTTTATATTCTGATCTGCTATGCAATTCTTTATTATTTTTTAAGAATTACTTCATTCAGTTGCAACCCACAATATAAGCTTGTTTTATTGCTTGAAAGGTATCTTTTCCTGTGTAAATATCCAAGAGGATATTTTGTGTCATAAATGCCAAGATACATGATGGCAGAACTGATTATGATTTTTAAAGATTATAATAGAAACACTTTATTATAAATGAATTTAACAACTGGTATACAGATGGACAGATAACTATTTTCTAAGTGTTTTTGCTCCAAACTAATGCTATTCTCAGGCGGAGCTTTGTGAGTATCAAGCTGCTTCAGTCACAGTACTATTTCTTACAGAGCTAAGCAACATGCAATTTTGGATGTCAGTGAACTCAGAGAATGGGATGATGGGATTTCCAATATAAAGGATGCATTTGGTCACCCCTTTTCAACCATCACCGTGAATACATCAGCCTAGATTTATTTTGTTATAAAATATATATATATATATATATATACATAAACATATATATGTATATGTATGTATGTTTTCACTTTAAGATCTATGACAGCAGCCTGGCGTTTGCGACTGCTGGATGTTGGTATTTAAGATCATTCAGACATCATCCACTTAGTATTTTTCTGTATCAGAAAATCACTGTGTTTACACTGTGGGTGGATCAACTCATTTCTATAATTTCCAAAGGATGATTTTTGATCCCCAAAATGTTTGCCACTGCTCAACTAGGTCTTTAATTTTTAATATAACCAAATGTCCACAAGGTGATTGTAAAATTTACTTGTAGTTTATTCACTAAAAAAATAAGTCAGACCATCCCCACCTTCACCAGTATGTCACTGAGAAAAAGCTGTTTCATTTATCTTTGTTGTTTATATTTTGGTTATTGCCTCCATTTTCACTGACATGTCAAATTAGAGATTAGATGCCTTTGCCCAAATTACAGTTGTCAATTATTTGACTTGAACCTGTCTCCCAACTGGGGCTGGGATGTACCTTTTAGTTCTTTATTGTCTAACTTCAGCTGAACCATCATTTTCTTTATCCTCCTCTGGCTTGTATGATTTTATTTTTCTTCTTTTTGTAGGTGTCCCGACACAATTGGATTGAAATTTAACAGTGTTTACCACTTTTAATTCAACACATATTGGACTTTGTTAAAAGGAATAAAACAGTTCTTTTAAGAAATCCTGAAGTGATTGTTTTTTTTCTAGAGGATGAATTTGGATTTTTCTACCATCTTTTGAGATATTGGCTTATGCTTAGAAGGACTTTGGAAACTACTCGCCTTTTTTGTATGTAACATTATATTTCAAGGTACACATTCCATCATAGCAGAGACCAGTTTTATAAGAGAATGTGAACTTGTACAGCTGACATGTCCATTTGAGTTAAGCCTGTCATTTAGTGAACAAACACAGGCCGGAGTGCAGAGCATCATGAGCCAACAATTCTGCACAAAACCTGTTCAAGCTACAACAGACATGGATAAACACAAGTGTCAAATGGAATATTCAGGTGCTCTGTCCATTTACTTAAGTTGTGTTTGTTGGGTTAGATTATGACTGCCATGTCTCTACAGCTTCACCGTTGTAATGCACTTCTATGGCTGTGATTAATGGGAATAATCTGCATTTCAGACAGAGATTTACATCAACTCAGAGTTTAAATGAGGATATGATATGCTTTGTTATATGAAAAATTGTATTTAAAGATTGTGATGTTCCTGAGGCTCTTGCTTAAGCATATCTTTAAATAACCACCTGCTACTGTAAATGTAGAAGTGACACACACTGACTTTACTCTTCCTCTTATCGGTTTGTGTCCTACAGTGTAATGGAGCAAGACCAGTTAAAGAGCTTTAAACGATTATGTAGGAAGATAAAGCAACAGGTTTAGACACTTCTATCAGCCTTTTTTTATCAGAGAGGCTGATAAAAAGAGAGCAGAGGCTCTTGCATTGCACAGCATTAAGTTAATAACTGACAGATATATCTGAGCTTTGGAAGAGCACCTCTCAGAAAGAGATCTCATAGAAGAAGAGAGGGCCCAAAGTCCAATAATCACTGCCCTACAAAAGAATTTAATGATTGACTGTCAGTTACATTTTTTTTACTCAGAGTTGATACTGTGGTGTTAAGAGTAAAATGTGAGAAGCCTCATTTTTTTCAGTGTGTCTTGAATTTATGGCCTCTGCATTTGACCAAACATTTTATTCAGTTCCCTTGTCATTATTATTTAAAGATGCAATCTGCTCAGTAAGTCAAAGCAGTGGCTTTTAGTTTCCTACAACAAGAGAAAAGAAGAGAGGCACTTTAAAATAGAAATAGGGCCTATAACATGTAAGTCTTGGTCAGCTGTCACATTAAAACACTTCCTGGAAACATCATTATTTAACCTTTAGAGAAAAGTAAGAAGCTTTAAAATCGGCTGTTCAACAATGAAAACACCAGTTTTCTCGTCAGGTGGGCATCTCTGACCCAGTAATCATTTTAAGTGATAAAAAAAAAATTGTCAAACCAAAAACGTTGATAGGCCTACATGCATTTCATCAGCAGATATCTGAATTCAACCTAAACAGGTAACACAGTAGCCTACCAGCTTACATGCTGCCAGGGGCAATATACCCTGAGATGACGGCTTGGATGTTAGGTAATCTATAACAAATGCCATGAAGCTGACTAAGTCTATTGTAATGAAACAATCCACTTGCCATCATTACAGTTCCTTAAACCAGACAAAAGAGTTCAAGACTCAGACAACTCTTTAAGCAACATTTACCCTATAGCTCCAGAATGTCTGTTAACATGGCAACACATTTCCTATGTGTCAAGCATCTATTTATACAGTTTCAATATAATTTATAGTTATGTTTTTTAGATTATGTTTACATTGTTCTTATTTCTTATTAAGTTTGAACTTTACAGTCACAAAGATAGGCTACATTATGATGACATTCTCGATGGGTGTTCTCCTCGTAGCCTGTGCTTCCCAAATGTTAGAGGTTGTATAGCAACATCAATAGTTCTCCCTTTGACCCCTGAGGACAATGTTCAAGCTAATTATCTAATTACTATTAATGTCTAATATAGGTCTCTTAATAATTAACACGCCATGGTTAGGTTTAGCTGCGATGACATTTTGTATGAGTTCAAGTGAGAGTCAAAGGGCTGCAATAGGGACAGGATCAATATTACACCAAGGCAATCTTTGAAGAAAAGGTAGAAGCAAGTAGCATTCCACTGATGGTTTTCCCCTTAACTACTAGTTAGAGCTTGCACCAGAGTCAAACCTATGTGCCCAAGGCTATAAAACCTGTAATTGTGACTATAATATTATGTCAGAGGCAGTCAAGTGTAAATTATGGCACTTTAATGTAACTAAGACAAGCAATTAACCCAAAAAGAACAAGGAAATGACACTTTCAGATGGCACGCAGATTCATTCATTATGTTACAACCTCCAAAGGTGCACTCTGCCACTACCATGGAGAGCCTTCCCTCTATGCTTTAGTGCAGCTAACTTAAACTTGTCCAGCCGCTAATTGTGCTCATGCAACTTGATTTGGTAAAGCCAACAGTGGTATTATTTTTTTAACTGAGTGTCTCACATCCTGCTCTGGATTTTGAATGTGTTTTAACCTTGCTTGTCTGTCACTGTCTGATAATGCAGCATAGCGGAGGAAATGGATGACAAATATAATCTTCTTTGTTGTAATTGTGCCCTTGAAGAAGTAGCTAACCACCGACAACTTTTCCTCCTCTGAGGTCAGCATTGCAGAACGCATTGCATTGAGTGCTGTTTAAAAGAAGAAGCGTTTCCCCATAATGCCTCGTTGTAAGTTAAAAGTTAAAAGTAAGTGCTATTGACTGTGCTTCTTACACACGAGATAGCTCTTGTTAGTTTGTGCAACATAGGCATATAGGCGACGTTTTAGTTTAGTCCTAACACTATGAACACTATAAACCTTTACAAATGCACTTATCAAAAATTCTCACTTCGCCAGAGTGATAGCTGATCAGAACTATTTATAGCTATCACAACACAGATGGGGATTTATGAACATTTCAAATGCCAAAGGTCATGCAGGAGCTGACCTCTGGGTCTGAATGCCTGGGGATTCATGGTGATACTAATCCTGTTTTATCCAGTCAGCCCCTAAAATAAATTTAGGGCTCCTGGAGAATGAGCTGTAATCTCATTCAGCAAGCCTGTGTGCTCCTGTTCAGAGCCTGGAAGTTATGTCACTGCAAGAGCCGTGGAGGTAAAACCATCAACATGCTATATAAAAAAAAAATATATATATATAATAAAAAAAAAACTCTTGAAGGAACATGTTTGTTACGCTGATGTACTGTATGTAGATTAAAGAAGCCTACATACTATTGAATATTTCCTTTCATGTAATAAATGTTTAGTAGCTACTTCTGCATTTTACTGACAAACATGACTTTCACCCTTTACACCAGTAAAAAAATATAGGCGGATGGGGATTGCTTGCAGAGCTTTAGACCAAAAATGCGTCATGCCCAGATGGCAACATGATATGGTAAAGAAAACTATGTTGTAATCTCCATCACATGTAAGGTTCAACACACTGCTGCAATCCTCTTAAGCTCAGGTCCAACTTCACGTAGATCTGCAGCACTTCAGTGAAATGTATTTTTACCCTAATACACTAATACTAAAGTGAAGGAGCAACATTCACTCAGTGTAATGACTACAAGATGATTTAAGGTTAAGGATAGCAAGCAACTAGCAAAATCAAACTAGTGCTATTGACCTCGCTGTACATTCACATTTAATGCAGAGATCAGGGGTGTATTCTTAGCTTATAATCAGAGCTTATATTCAGACATCTGGCTCCGGGGCTTTTATGTAATTATTTTGTTTCGCTCAAATGGACAGAATCAGATCTATTCAGTTGATCAAATTGTGATTGACTAAATGAGCTCTGTTGGTAAGCTTTGAAACCAGTCCATTAGCAGAGATCACTTTTCATTTAATTGGTTCTAAAGTCCAACACATGCATGTACAGGTCAATTGGCAGGTGTCCCTAGTAAATGAATGTGAGAGTGAATGGTTGTCTGTCACTGTCTGTCTCTAAATGTTAGCCCTGCGACTAACTGGCCACTGTCCAGGGTGTACCCGCCTCGGCCCCAAAGTTGCTGGGATAGGCTCCAGTCACCTGCGAGTCCTAACGGGACCAAGCGGAAGTAAATGAATGAATGAATGAGGTTGTTTATCATAATCCACAATATTATATGTGTTTATGTAAGACTTGGGGCCATTATAAGGTTTACTGGTTTACTTTACTGAACAAAAATGTTAGTTAAAATGTTAGTTTAGTTTCAACCAAAAGAGTAAAATAGACAATTCACTTTATTTCAGCCTGAAGAATTAGTTAACAGAACTTTGACTGAATTCACTTTCTCTGACGTGTTAAATGGTGGCGTGGAAAGTGCAGAGTGCACTGACATGGCTGTGCAAGATGATTTAGATACATGTTCACACAGTGCCAGAGACTCTGCACCAAGAGCAGAGCCAATTCAAATATAGCACAGACTCTTGGGAAAAGGTTTCCGTGAAACACATGAGTAATGGCAGTCCCACAAGTATCAGCAAGGCTGCATGGCATAACTAATGCACACAGTAACCTTTAGTCTTTAACTTGTACATATGGAAATCACATGGTCTTTGTCTCTCCTATGATCAAGTTTAACATCTGGAACATGTCACTGTTTCTTTTAAATTATACTTTAGATACAAATCACAAACAATAATCCCAACATCCAATGACACAAAAAGGAAAGATGTAAAAGTCACCAGGTCGGTAAAACAGCGTGAGCCCTAGAAACAGCCTTGTCTAGTTGCATAATCAGCAGCGCTGCCTGTGTAAATCGAAGGCCGCTCGTTGAACAAACAATTATATAACTTTAAACAAACAGTGGGAGGACCACACTGTGCAACACTGACATTTCTGAGAACTGTTTTTTTTTTTGTGGCTAAATTCTAAGGATTACCAAGGTTCATGCCTTTTGCAAAAAAAAAACATATACTGTGTAAAGCAAATGTCCTTATGTATTGTAATGAAGAAAGCCACTTGAAGAACCCATGCTTTGTATGAACATGTGCCTGCCTTTGCATTGCCTTCACCTTCATCATCTGAGCAGCCCTTTAGCTACTTTTCCTATTTCAACAGCAAGCCTCTTATCTCTTATCATAGTTAAATGAAACCAGGGTCACGGGAAGTGCAGTGCCTTTTCTGATTATTGATGAACATACAGTACATTGCATTATTAATCATTCCAGACAAACATTTTAGAAGTAAGATCATAAGATAGTCTTTGTTACTAGTATTCATTATGGCTCAACCACATTTTTAGAAACTTAAAATTAGAGCTCTGGAAAATGCATACACAGAAATCCAGGTCAACTGTCTCAGCTCTGTGCTTGTGTATGTTTGGCTGCATTCCTTATTGTCACGTTGAAATATAACCTGTCAACACACAGAACATCTAACAGCTCAATTCACCAGACTGTCCTGAGTGACAAATGAGCAACAATCATGATCGGAAAAGGATGCCAAAAGGTGGGATAAACAGGGCAGGGCACAGACTGATGTTCCAAGTACACAGTTACTACACATACTGCTGTAGATCAGATATTTCTTCTCAGCAGGTCACTGTACTCATGCCAAAAGACTGAGACAATCCGGTACATCTGGCTTTTTGTCCAACAAAAAACAAAAATGTGTGTAGGACACATATTTCATATCGACAAATTGCCTCACATTTTGAGTTCAATATTATTACCTTCAAAACAAATCTTTATAACTTTTCTGTCTTTTTCTGAATGTCATTTTAATGTTAATTTGATTTTGTTGTCACTTTGTATTAAAAGAAGAAGAAGCATCACACCAATTACATTGAGGAGTCAATCTATTGTTTAATGAAGAGCAAACACTGCCATCTGCTGTTGGGGATGTGACATAAAATCAATAAGTAGATTATCATTTCTTTTAGTTTTCTCTTTTATTTTGTGTTTTTATAGCTTTACATTAGACTTTGTTTATCAAAACAAGCAAATACAAATGTAATATGAATAAAATTGGACTTGAACGTATGTGTTCAGACAGGATTTATTAAACCTGGCAGATGATGTCTCTGGGGAGAGGACTATGTGCCTGTGACATATTATTCTGTGGATCATTTGACTGAAGCTGTTTGGTCCCAATTACAAACCAATGTGTTTATCCACAAACTTAACACACAACTACTAAACAGTCACAGAACAGCACCAAACTGGGACAGCTACACAGCAACAGATGCTAACTGAATCTTTGGTGGAATGACAGTTCCTTTCTCACACTCAGGGCAGTTGTTTAGTTTGGTCCTGTTTGTGATGGTGAAGACAGGGGAGGTCTCCGAGTCCATTAGGATCGCTTTTTTCTGTTTTCAAAATTTCTGAAGTTGGCCGGTCTAATCTTCATCTCTGCAAATTCAATTGAATGCTCGTGGCCCTTCCAATGGAACCAGTTGATCCCCTGTAAAAAGAAAACAACAAACAAGATAAGAGGGTTTTATACAGCTAAACCTGAGTCATCCTACCTTTGAATAAAACAAGTCCACTTGCCTTACTGTGACTGTTATCACCATATTTGCCCATAAGGTTTACTCGATGACAGTTTTTATACCAAAAGGCCCCTTTGTAGGACAAGGCACAGTTGGTGACCGCAATATCATTATCATTGTCATATGTGGAGAAAGGTCGTCCCTGGTGGTATATCATGGAGTCCCCTGGTTCAGATGAGAAGTAAAAAAAATATATCAATATGTATTTAATTGGGCCTGAGAAAGTGAGATTTTACAAACATACAGTTGCCTCTGGTTAAGGGCTTACCTGCCGTCCCACTGTATGCCCCGACATAGATTTTATATCTGGTTCTTGGCTCTGCAATAGTAAATTTGTCATACTGTGCATAAACGGACTCCCCACTGTCCCTCAGGTCCACACGCAGCTCATAATGTCCAGAAGATGTCATTTTGTGCAAGTTGGAGAGACCTAAAAGACAGTTTTGATAAGTTTACATCAGAGAAGACTGTGTTATGGAAGAGGGAGGGAGAAGCTGAAGTTTGAAGACAAGTGCTCTTACCCAGCCAAAACTCATTATTCATGTTACCAAAGCCAGCTGTGTAGTTCTTCCAGTTCCTGAAGAATTCCAACTTTCCATTCTGGCGTCTCAGAAAAACCTTTAAATGCGTAACAACAATCTCTCAAAAATAATATTAATGATAACATGCAACTGTGTTCTGTCATTAGTAAGACAGATTATGGCAGGCAGCATTAAACACAAGTGTATTATCTGGATGCACTCACCAGCCATCCTCCACCGTCTGTGGTCATGTCACAGTAAACCTGCAGAGGCTGGCTCGGCTCTCCTCCCACATAGATGGTGTAAAGACCAGAGGTCATCTCTCCATTCAGGAAAATCTGAGCACAGTCCTTAGGATATCTGTACAGCTGTCCAACTAAAAGCCCAAAATGAATCAACATATATCTAAAGCAAAGAAGAATATGCAGCTTTTGCTTTATTATATTTAAATGTGTGGGTGCTCATTCTTACTGGTGCTGAATACAGTTTCTATGGCTCGACTCTTGAGGGCTCCAGCAATGGCCAGTAGATTTACATTGTACTCAGTAGAGCCTGTCAGCTGATCCATGTTATAGGACATGGCTGTGGGGCTTAGCACCACTTCCTGAATCCACAAACAAGGCATAACATAACTACACTAATACAAATAACTCTCAGCTAAAGACAATCTGGTGAGGCCTGTACCCTGATGGTGCCATCAGCAGAGGAGAAGGTTAGTGTGTAACCCGTGACCGCTGCCTGTGGAGGTTTCCACGTCAGAGTTGCACTATCACTTTGAATATTTGTAGCAGTCAGATCTCGAGGGGGGTCCACATCTGAAACCACAGCACTACACTGTAGTATCAACATTTATTATGTTTACTATGTTTAGTGTATTAATGTTCATACTTATCAGACCCACCTGTGGTAAACTCTGTTAGGGCAGAGTCACTCTTTTGAGCTTGTTTTACAGCATGAACCCTCACAGTGTAGTGTGTAGCTGGAGCCAGTGAGCCCATCTCAAACTCCACTGTGTTCCCAGAAACATGCTCCACCACTGGGGACACTAAGTTCACACCACAAATACTTTATTAAATGACTTTTTACACAAAGAAAAATATTTGGACCCACAAGAAAAGTTGCAGAATAGAAATAAATAACCACTGCTGTAATTTACTGGGATATTGTGGACGCACCTGTATCAGCGACGTAGGTAATGACATAGCCATCCACTGTGGCCACAGATGGTTGCCACAGCAACAGAGCTGAGGTGTCAGTGACATTTACTGCAGTAAGACCACTTGGTCTGTCCAAGCCTGAGAACAAACAGGAAGTTCATATGCATTAGGCTCATTTTTCTTGAGCTGGTACTAATCGTACAAGTCATGCTTGAGTTCATGAAAACACTATTAGAACCCCAAAGCAAGAAGAAAGCGAGCTAACCAGTGGTAACAGTGTCTTCGCTGGGGTCACTCTCCTCTAGTCCCTTCACTGCACTAACTATCACTTGGTAGGTTTTACCAGGATTCATATTTGGCAGCAAAGCTTCAAACACACTGCCGTCCACAGTCACCATCAGAGGACGTCCTGTGGCATAGAACCACATACAGTATATACACTGAACATAACCAGTTTCACAAACACAGGAAAATTAAACACCTATGTCCCATATTGTACATTTTTATGCAAATCTTAATGAAACTTAATGAAACATACCTCCTTCAAATGGCACATAGGTGATGCGGTAGTTATCCACAGGAGACTGAGGCATGGACCAGTGAACAATGGCTGAAGAGTCAGTCACGTCAGAGAAATGAAGCCCATGTGGGGTGCCCAGACCTACCAAGTGTGCAAATACAAAAGCAAAATAGAAATAAACAAAACGTGAATTTAAGAAAGAAAAACATGAAATGCTGAAACTGAAGTTGTTGTTAGCCTAAAGCACAGAAAAAAAAAGGTTAGTGATAGTGTAGTTCTTTGAAGAAAGATGTTAGAACTGAAAAAATAAAAAATAAAGGTATTAGTACAGTATTTATTAATATACCTGTCTGGACAACCCCAGTAATACCCTGAGAGAGCCAATCCAACTTGAGGCCGTAAAGCTCGATCTCATACTCAGTGCCTCCCTTGAGTTCACTTAAAACCATGGTTCTTTCATCGCCTCTGACACTGTGCTCCTGTGGATGTTCTAATCTTTTGCTGTCCCTTATTTTGATCAAGAATCTGTCAAACATGTCTTCATCAGCTGTCCATGACAAACGGAAACTGTCTGCCGTGACATCTGACACAAAGAGATGCTCCACCTCTGGTTCAGCCTCTGGTTAAAAAAGGAAGGTTGCAGTAGATTTAGTTTTTTATGAATGATTACTTGATTTCTATTTGGAAGAAGATACTACTGAAGGCAAGGAGGCAGACATTATTATAATTATTACTATTATTAGTCATCAACCCCAATCCTCCATGCATCTGTTAGAAGACGAGGTCAAAAAAGAGTTTGTTGTCAGTTTAATTCAGACAGACTGCCTCGAGGACAGTAGGAAGGCATTCAAAGAAGAGACAAAAAATAAGATTAAAAAATGAATATTTTCATGCTTAACAAAGATTTTATCATTGTTTTAAAAATGTGGATTGCTTAAAAGTCTGAAGCTTTTGTTTGATTTACAAAAACAACACACAAGGCCTTGTTATTAACAATGTGTAAATCTGAATAAAGAAAAGGAGAACACATTTTAAAATATGAAACAAACAAATTTGTTCATACTTTGGGGGTAAAAAATGTCTTCTTTGGTAAAGAATGTACTAAGAAAAGAGATTGGTTGCTCAAAAGTCTGGATAGAAGTCCGTAAAAGAAATGTATTGATGTTAAGTGTTAGACTACAGTTTGACCAAAGCTGCACCATCAACAGATGCTGTGAGAATTTATTATAAAATAATAATTAATTTATATTTGATAGACTTTTTTTTATTGCTATGTGATGGTGAAACTTCAGTTTGAACATGTCCACAGTGCTGTAATGGACATCTTTAATCAGGCAGTGCCCTGTGAGTGATACCTGTCACAGCCACTATGGTCAGAGAGCGAGAGAAAAGGCCAGACTCCGACACGCCGGTCAGCCTGACCTCATAGCCTATGCCGGTGATGAGGCCAGAGACGTCCAGGTGACTGTGGTTGCCTGGGACAGTGAACTGCTGAGGCTCCAGCAGCCAGCCAGAGTCTGTCACTACTACGTTAAAATGGCTAAACCCACCACTAGAGGGCGCCACATCTTCTTGTTGCTGTTGCTGCTTGACCTCCCAGGACACACGGAAACCATAGGGGGTTATGTTTGAAATAGTCAAGTTTTCCACTTTAGGTAAAGAAGCTAAAGTTTTTTTTTTTTTTTTTTTTGATCCCAGAGACAGGGATTGCAGATTGGAAGGAGAGCAAAAATACAAATACATTAGCAAAATAAAGTGATTGATGGTTGCAAAAGCAAATCATGTCATGTACAAGGAAGTAGAAAGGTTGTAAGATCTGAGGAGAGGAACATGTGTTATCTAAAATCTTTTTGCCTTAATATAAATACATGTAATACATTTCAACCTATAGAATATCATTTTACAGACTCTTCATTTAGAAGTCAAATAAAATATATAATACCTGTTTTGGCCTGTGCTAACACAGAGTTAGTATGGCGCCCATGAGAAATACCATATAATTCAATATCATAGTCAGTAGCATCCATCAGGTTAGACACAGTAACATTATGGACATCTCCAGGCAGAGTAAACTCCAGTGGATCAGACTGCTGTTCAGAGTCACTGACTCGGACAACAAAGCCATCAAAATGACCTGAAATAGTGTTCCAGGACAAGCTGAGGTTGTGTGGACTCACTGAAGAAGCAGCTATGAGCCCCAACTGTGGGACATCCTCTAGACAAAAAAGGACAATGCTTCAGTTACGTTGTTCCTGTCTATACTGTCTGTATTCATTGTACATATGTAGTAACAAAAGAGCGTGTAGTGTGATACCTGTGGTAGCTACAGCATATACAGGCTGTATTGTCTGGTCATTGCTGCTTGAAAAAAGCTTAATGTTATAGCTTGTGCTTGCTTTGAGCCCAGCCATGACTGTGGTACGTATGTCTCCAGGCAAGACACGCCCCATTGCCTGAGAGGGCAACGCAGACTCTCTGACTTCTACTATAAAGTTATCAAAAGCCCTCTCCCCTGTTTGCCATGAGAGAGAGAATCTGTCTGAGGTAATATTAGAAACAACAAGCCTGGACAATTCAGGCTCTTCAGCTACAAGAGAAAGGAAAGAATTGGACAAATTCATTTTCTGCAATAAAGTGTAGATACATCTAGTGTAAACATCTGCACAGCATGCGTAAAGTTACCAAAAGAGGCCTATTCGGAATGAGACTTTACAAAATCATTCAGTCAAAATACCTGTGGATGCAACAACAGTGACGGCACTGGTTCGAGATCCCTTGTATGTCCCATAGAGGTAACCTATATAGTCAGTGCTGGGTCTGAGCCCTGTGATGACATGGGACTGCACATTTTGGGATATGTTGAATTCCTGCGGCTGCATCAGCCAATCAGAATCAATAATCTCCAACATGAAACCATCAAATTCTCCTTCAGTGCCATTCCAGTGGACTGTAAAGCTCTCTGACGTTATGTTGGATACATAAAGTTTGCCAACCACAGGCTGTTTCACTAAAGAAAGAAACCAATATTACATTTTCTCTTTAAAAGCAGTACTATAGCATCTATAGCTGTTTGAGTATAACATAGCACTCACACTTAAGAACACTAATGTGCCACCATAATGACTGTAGGTGACGACATTTTCACATACAGTAAAGTTAAAGCTGTACTTTTTGTTTGGCGGGAAATTCGAGAGAAACAGGTAAGAGTTTTGCTAGATGTGCAATCTAAGTGTATTCTATGCTATTCTTGATTGTCAGTGCTGGATATAGATATTAATTTAGGATAATATAGCTTATAAAATTGCATGCAAAGTAATAAAAGCAAGAGAGAAAGTGACTGATAAATCAAGATGAGACTGCTAAATTGATAACATACAACTGACAACCAGGTTAGATGTAAAGCTGTTAGTTGTAATCTCAGGTCAAGGTTTTTACCGTTTTTATTTTTATTTAAAAAAATATTATTTGTCACCTTCCAGTTCAAAAGGAAATTGGGATATTTACGTTTACAGCTTGGTAACATTTGCCATCCTTTAATTCTACTTTTGTAATGGCACAAACACTCACACATGCTGTGAGCACTAACAGTGTGGGCAAATGATCCCTCAAGGTTAAATAGTAGGCGCACTAAAAGAAGCTTGATGAGATGGAATGAGATGGTCACACGGTCACGCTGAATGATGGGTGGAGTTATTGGTTTGCTTTTGCAATCATTGAGGCACGGCAGCAATAAACCTTGCCATGATGGAAGGGACAGGGCTACATGCATTTTGTGAACTAATATAAAGAAATCAGTCGAAGGAAAGGGATGAACACTGAGGCAGACTGCTCGGCTCAGTGGTGGGATGCCCTCTCTCAGACAGAAACAGTGGCTGGAGGGTATGAATAGCATGTTTGTTAAGATGAAGCAGTTAATTCCTTTGTAGCTGGTGCTGGGCAATGATGTCCAGACTTAAATGTGTTCCCATGTTTTTCTTTCATGCAGTAAGGTTAGATAAGATAAGGTAAGATAGACACTCAAAATGAGTGAACCAACAATAAGTCAAAATAAAAGTATTCAGGTAATAAAAGAAGTAAAAAGTAGATAAGACTAGCAGCATGTACCTGTAGTGGCATCAGTGTACACAGGTTCAAGGAAAGAACCCTGATACATTGCATACAGGCCAACAACGTAAGTAGTGTTGGGAGTCAGCCCAGATAAGAGCAGCCTGAAAGCATCTCCGGACAGAGTGAGGTTCTGGCTCTCTGCCATATTGTCCAAGTTTGTTATCTCTATGACAAAGCTGTCAAAGTCCCCACCCATGGGACCCCAGGATGCAGTGAAGCTGTCCCATGTAATGTCAGAGATGTTGAGGCTTACCACCATGGACCTCAGCCCCTCTGGTGAATAGACAGAAGTGGTGTCAAGTCTCAGTAGCACAATGCTTTATGAAGAGAAGTCACATTTTATATAGTGCACTAAAAGAAGGTTATAAATTGAGGTAGAACATCAACATGACAATTTAATGGTTATGCACTTGCTGCTCAGCTTCAGTGATCTTCAACAAGTCTAAATAAAGGTTTGAATAGATAAAAAAATCCCATGTACCTGCAGGAACAACTGCTTTCAGAGGTAAAGAACCTTTCTCCTGTACCAGAAAATCATTCTGTTTAGTTAATTTAGCTTTGGTCCCACCTCCTGGTAGTGTGTTCATGTAAGCCTGTGTATCTGTGATGTTTGAGAAAAGAAGTTCTTCCATGATAGAGTTTTCAGGCTCAGCCCCAGAGCCCATTACAGCAGTATCGAGTAGTGTTGAGGGGGGGCTCTCTGTGTCCACAAGACTCAGGTCTGAGGTACGAACTGCTCCAGAATCCAAATCAGACCGTGGGCTTGTAGGGGCATCTTTAATAATCAAGGTAAGTACACCTGAAGATGTTGGGTTGGGTGCTACTGTAAAAGGTTAAAATAGATGTTATTTCTTATCTGCAAAATAAAAAATAAATCCTGTAAAAAAGGTAATAAATGAGTTTGATCAAATACGAAAATAATAAGTTAGCATTTTTTCCCCTGTCATTATTTTCAAGTTTAATTCTGGCTTTTTCTGTGTAACAACAGAGATAGTAATGAGCAGTGCACAAAAAATGAAAACACACAGTATTCTTCAGAGACCTTGGTTCACTTCATAAATAAACACATGATAAAAAGTCTGTTTTTGAATATAACTAAGATACTTAACAATCATTTGCAACTTATTTTTACCCACCTGTGGATGCTGACACAGTGACAGGTGCACTCTTCTTGTGACCTCTTTCTCCAATCAAGGTGAAAGTGTAGGCCATGCCAGGAGTGAGGTTGGGCACGACGTGTTGAGTAGCTGTGGGTGGCAGGCTGAACTCCCCAACCTGACCATCTTCGGAAACATACACCAGCTTGTACCCAGTGACCTTTGCCTGAGGTTTCTGCCACATCAGTGTGATGGAGGTTTCTGTGGACTCGATTTTGTCCAAGTTTCCTGGAGGGTCCAAGCCTAGCACATGGTTTATACATCAGAGAAAGGAAGTAAGAGAAAAGTACATATGACTTAATGCACTTGATGGATTATAAAAGGTGTCTAACTGTTTGGATAGCAGCTCAGCAGTGTCTCTCACCTGTTTCTGCATTTGCCGTTGCAGGAAGGCTTTCCCTCTCATACTTCACAGCTGTCACTCCAATTCCATACTCTGTTCCTGGTTTTAATCCTACACAAAAGCAAAACAAAAACATTCAAATATTTATGGTTACTATCATTTTTCTCAGATTCTTACCAGTGATTGTAGCTGTTGTGGTGTCTCCAGGCCCCTGTGGAAACAGTTCCTCTCCATGTGCAGCTCCTGAGATTGGGCTGTATTTCACCCGATAGCTGTCTACATCAGCCTCACTGTTGTGCCATTGTACAGTGATAGTGTTGGCAGAGTGTGAGACAGCCTGCACATCTTTGGGGGCATCCAAGGCTAAAGTAAAAATACAAACCCAACTCTATTTATTCACTTACATTTAACACCATTCTGAGTTTAAACCGGGTTTCTAATGCTTGCCCCGACATACTTGTTGTAAATGTTGTGGTGACTGGATCACTGCTGACGTCTGCCATCCTGGAGATGACGGACACTGTGTATTCAGTGTCTGGCCTCAAACCTTCAATGCTGCACTGGTGATCTGGAGAGAAAACCTCCACTCTGGTTTCATCTGAGGGGTCTGAGCTTGGTGCATAGAACATGGTGACTCTTTCTATGGGAGCCACTGTCTGAGACCAGCTGACCAGAGCCGAAGAGCCCGTCACATCCTTTACCTCAAGCTGCTGGGGTCCTTCTATCTCTGGGCAGGGCAATAAAAAGAAAAGTGTCCACAAAAGTGTCGACATTTGAACACATTTCTTTCAGTCAAACTTTGAATTCAGTTCAAAGTTTAGGTAAATGTAATAATCTGAATGACTACAGCCGACTCATAAGCTAATACCTTCTTCTTCAGATTAGGTCTTGAATCAACAAAGAAGAAAAACTACAGTGACAAATAATATGATTTCTTTTAAGTCTATGTTAAGTACTTCAGAGGTTTCCTGTGAGGAGGAGACACTCATACTCTGTATTCTGGAGCAATAAATAAAAAGTGTTGGGCCTTGAAGGTTAGAAAAGCTCAACTACTCATTGCTGGGAGTTCAGTTTCAGCTAATGCAAACAAATGACATCAGGCCTGTGATGGTGCTAAACCCTGGGAGGAGCCCATCTGCATAGACTTCTGCAAGAGATACAGCATGCCAGGCTAAACAGTCTCTTTGTGCCTGGGAAAGCCATTTCCCTTAAGAAAGTGAGACATTTTCATCACGTACTGATGGAGTAATACAGTTAGAAAAGACCATGTTATGATTAGTTTTGTTTGACTTTTTAAAAAAATAAATGAAATAGGGATTTTCTCTTGCTGCTCTGTTCATTGTTGAAGTTATTATTCCTTGTATTCACTTGAAACATAGACTTACTGTACAACTTAAAACTCACTGGTAGTGACTTTTTTAGATGTCTGGGGTCCTTTCGTGTTGTTCTTAATGATGTTAACTGAGACTTCATACTCCTGTCCAGGCCCAAGTCCTGACTGAAGAAACTGGTTTTGAGATGGTGGAACAGTATTCACAATCTTTCCATTTTCTTCTTTCTGCAAAGGCAAATAAACAGGTATCAGTTCAATAATATGAAAGACCCTTGGGCAGCTCATACATACATCTGATGTAAAAAGCTCTGTTAAAGATGACAGGTAAACTAACCGTATTGCGGAAATATATCTCCCAGGCATCAAAGGGGCTGTCTAGCTTGTCCCACATTACCTCTACTGAAGTCTCTCTTACTGATGTAAACCTTAAACCCTCTGGCTGTGGGAGAACTACAGCCCGGCAGAAAAGGAAAACAGTTACCACTGACAATTCTGGACAAGTAGCCAACAATCATCAGGGTGATTTTGACATACGTGTAGCCACCCTGGCGCTGACTGGCACACTCCTTTTGTTACTTAAAACTGCATAGACTTTAATGAGATACTCGATGCCAGGCTCCAATTCTTTAACAGTGGCAGCAGTTTGGTCTCCAGGAACAATAAACTCCTGGTACAGACCACCCGAACTGGTGGAGGTCACAAGGTACTCTGTCACCAACATCTCATTGGCCCAGGAGAGGTCCACTGTCTCTTGAGTAACCTGACCAACACTTAGGTCCTTAGGTGGAGATACTGTAAAATAAAAAAAATTAAAGATTTATCCCATCATTCTTGATGTCCTAGATTTTACTAACTCATAAAAACATTTAGATTTGTGAGCTACCAAATGTAGACATAGCATTTTTACCTTCTGAGCAGTCTTCTCCAATGTATCCCTCATCACAGAGACACTGACCGCGAACACACTGGCCGTTGTTGTAGCAGTTGTTGAGGCAGCTTAACTCTGCGCAGCTTTCCCCTTCATATCCACTCTCACAGGAGCATTTGCCCTTGATGCAGCGCCCCCTGTTGCTGCAGTTATCAGGGCAGGCAACAACAGAGCAGTCATCACCAAAGTAACCTTCTTGACAAATGCACCTGCCATCTAGGCAGGAGCCTTTTTTCAGGCAGTCATTGGGACAAGCTTTCTGACTGCAGTCTTCCCCTGTGAAGCCTTCCTCACAAATACACTGTCCATCAACGCAGCGGCCACGGTTTCTGCAGTTGTTAGGGCAGCTCAGCTGACTGCAGTCCTCGCCAATGAAACCTGTGTAGCATTTGCAGCGGCCATTCATGCAGTCCCCCCTGCTGTTGCAGTTTGAGGGGCACGTTCTGATTCTGCAGTCCTCCCCAGCAAAGCCTTCATGACAGACACACTGTCCGTTTATACAGCGCCCCCTGTGCCGACAGTTGCTGGGACAGGACAGCTCAGAGCAGTCTTCACCTTGAAAACCTACATCACAGGCACATTGTCCATTTATGCACTGGCCTCGGTTGTTGCAGTTGTTCAGACACGCTAACTGGCTGCAGTCTTCCCCTTGGTAGCCCATGTCACAGATGCAAACCCCATTGAAGCATGTGCCTCTGCCACTGCAGTCGTTGAGGCAGGTGAGCAGGGAGCAGTCCTCCCCGCTGTATCCCGCTGTACACACACACCGTCCCTCTACACAGAAACCATTACCGTGGCAGCTGTTGACACAAGTGCGCTCCCCACAGTCCACTCCTGTGTACCCCTCATCACAAAAGCAGGTGCCATTTTCACAGTTCCCACGGTCGAAACAGTCTTTAGGACATATGAGTTCGGAGCAATCAGATCCAGTCCAGGGATGATCACAAACACAGTCTCCATCCGCACAACGGCCTCGGCCAAAACAGTTGTTGAGACACTTTGTCTGAGAGCAGTCTTCACCAAAGAAACCCTCAGAGCAGTTGCAAAAGCTGCCCACACACTGGCCATGTGTACCACAGTCCACAGAGCAGGCCTCCAAAGAACAGTCTTCTGCAGAAAATCCTTTAAAGCACACACATCTCCCATGCACACAGCGGCCCTTGTTGTTGCAGTTATTTGGACATTCAGAGTGTGAGCAGTTTGGTCCCTTCCAGCCAGGCTCACACACACAGCTACACGTTTCAGCACTGAAGTTTCCATGGCCATTGCAGTAAGGTTTTGTTCCCACATTACCTTAGAAAAATGAAAGTAGTATTTTTATTTATTTAGTTTTATGTACTGTATACAACATTATGTTTCACATTGTCACAGTCTGACCTCAGAAACCTTTTTATACCAAGATAAGTAATAAATGGATTTCTTTAGCCTTTTTACTGTTTCTTTCACAAATCTTTTAATAATCATCTAGAATTCCTGTAAAAAAAAATACATATAAAAATCCTGTTTACCCTTTACTTGTGCAGTGCAGCATGAAGAGTCGCCACTACATTGCTCTTTTAAAGCTGAAACCTGTTCCTCGAGTATCTCCAAACGGCTCATGAGATCTTTCAGGGCTGGCAGATCTTCAACACAACCACAGGCCTGCCGGGGGATGTTAATACGGTGAGTGAAGACTATTTGTTTCTCTCCATCCACAGTGTGCCCAGTGACGTGATGGCCTGGAGAGACTGCTGCATCTTTAGGATAAAGCTGTGTGCTTTCTGGAGTGTCCAGGTCCACAGTACAGAGGGAACTAGCGGAAACGTTGATGTTATAGACATGGTTGAAAACGACAGGCTGGTTTGCATTTGGAAAGCCGATGTTATGTTCCCCAGAGGACAGCAAAGTCTGCCTTCGATGCCTCAAGATTTTCTTCACAAGCCCAGCATCGGATAAACCAAGAAATAGAGTCAGGAGAAGGCAGCCTGAAAGTCGTCTCATTCCCATGCTAAGAGATGGAAGAAGCTTTTGATGGATAAATATTACTTCCTTTTGGGCACTGGATGGGCCTTGTCACACACAAATGTCCTGGAAAAAGAAAAAAATGGTATTATAATGAAACTGTGGCAGAAATATTGTTATAGCCACATTGTTCTGCTCATCAAGTTCTCTGTACAAACAACTCAGAAGTCTGCTCTGTTTAATTAATTTTAATGTCTATGAAGCTTAAACTGTAGGATGGGCAAATGACAGCATCATACATATTCAGTCACAAGTCTTAACGGACAGTTTGAGGATGGACACATATAATCCATGGGAGCAAAGTGGAACTACTTTAAACGAAAGGCTCTTCCTTAGTGTGAGAAAATCTGTGAGGAATAGTCTGTGTTGAGTTTCCAAAGAATCTCAGTAAGCATGTGAAAACAAAAAAAAACACAATTATGTTGCTAAGGAACTATTTTCCTCAATGCTGAATTTGTGTGGACTTAAATCTCGTCCATCTAAAGCAGACATTATGACCACTGGTTCACCTCTGTCTCTGCCGAGGTATTTTGATTGGTAGCTGGTTGATATTGCTTACACATGCAAACCAGGGAATACATTTCTTCCAGAAGGCAATTGTTCCTGCAATGTCAGCCATGGAAACCAAGATGCACCTGGGCTAAGAAAGAAAACCTGGAAACACTTCTTTAAAGACGGCACACAGCTTCCAAATGTTGGTAAAGAGGTTAAGAATATTTAGAGGAAAGCTTCTTATTCTAATAAATAAAGGTTCAGGCTTGAGTGAAATCCACAGCAGTCCTAGATCAAATGAACTGTTGTGATACTAATTTAAAGGATGAATCATCTCTGCTCCAAATACAACAAGGTCTTTGTACACTGTGATAAATTTTCCTCAAAGGAATGTCTATGATTTCTAACTGGGGAAACCAATAAAACAAGTACAAATTATTAGACTCTTATGTGACATGCTATGGGCCACTAGCCACCGGAGAGCTTCAGATGAACCAGAAATGTGGTGCCTTCATGCTGATCAGTGAAACAGACCATGATAACTAAATCTTTATTTTGAAACAGAACACCTTCCATCCATCTTTTCCCCTCTTACTGCCCTGACCTTTGGCCCCAACACTGACCTGACATTTTTCTTCTCATGATTTTCTCTACTTGGTGTTTTCCTTACAGGTTAGACAGTGGGCTTGAGTTACACAAGTGCTTCCACATCTGGTAAATAGAAATCATGTTTTGATGGGTGTCATAAATCTGGAATTATGTCCACACACAACAGTACGTGTTTAATCTCTGCCTCGAAATCTTCAAACAACATAGGGCTGTGTAGATAAGCATTCGTTATCAGCAGATTTCACTGTGCCCATGTGGTGTTTATAACCTTTAGTGCTGTAAGGTAACATACAATACCAATTTCAAACCATTGCCTTGGAAGTAAAATGTACTGCCTAATATGACGGAATAAGAGGATACAGCAGCATAATAAGAATACATTAGTCATTGTATATTAATAGCAGAGCTGGGGTTGGGCAAGGACAGCTCACTTCCCGATGGGGCATGGGAAAATCATTTGGATAGAAAAGTGAAATAAATATAACTTCACTAAGTTCTAATCCAGATTCTCTGTAGGCTTACTCTTCCCTAATGTTGGCAATGAAATGGGAACTTTCCCACTTGGAAAGGTGAAACTGGGAATGTTGGCCATGGATGAAGGACATCTGTTTTGTCAAGTGAAAGGAAAAAAAAACAGAATCAGACAATGGCTCATTTCCCCTTTATGCTTTGGTGAGAGAGTAATTGTACTACCTCATGCATTATTGGATGGTTAATTTAATTTCTTCTATTGCTTTTAGAAAAAAAAAAAGCTCTGCCAGCTGTGAGTGTGTCTCTCGCGCTCTGAGAACGATACCATACAGCATGTCTGGACACGTTTATGAAAAACATATGTGGTGAAAACTGCACTATATAATATTTCAGTGGGTGTCTATCTCTAACATTTCATAATGTTATAAATCACATGACAGTAACAACAGTTCCAGAAGAGTGGGGACATGACAGAATATTGGTATTTTGGATTTTTATCTAATCTATTTTATAATTTAGTGCCAGTGACTGCAATGTTTACGTGTGCAGCACCTCAAAATTCAAAATGAGGTCTCCACAACAGGTGTGTGAGTGGGACCCAAACATCACCTACCTGCAAAATGGCATTTACTTCAAAGTCAAAGAGAAGATGAGTTTGTAAATGCACATAATCTAATGAGTTATGATCAACCCCTGTGTCTTTGTCAGGAGTCACAAAGAAGGAAACAGTGTTGCAGAGCCCCAGGCCAAGATCCAGCTACTGTAGCGGTTGAACAAGGTTCACTTTCTGGGGCTCATCCCAGTGACAAGATACACACTAAAGATACAATTAAAAAGGTTTTAGGACCCTTGTATTTGGTGGAAAGCTGTAGTTACAGTATGTATTGTGAATTTTAAAAGTGAATTTTATGTTTTGTTTCTTGAAAGCACTGAATGTAAATATGTGGTATAATGGGATCATCACAAATGTAATATTTAAATGCTTGTTGCATTTGTATTGAATTGTAATATTTTGTAATTTGTTACAGTGATTTATATACGGACTCCAAGAGTAGCTGGCTCTAGGGTACAGCTAATGGGGATCCACATAATCAATCAAATAAACACACAAGGGGGGAATGGTTATAATTAACCACAGCTGAAACGTCCATGTCTGCTGAGTATGGACAGGAATTGGTAGCTCAAACCCACAACCTAATTACTATTAAGCAAAGCCTGAATGAATTAAGTACTTTTCCACTCTGCCCACACTGGCACATCATCCACCTTTCTTTCATTTAATCTTCACAAAGGGAAAAAGGGAAAATGAAATTGCTTTTTAATGTACTGTGATGAACGGTCATTCTACAATCCTTGCACAAGGAATCCTAAAATATATCTATATCCATGCACAATCACAAATGGATTAACTACTTGTACTGTGCACATATTGATGATTTGAGAAAATCAGTCTGGCAAGACATGTAATGGCTGTATGCCTCATAGTAAGGTCATCAATGCTGTGGAAAAGTGTTCCACATGTTCAGTCCCTCAGCAGCCCGTCATCACCTCCGAGCTCAGGCTGCTACTCAGACGGAGGAAGAAGTTGCAGCATCCACAAAGAATGTAACACCAATAAACCACAATCAACACACTGTGGTATCAGCCTGTCCAGCCAGAGACAAATTTGCAATGCTAAAACAGGTATGATGCATATTTGTATAAAAAACATTAAAGTTATAACTAATAAACATCAGAAATGATAACTTACCTGTTAATGTGGTTTCAGAAGCCAAAGTCTTTGCACATTCACTGTAGGAAATAAAGGATGCGTTACTTTCTTGTGTTCCTGTCTTTGAGCTCTCCAGCAAGGTGACAGCTGCTTATCTGTTCTTTCACAGCTCAGGCTGAGCTTTTGCAGCTCCACGCTCTACACTGCAGCAGAGAGGGAGAGAGGGACTTGTGGGGGAGTATGTCTTTAAAGTGTGAGCAGAGTTTGGGTCAAACCCCCTTTGCATAAACTCCAACCCTTAAACTGTCAGGCTCCCTCCACAGCCCTTCTCCCTCCCTGGACTGTAACAAATGGATGCAGAATTGGCCTCCTGCCTCTAAATAAGATGCCAGTGTTACTGAGAGTCATGACAGACTGAGCAGAGCTTATGGTGGAGCAAAAAAAATAAGAGGACTGATGGGAATGAGAGGAAAAGTTATGACAGAATGGAGACTTTAGTAGACAAAGCCTCACTCATAATACACATAAGTGTGCAGTTAAGTCAATCACCCAGAGTTTATTTATTTATTTGTTGCTGTTATATTCTAGGTATTGTACACAAAATATATTCATTATATCATCAACATTTATCTTTCCTAAATACAAGGAATTTTATTACCCCTGGTTTACTCAGGTGCGTCCAAAATATAACTTTTCATTCTTATTAACTATCAGCCCCCTCGGACATTTTAGGTTTAACCTTGTACTTTTTAATGTTGGATACATTAATATAAGCCCAGTGACAATTTGCAATGCATAATTCATGTACTGCATCAATATTTATTTGACATAAGGCACAAAGATACTCTTATCATGTCAGACTGAGCTACTCTAGTTAGCTATGGCTATAGACTACATTATTGTGTTTGCAATTATCTGTGTGTGTCTATACTGTGTAGGCATTGTGGCTCATTATGTGTAATATATTAACAAACTGGTTTATTCTAGGGTTTACTAACTCAATCTAACCAAAGTTATTCAAATGAGTGTCCATTTGTACGTGCATCTTTTTCCTAATCATGTTCATTTCACTGCATAAACAAGCCAGATATACAGTGTTTAACAGGACTAGATGAAGTGCTAAATAACCATATATAACCCATACATTAGAATGAATGTGAGAGTGAATGGTTGTGTATCTCAGTAAAGCACACTTTTGTGAAAGAAACAGCAAACAATAAACAGAATAGATTTTTCAAATTATCATTATTTTCTTTACTGAGTTAAGAAAAAATGTCAATGTGTTATTGTTTTATCACTTTCTACCACTAGAGGGAGTTGTGAGTAACCGTAGCACTCGACCTCAGTCAACAGTACAGTTAAGTTTACGAAGCTTCCACTAATCAGGATTATGTTGTAGCTTATTAAATGTCCCATTCAACCATTCAAAAAGAGATGGGCTTTATTAGTTTTAAGAGGATTAAATTAATTGGCTGAAACGACAAATCCATAATAAACAAATGGTAAAAGAGTTAAGTGGATTCGAGTCACTGTTCATAGAGGAAGTGCCTGTCTGTAAACAGCCACTGAATGTTGCATTACTGAAACATTCAGGTTCAAAACAAGGGGCCACTTACAGATGGGAAGATAAGCTCATAAATGTGCTGCCATTCATCTCATTAAGTCTAGTCCAGCTTCAGGAAACCCCAGGGATCCAGTCTGAGGGGGAGCCTGGGACATGAAGTTAATGTGTGAGTAAAAGAAGTAGGTCACACTGTTTAACTCCACATGTGTTTAACATGTACTGCAAGAACATCAAGTAGTCAGGACTCGGACCAGTAGTGTTTGCCAAAAAATAGAAATGTTGTCATCACCTCCATGTAAATAAACTTGTGTGTTAACAATGTCTAAATACTTGGACATAATAACAGTTTGTAGGGTAAGACTGTAATTAGAAAGCACAGTGTGGGGAGTTTCTTCACTGAATTTAAACCATGGGATCAGTGCAGTTTTTATGTTGTATGATGACTCTGTTAGCAAGGGTTGATTTAATGTGTTATATTAAAAACAAACCAAATATAAACACACTACAAAAAATAGTTATGGACCAGTGGAAACTATATTCTTCCCAATATTTACCAGTGGAGTAGCATAGAATATAATTATATTCATTTTGACTAAAGTGAAGACCTTATGAAAAGATACTTTAAAGCAGAAGGTGTAATTATGCTTAATCTTTTCTAGTTAAAGAGCACAAAAATAAACTTGAAAGTAACGGTACTCTAAAGTTTATACTGTTTTCCAGACAATTCAAAGGAAAGGACTTGGTCTTGGGCACAGGAACACTGCAGCGTATCAGTTCCAGACCTACTGTCTACAACCAGTCAGCGTCTCATAAACACTGCAACAAAAAAACTACTAGTTAGATGAGCCCATTAGTTGTACTTTATATAAACAGGACAGTCAGATGGTAAAATATGTGGACAGTTTAAAAAAAAAAAAAAAGGTCTCTGATGTGTTACTGCTTCTGTAATACCCTCAGATACTGGCAGTGGTTCATATGTCCAGCTTCAGCAGATTAACATAGTGATACAGAAGGGTGCAAATCATTTGTGTATGTAAGTTGCAGGCCATGTGCTGACAATAAGCAGAGCAGAGATGCCCCAGCTTGCACAAACATGAACTAATATGGTTCTGAAGCCATCAGAAGTCCCTCTGAGTTCTTCCCTGCAATGACAACAGCAGCTTCAACCAACATATAGACAATCTGAGTATTTGTCTCTTTTAGCAGTAAGCAAACTAAAATAGACAAAGGTCCTTTTGTCAGTCATATACAGTCCAGTCACATGGCTATGTAAAGCTAGTCAAAGTGATTAACCATATGAAGGATGTAGATTAAATATATGGATTAATAATGTGAATTTCACAACTGGCAAAATGGTGACAAAACAATACTAAACATGAAAAACTACAGAAACAAATACGTATGAGAGGTGCACTAAATGTGTCCAGTATCTGCTGCTGTTTACAACATTGGACTGTAATCCTCTCTGATGTTCATCACATTCATGCCACCTTGATTTCTGTTAAATCTCAGTGTCCTTTTTGGAAGATGTGGCACAAAGAATCTTCTAAATGTTATATAACAGCCTCTTCAGTTCACTAAACAAACACATGCACCTCATATTTTTTTCACTTGTCACACATGAAATAACCTTGCAAGGATTATAGTTTAGACATTATATTTAACTATGTCAAAATAAAAGTGGACTGGAGAATGCTAAGAAGAGTGATTTCAAACTTTTGTGGCACAGGGCTCACCAGGTCTGCCTCATTCCATGCTGCTGACTTGTCCCCACAGTGGGAGATGGATGCTCTTCACAGAACAGGCCTGCCATGTGTTCTGCAGCTCCTCTGTTATACAGCTGCAGGAACTCTGCGGTCTTCACTTGGGTCGACGCACATGGAAAATGAGTGGGAGCATGAAGTAATTGTTCTCACCACTGTGACGTGCCTCAATGTGAAGACCATAGCTTTTTGCCCAAATGAGATCCCATGCTAGTGTAGAATATTATGTTAAAACATGTTATTTCAAATGCTTTGGTAGAGGGTAAAATGTACAGATGTAGTATTTTTTGTAACAGTCTGAACCTGCCTTAGGGCTCAACAACTAAGGGGCAACAATGTCCAATGCATTTAATTTAATGTTTTCTACAACCCGTTATCACATACCCTTCATTTTCAAGGATACATATCCTGTAGACTGTGCAGAGGCACAAATACACACCTCACAGACACAAACTATTTTATTTTATTTGAGGCAAATGAAGCAAAAAAATCGGTATGGTCAAATTCCACTCAAATATTTGTCACAAGATCATGACAGACAGCTGGAGGACAACTGAGAAACCCAGGAGCACTGGGTATTTCCGCCTGCACTGTGCAGCTGTGCAAATGTGTTTTTCTGATTTATGTAGGTCACACTGTTAGCTAAAACTTCTCGTGGAAAGACTGGTGAGGTCAACAAAAAATCTTCTGTGCATTTTATATGAACCAATCAGATGGAGGACAACACAACATCAGAGTCAGGTTTCAATACAGCTTTAAGTTCTCAGTTTGGGGGACTTTTCAGTCTCACACTTCGTGTATTTATTACAGAATATACGGTAGCGTTTTATTTCACTTGGTTAACAATGCCTTAGAGCATTGTTTCCCAAACAGTGGGTCAAAGGTTGTGATAAGGTTGTGGCGCATTTTATTTGGATCGCCATATAATTTCTTTTTTAATAATTTAGAAAAACTGGAAGCATGACTGCAATGGTTACTGGGCCTTTAAGTAAAATGCCTGCTTTTAAGAATAGATAAAACAGAAGAACCAACAGAACATTTCTAATTAAGACTGCAACAACCCAAAACATTACCCTGTAAAAGAACCAAAGCTATAGAAAAAATTAACAACCGTAAGCATTATTAAAATGTTGAGCCCCACAACAAAAGTTTGGAAAACGCTGGCTTAGAGCACACAGAGTGAAGCTTCTGTTATGTGTCTAAATTAAAACATTTTATGATCCTGGGATTCAATAGGCTCAGGTTATGATGATAATAACAACCCACTCATTAACTAAACATCAGATTCACAGCCAAACCCCTCGTGTCCCACTAGCAGCTGTGCAGTAAGGCAGGAATAATCCATTCATAAAACGACAGTCAAAAAATATTAAATACATATAACAAACATATAACAAACAGTCAAACAAACTTAAACTGAGTTTGATGTAGTGATGTTCCACTCTTATTATGTAATAAATCCAAATCAGAGAATATTCAGGACACTTTATCCAGGCCAAGGGACATCAGATGTATTTTCTGTCTTATTAAAAAAATTGCTTCACCAAAAGAAGAGAGATGTTCCAAAAACGAACTGCACCTACCTCATTAGAGACAGTCGTTCCACACTGATGTTGATAAAAATGAGGCAGACATAAAACAAAAAAACAAACAAAGCTCAGCTGTTTTTGAGATGAAAAAAGAAACAAATCAATCCAAGTTAGAGAAAGAAAGGTAGTATCTCGGTAGTTGATATGTGCATGGGTCATCTGGCTCCCTGCAGGAAGTCTGTACAATAATGAGCCAAAATCAATAGTGCTAATAAGCTTTCAATTGAACAAAAGAGGTCAGTACATCCAGACTAAGATTAGATCTGGCATGCTTGTCTGACCAGTGCCGCCTGCAAAGACCTGTGGTGCTCTTGAAAATAAGTTTTACTATGAGCATTTCAACTCAAAATATCTCATTATTGGTGATTTGACACAGACTAAGAAGAGTGGTAATATTTTACTTTACTCAATTTTTAAACATTATCAGTAGAAAAACCTTTTAGAGGGAACTCTGTTGTATGCCCTCTTTACACTATAGCTGTGTCATTTTTTTACTGTAAAGAAACCATCAGTGCTTTATTTCTTGATTTATGAGTGCTTCTCACAAAGTGTTATGCTTCTGTAGTTAAACCCTGTAGCTCTTTTTCATTTCTGTGTTAAATATTCATAAATATTGTGGTTATTACATTTCAGGGACAACACCACAGCTGACCCCTCCTGGCCACTTTGATCTACAATTATACTTACTTCAATAATTTATGTTGGTCAGGACAAACATAAGTTTCCAAAACTGACAAAATTTCAAGTGTAGTGGTTCCAACATAAGGCTATTTTTTTCCACTGTGATATATATCCTATGCTAGTGGGTCAGAGCAAGAAAAGTGTGTCTGTATCCTGTTTTTAATTATGTATTGACATGACCACAGGGAATGACCTCCTTTCTATGCCAACAAGCATTTAGTCAGCATATGCTCAACCTTGTACATTGTGAGCAATACATCGGAAAACTAAAGACTGTCAGAAACCTATCATTCTGAATTTATTTTGACAACAGAGAATTGACATATGTTAATAAATGAATTGTTTGTATTGGGGTTACACAACATCATGCAAAATGCGACAAATATTGCAATATGGCTTGTGAATTTTAACGTCCTTTTTGGCATGCTAAAAGTTAAATACAACACAACCTCAGGACTAACTTCCACAGGTTTTGCTGAATAATCTGACTTCATATCACACCAGATCACTCAAATGGTTAATGAGACATCTTGAAACATGTTGGATCAGGAGCATCTATCGTTGGTAAAATAAACTTGAGTTTATTATGATTGTCGAGACTAAAATGAGTACATTGTGGCCTGGAAGCCTCTGCTTTACCAAACAGAAACTCAGTCAGGCAATATGAAAATTATAAATAGCCCCCAAAGGGATTTTATCTATCAAATTATCCACAGCTGTATTTCTAACTCCAGGACGAATGGAAACTGTGGCTCCTGTTGCTTACTGCAAATTGTTGACAGCTTGGTCTTTTATCCAGAATCACCTACACTTGACATTATTACTACATGTGTTAAACACGTTAAAGACCACTTTGGGTCTGAACAAACAAACCTTTAAGACAGTTTCAATTTGCTGCAGCCTAAGTGAGAGTTTCCTGGCTACAACATACTGCTTTATAAATCAGGTCCTCAAACTTCAACTTTTAAACTGCATGTGTTTCTTTTACTCAACTGAGCTCACAGCCAACAAATATTGGGATTGTAACTAGGACATAAGATGGAACAGTGTCAAGTAATGTCTGTGACCTAAGAATCTCCTCCTCCTCTCCGCTGTGCACAGGCTGTTAAGTTTAAAGAATGCTCCTGACATTACATTTACATTTAGCTTTTGACTTATTTGACAAACAAATTATTCTTTCTTTCCAGTTCTTTCCATTGTTGTCCTTGCTGCGTATGTAGAGACCCCACTTTGCATCATGGCTCCTTTATTGAATTGGTTCCTCAATACAAATATCTTGGCATTTGGTTGGACAATAAATTATCTTTCAAATATCACATGTCTTTAACAGAAATTTAAAATACAAATGGGTTTTCTTTACCATAATAAAGCCTGTTTCTCATATGCAAGAAGAAAAGCTATAATTCATGCTACAGTTCTAGCACTGCTGGATCATGGGGATAATATTTATAATCATGCAGCTAGTGGCACGCTCAAAAACCAGTAGTTTACCCATCACTGCGACCTATACAGGAAGGTGGGCTGGACCTCATTACAGACCCGCAGAAATGTACACACATAGCTTTTCATTTACAAAGCCATTCTGTCAAAACCCTCCACTCGATTTGACTTCATTTATTCACTAGGGTGCACGTGGCAGAGTGGTTAGCACTCCTGCCTCACAGCAAGAAGGTCGTGAGTTCAAAATCCGGCCGACTCAAACATTCTCGGCCGTCTCCGGTCTGTGTTACCGTGGGTTCTCTCCGGGTACTCTGGCTTCCTCCCACCGACCAAAGACATGCATGTTTAGGTTAATTGACAACTCTAAAGTGTCCCTAGAGAATGAATGTGAGAGTGAATGGTTGTTTGTCACTGTCTGTCTCTAAATGTTAGCCCTGCGACTAACTGGCCACTGTCCAGGGTGTTCCCCGCCTCAGGCCCAAAGCTGCTGGGATAGGCTCCAGTCACCCGCGACCCCTAACGGGACTAAGTGGTAGAAAATGAATGAATAAATGAATATTCACTTCAGGCCGTAACACTATTGTACAAGATCACAAAATAGACTTGTGTTATCAATGCCACAAATTCACACAGACTTAGTGAAAACTGGTTTTAGATACTATGCGCCTCACTTATGGAATAAGTTCATAAATCAGTTCATCTTGACCAGTGTTATTCCCTTAAGGGAATTTAAAATGCTTGTGACCTCTGTGTTATCTGATGGCTGTAATTGTTATAATTAAATGTGGATTATGTGATGGGGCAACCTGACTAATAGAATATATTGTTTACTATAGATGTTTCAATTCATATTTATGATTGTACTAATTGTTATAATTGTCTTTTATGTCTTGTACTTAGGACTCTCTTGTAAAAGAGATAGCAATGCCAATGGGACTTCCTGATAAAATAAAATAAAAAATAAATTATACATACAGTTGGGCAGAATATGTGATTTATTTGGCCATTTTCCAGAGAATATGAATAACACAAAAACATTTTTTATCACTCATAGTTAGTGGTTGGGTGAAGACATTTATTGTCAAACAATTGTGTTTACTCATTTTAACACGTAATGACAACAGAAACTACCACATGACCCTGATCAAAAGTTACCCTGGTGATTTTGCCCTGATAACACACACAAGTTGACACAAACCGGTTTGAATGGCTACTAAAGGTAACATCCTCACCTGTGATTTGTTTGCGTGTAATCAGTGTGTGTAAAGGTCAGTGAGTTAACTCCTGACAGCTCCTTTCATCTTTCATCCAATGCTGCACTGACGTTTCTGTATTCTGAGTCATGGGAAAAGCAAAAGAATTGTCAAAGGATCTGCAGGAAAGGGTAATTTAACTTTATAAAACAGGAAATGGATATGAAATGATATCCAAGGAATTGAGAATGCCAATCAGCAGTGTTCAAAACTCTAATTAGGAAGTGGAAAATGAAAAGGTCAGGTAGACCAACAAAAATTTCGGCCACAACTGCCAGAAAATTTGTGAGGGATGCAAAGAAAAACCCACAAATAACTTCAGCTGAAATACAGGACTCTCTGAAAAAAGTGGTGTGGCTGTTTCAAGATGCACAAAAAGAAAGCACTAAACTTTTGGAAAAATTAAAGGAACACCATTTCATGAATGTAGCATGTTAAAAGAAAATACTGGAGGAAAATTTGCACTCATCAGCCCAGAAGTTGGGCCTTACTTGGACGTTCCAACATGAAAACGATCCAAAGCACAAAACCAAGTCGACCTGTCATTGGCTACAGCAGCATAAAGTGAAGTTTCTGGCCATCTCAGTCTCATGACCTCAGTATGATTGAGCCACTCTGGGGAGATCTCAAACGTGCAGTTCATGCAAGACAGGAATTTACAGGAACTGGAAACATTTTGCCAGAGCCTCATTCACAAATACCATTAAAGACTTCAAGCTGTCATTGATGTTAAAGGTGGCAATACACTGTAATCTTTTGATCAGGGTCATTTGGGTAGTTTCTGTCTTTATGATTTAAAAAGAGTAAACATGAGTAAAGGTTTTTATGTTATCATTCATATTCTCTTAAAAATGGCCCAAAAGAAAATCACAAATTATGCCAGCTTATGAGCACAACTGTACCATGTTGTTCCTACTGACACACTGTTTCAATGAGACTGTTTCTCTATTAACTGTTAAATGAATACATAAACTTAAATGAAAAACCCAAAAACCTATATTTTTTCTAAAGATCAGATATATTTATACACCATAAAAGGTTTCAAAGATTTTTTTATTGAGTGTTAATCAAAATTTCTTTCTAGTATGTGACATACAGTAAATCTGAATATTTGCCTTGGTTTCTAAATATCCAGTAAATTAACAAAGTTAACTGAATTGAATAAAACCCTAAACTTTGTTAAATATTGTATATTTGTTATAGGTTTTCATACTGTAGTTCTCATTAAAAGATGCTTAGTGCCCTCTAGTGGTATAACATTTAAAGAAAACTCTCAGACAATCAACACTGCACTAACACAAAGATTATAATACATGTTTTTTTTTTTTATTAGACAGTACATCAAATATCAACATCAGAATATATGGCTCTGATTTCAAGGTACATTGTCACAAAAAATGATCACTCAAAATACCCTGTTTGGACAAACAACTGAAACAAAGTGCACAAATATATTGTTTTTCAAGTTAAGAGCGTCACAACAGAGCTGCAGTAAAAACTGTGAATTGTACATTCAAAAACCTTGCAAGGGTCTGTACTGTTGTTTGAGGACAATGTCAATGGGCAAGTCCTCCAGACTTACAGTAGCAGCTAACCAGTGCATCATAGACCGACACCCATGCATACACACACACGTTCTGAAATATAAAAGGTATTTGGCACCATAAAAGCACATAACAGCAACACTCAAGCTCAAAAGTTCATATAATCACACAAATTACTAAGCTCTGTTTCCATATTATAGTGTTAACTTTAAGACAATAAATCCACTTACTTGAGCGAACATGAAATTCTGAAGAGTAAAAAAGTCAAACGTTAGCCTGTAAGTTTCACAAATCGTTTGTTACTGTGGAAATACTTTGATTCCTATGGTCGTGATATCAAAGCACTATGTGATGAATGCCAAGGAAAGCAGCACATTTTCTTTGAAAGTTCAAAATTGGTTAAGCATCATTTTAAATGGCATAAACAAACGATACAAATGTCAAGTGTGATCGCTATCATCCTTTAAAGCCAGGATGACATTCAAATTGAACAGAAATTATTATTAAATATATTGCACTCCTGACGCAATAATGCATCCTTACTGCACAAAGGGGTTGTGCTGGCCTGTTCAAACCATCTTGACAAACAAAACATTGGTATATAGATATAGAATTAATAAGGTATTCAGTAATACTATGTTCATTATAACATCTTGTGTATATTAACATTGATATATAGATTATTACAACATTATGATATGAGAGATACATATTTATAAATTGCTATGAATATAGGCTGGCGAACTGTTATACAGCTGCTCGGCCGGATATAACACAATAACTATTCTATAATTATGTATTTTCATTCAAACAAATACAGGTAAATGCTTTCACACATGGCCCACAAGGTAAACCAATGTGAAACTCTAGTGAATGTGAATTGAAGCCTCCCATGCACAGAGAGGTTTCAATACAGGTCGAGACTGGTTTTCAAACAGGCCAGTGAGAAACACAAAACATCAGTATGTATGCTAAGTAATAGCAATCTCTGGTGGATGAATAGAAAAATGACTGTATTTTATAAAATTAAGCTAAAAAGCAGATCAGGGGTTTATTTGATACCTTTTATGTGAAGCCTTTAGGAAAACACTAGTATAGCAAAAACTCTTGGTAGATTTATATGGCGCTGCAATAAATAACATTAACAATGACCTTGAACTTACATCAGTAACTTACACTCTTTAATATTTAAATAATATTTTTGCCTTTCAACCTCCACACGCATACTTTATGTATAATTGCACTAAAATATATACTAAATTCACATCAGTGTTTTAGTATACATCACTGTGTGTATATATATTTATACACACACAGCAGTAGAAAGACTACATGTATTCACTGTTTACAGTATGGACAGAAAACAAGGAAGAAACTATTCCTTCATTTTGTGGAATCTGTAGTGACCTCCGTCTGTGGTGGGGCACATATTATGTGTTTGTGATGTGAGCTAGTGAGCATATCCTGGGGAAAACTTAAGCTATGTATGTTTGTCAGAGACAAAAACACATGAAGTTTTTAATGCCTCAGGTTTGTCTGGCAAGCTGCCCTGACTCCTTGGTAACTCCACTGTTATCTTCCACAGATGTACCAAACCACCAATCAGAACCACTGACCCCTAATAGGAACAAATACGCAACACTAACTTTACATGTAAAATAGCCTGGATTAAAAGACATGCAGGCAATGTCCACCATCACGGATGGCTAATTCACAAGTTCAACAACAAACAAGGAACCTTCGTTAAAGCTGACTCAAAGTAAGGAGTAATTTCATTAATAAAATACAAGCGGCATGCGTTTGTTGCAAAAATGCCCAATTCTTATTCAAAACTCAACTCCCAACATGGGAACTGAAAAGCTCATGATATCCACAATTTTCAAAGAAAACTAAAACTGCATCAAGCCACACTCTATGACAAGCCAGCATTTAACAGTGGCATGATCACGTCTACTATCTGTAAACTACAATCCAGTTCTAACACAGTCTATTCTGTCACATTGCACTGCTTAAGAGATAAAATAAAAAGTTTAACACTTTTATCCAGTTGTACTCATCACTGCCACAGACCATGTTGCAATAGAATTTGCTTCTGTGCCTTAAAATAAATGTACTGACCTCGCATGATATTTTATCACCATGGGGCTGGTCTAAGGATGCCAAAAGAAATTCTTTGCACCCAAATTGTACAGCATTGACAGTGGTTTCTCTAAGATGTCCCAATGTCAAAGCCATCTATAAAAAGCAAACTGCAGCCACATGCAGCATACAGTCGCATTCATGTTTGTCACCCTAAAGCTGTCAGGGGACACTAAAGGACCATGACCTAAGCCAAAATAAAGCTTTATTGGTCAAAGAGCTGCCAAAGTGTGCCACTGTGCAGCATTGTCTAGAGGCCTGTGAGATCTACTATAGCCTTGATGAAGATGGTGTCATCACGGATATAGGAATTCTTGGCATCAAGTTTGGAGAGAGGGCAAAAGAGCGGGCATCCACTGGCAATGTTCATCTCACTCACAGGTCTCTGGAAGGAAGAGGAAGTGACATCAGGCCGGAAAGCATCAATAATATGCTCTCTGTTGCTCTGATCCAGCAGCATCAGCGTCACCTGGAAATAGGACAAATGAGAAAACAGCTTACATGATTTTTGTTTAACAAATGTAATGCTAAAACCTCTCTGCAATACCTTCTGGTTGAAAGGCCATTTGAGCAGAGCATCACTTAGTCCCCTCATCACAACAAAGAACAGGGACAAGTGGCTGCCACGCCCTGTCCCATCTCCATTCAGATAGATCCTCAGACACATCTTATAGCCATACTTACTAGTGTAAAAAGCTTCAAAAGAACAGAGATATTTCGGGTTAATGGTGCATTGTTTTAACACCAAATAAACTGTTTTAATCTAAAAGTATGGCGTACCAGGTGAGAACATGGCAGGGGCCCGCCCAGCGATTGCATCCTGACGTTTTTTTGCAAAATCAGAAATTCTCCAGATAAACACACCATCAAAAGTAGTGGCAGATATTTCCCGTAATCGCCCCTCCATTTCAGCCACGGTCAGATCCTTCAGCCCTACAGTTCGCTCCAGTTGTCGCACCTAAATTAGATACAAGATAAATTTGTAGTCTGAGTCTTACAGTCTAATGACAAAAAGGCTATGGGTTCTTTGTTTTTTTGTTTTGTTGAAGTCTGCGTTGTACTGGGAGTAAATCAATTATTTATAGCCTACCTTATTACTGAGAGCTTCGATCTTATCCTGGTCCAGTTTATGCTGTCGGTTGCTTGCTTCTAATGTTGTTGCAAACCTCTCAACCTCCCTGTTCAGGACACACACCACATTTTCAAATGTACCAGATTTTACTTCCAGTTCAGTGCATCTGCGGCCCAGTTCAGCCACTTTAGTCTTCTCGTTGTGGAGCTGGAGCTCCAGCGCTGCCCCTACTGAGCTGGGTAGAGGTGTAAATGAAGTGGACACAGACAGAGTGGGGGCTAGATTTGGAGGTGGAGGCAGTGGGGCAGAAGCAGTTGGACCAGGGGGGGCAGAAGTGGACGATGAGGAGGAGGCGGTGGCTCCCTGCACGGGAGGAACAGAGGTGGTGCTGAGCTGGGAGACTCGAGCCTCAAGCTCCTTGAGAGAATGCTGGAGCTCCACCAGTTTGTGTCCAGCTACCTCCAGTCCCTGGGGCTGTAGGCCTTCCATGCTTACTTTCATGCCCATAATGTAGTGAAGCAGGAGATTGAGATGCTCATAGGCATAGGCACGCTCATGGTCATGAATCTTTTCCTTCTCTACCTTCAAGAAGGAAAAAAGAAAATTGCGATTACTATATATATTAATATTATTATTTAAATAAATTGACTCACTGGATGAGGTGTCATTGTTTAAATAGAACAGGAGCTATTATCTACTTACAGACATATCACATCCCACCACGTGAAATCGACATGGAGTTCTGAATTTGCTGCAAAACTTAATATGGTCAACATACTAAAAAAAAAAACATACATAAGACTGTTACTTTCTTAAATAGTCCAGTTTGTATGGGATAAGTAAATGATGTTATGATCTGTTGTCTTTATGTTGATAACAGATTTACCTTCTCTCGGGGTATTTTCTTTTTGGCACAGCCTTCACAGATCATCGGATACTTAGGACAAATCTCATCATGAGCCTAAGATAATAAGGGCAGTGTTTTTGAAATGCCACAACAGGAGTTGCTCTGGTGTGTTGCATAGACCCAGAGTAAAACCCCTCCAGAAAGTTTTAATAAATAATTTCCAACCTTGATATTTTTGAAGTGAAATGGCTCCTTGCAGTACTTGCAGTTGAGTGTTCTCTCTGGGCATTCACGCTCATTATGCCGCTCTTGTTCATTGAAGCGTATCCGTTCTTTACAGGAGGGGCAGGGGATGACCATGAAATCACACTTTCCTTCATGGTTCAGCTGCAGAAAGTTAGTTAGAGTTAACCCACTCTCCACAGAATGACAGTAGTGTGTTAGGAGACCTTACTGTCTAAATAATATTCAAAAGATATAAAAACTAGAAATCCAACTTACCTCATATTCTTTAATACTGCCTTTCCATGTGCAATTCTCATTGATACATACAGCTGATAAGTTTTCAACTTCTCTTCGAACAGCATTGTCAGGAAAAGCCTGGACAGTGGACAAATAATGTATAATCAATAGATATAGTATAGTATATATTTGTAATCTATATGTTGTGTTCCTGTGTTAGGGTGCACGTGGCAGAGTGGTTAGCACTCCTGCCTCACAGCAAGAATGTCGTGAGTTCAAAACCCGGCCGACTCAAACATTTCGGCTGACTCCGGTCTTTCTGTGAGGAGTCTGCATGTCCTCCACATGTTTCTGTGGGTTCTCTCCGGGTACTCCGCTTCCTCCCACCGTCCAAAGACATGCATGTACAGGTTAATCGGCAACTCTAAAGTGTCCCTAGTGAATGAATGTGAGAATGAATGGTTGTTTGTCACTGTCTGTCTCTAAATGTTAGCCCTGCGACTAACTGGCCATTGTCCAGGGTGTACTCAGGCCCAAAGCTGCTGGGATAGGCTCCAGTCACCCGTGACCCCTAATGGGACTAAGCAGTAGAAAATGAATGAATGAATGTTGTGTTCCTTGTTTTGTTCCTCCTTTGTGTCTTTTTGATGGCGCACCATGAGAAGGAGATGGTCAGTTAGTAATAGTGTATGTTTTTAAACTGAATTGGACTGAAACACATTACTCACACATCCTTGTTTAAGAATCGACGTAGGCTCTTCAAATATATCTTCTTTGATGCATGCATTGCATTTCTGTGGTCCATTACTAAAACATAACAATAATACTGTAAAAACAAAATATTACTTAGGTACTATTAAGGCTGGATTAGAGCCTCACCTGACAGTCCTGTTGAAGCAGTAGGAACAGAAGCGATGTCCACACTGGGCTTGAAAGGGTCGTCTGAGGATGTTGTGGCAGCAGTTGCACAGGTGTTTGTCCTCCAGCTTGTTGCCTAGAATCTTTTTGGGGAACCCAGGTTTATTGCTCTCCATGGATGAGGGAGGGGATGGTTCTTGTGTGGCCATCGTGTCTGTTTACACGTCACACCTGGATGACAGCAGATAACAAATGTATAAGACAGAAAGTTAACCAAATGTGGCTAGCCTTAGATACTATGGCAAACTAATCGGCCACAAATGTAAGCGGTTATTCAAAGGATAGCCTGTAGAAACATATAGAGAAGATGTTACATATACATTTTCACTGGTCTCTACCAAATGTTTATACATCATGAATATGGGGTATATGTATATCACAATAGACAACTTTACTTGTATGGCAAGCTCTGATTTATGTTGTTTTTGTTTCATATCACATTTAAGACATTATTGAGCCTAATAATATTGTGTAAACATTTTGAGCAGTGATAATAGATTCTTGCAAACACGTTTGTCACCCATCAAACATCCTTGTGTGAAGTGCTATCTTATTTACATCAACAGTATAGTTCCTTTCCTCTGCAAAGAATTATGGAGCATCACAGGCCACAGCTGAAAAGGCCCACACCCCTTGTTTACACTTGAACGATGCCTTCACGGCTCCTCGTAGTTCACTTGGCACCAACTACTCATCTCTTTCTAACCCGACGACACACACTGAGCCTGGCCACAGAGAAGCCTGAGAAATGGCTCGTTCATTGTCTCTGGGCTGCCTACTTCTCCTTCTCGCTGTTGCTAAGCTATCAGCATCCAGTAGTCAGAAGTGATAACCAGCTCTCCGCCACGCCCCTTCCTAACCACAAGCCTGCCGTCTGCCAAAACACTATATAGCCGACGGATTTAAGCTTGGAAATGCTATAGCAATTGGTGGAGTTTGCACTTACCAGCGTTTAGTCTAAACTGTCATCGCATGCACAGGCTGTACAATCACTTTCCCCTCGAAGTGACGCTCTTGCAGGCTGCAGATATTAAATCTGGTTTTGAGGCAAAGAAGATGTATTTTCTTCAGCGTAAGCCACATAATATAGATGTGGTCCCCAAAAGCGACGGCTGTTATTGTCAAATATCGCCATTGCAGTTTCAGACTGGCTCTTACGTCATGCAGTGGGTTCAACACTGGTTGAGAGGCAGACAAGGTGTGGAGGCGGAACAGCCATTGGTTCAAAATTCAAGAGTGGGCGGAGGCTTTGTGGCAAAACAAAACAAGCCTCCACGGACAATAAATGTTCATAGCATTTTCATTTCTTTCTTCCTACAGTCTTGATACCGCACCGTATGTTATTAGTTAGAAAATGTATGTTTTCTGTTCACATCTTATGTTTGAACTACTTCAACACTGAAATATTCTGAGCAAGATTAAAAACAAACAAAGAAAAAACAGCTTGAATGCTGCTGAATGCTATTAGACCTGGGTGTATCAGCTCTGTTTCCTACAAGAAAATACAATTTCTGTATAGGTCTACAATGTTATTGGTAGCTACTCTCTAAAATAGACAAAAAGATCAAATTATACAAAAAAAATGTCACAAAATGAGTCACCACAATAAACATTCTTTAAACAATAGAAAGATTTACCAACATACTGGACTTGGTTGATTCGAAAAGGCTTATTACTGTGGTCGAACATTTGGACATTTTTGTTTGTAAAGATGAGGTACATGTACCTGGTGTCAATATAAAATAATAATAATATAATGTTATTTTGCTGTTTTAACCATAGAATATTCTGGGAGATTATTACATCTCACCCTTTATGCACATTTAAATTTATAACTTTGCAGATGTGCCACATGACTGTTCATGTTTCCTGCTCTCAAAATGTTATAGTATTAATAAAAGTTCTTTGTTATTGTTGCACTTACATAAGGTAATAGCTGTGTTAACATTAAGTGACTCATGATGTAAAAAGCATGATATAAATATAATTTATATATACTTTGCAAAAATCAATGCATTGACCTTTTAAGAAATGTTTAGGAAACATTGAAATAGGAACCTTTGGCCTAATACTCAAGTTATACATGCTCAGCTAAACGCACTCAAGAAAACTCCTGGCGTCTACTCTTTGAAAGCATTGTGTCTAGAACTCAGGAAATAAAAATATCCAATAATCAGAGTGGGGCAAGGAAATGCTAATGTTGCCCCTCTTAAACCTTTACACATTACTGTGATTAGATTTATCTTTCTAACCAACACTACTGTGTAATTTAAACAGTAGTTCAACTATGTCAACTGTACAGTGAGGTTTATAAGTACAGATGTGTCTTCATGTCTCTTCAAGCAGCCTCTGGAGGTTTCTTTGAATCTAGAAAAAAAAAAAACATACACTTTAAAAACTTGCACAACCAAAACACCATACGAGGACAAACGCTCAAAAAACACAATAACAATACCATGATGGATCTATGACATCATTTGAGGTAGTGTGCCTTTTAGTAAAATACCACCGGCTTTTGTGGCTACGCAATTTAAAAATCTATTCTAAATCTATTCATGCAAAATGGCATCTATTACACAGGTGGACTGTCTAAAAAGAAACCTGATAAGAAACATGAATATCTGTGTTACCGTGCTAGAAGACAAACCTTTTCTAACATGAACAGATTGGTAGACAGCTCCCCATAGATTTCAGCAGTCACCTTATCCTGAGGCCTGTGGCTCATAGCAGCATTTCTGCAACAAGATATCATTTCATCAATCTGTGTAAACCAAAGTACAAGATGTGACTTATAATAACACTAAAGTTGTTACTCAGTACATACTGAATGTGTCCTCCCATGGACAACAAGGAGTTTAAGCGATGCTCAAGAGCCACAATCTTAAAAGCCATGTAACAGGAGGAAAGAACAAGAGCACTTACTCTGTTCAGAAACATAAGACAGCAAGTGTATTAGAACAGCTCTTAACACCAAAAACAATCACCTGTAGGAATATAACAATCGTCTGGTTTCATGTTGCACTGTTCAAAAACTACTCACAAAAGCAGATAAATGAAGAGAATGACATTTAATGGCATGGGATGAGAGGGTTTGGGGTTCTGGAAGACTCCTCGAAGTGTCTTACTTGGCCCTCCTAAAGAGAATAAAAACTGGAAAATGAACTAACTACAAGCCGTATGTTCCTCTTTCCAAAAAATAAAATCCATACCGTTCTTAAGGGAAGCTCCATGTTTTTGGTTTGAAGACTGGAGGTGAATGTCTGCATGAACTGAGACCTCTCCATCCACTGCACTTAAGAAGGTGTCTTGAAGAACAGGGAATTCTGTTCAACATACGTGAGCAAACATTAGCAAAGCTACAACAACAACAATCTACAGTAAATGTTTCTGGTTAGATAGTTTCTGCAAGTTATGTTTGCTTTGACAAAAGGAAAGCCTCTTAAATTTCATTTGGCTTTGTACCAGCAGTCAACAAAAGCAAAACTACCTGGGCCACAGTGACACCTAATACTCAAAGTTCATTCACAAAAAGAAAGTACATTACTCAGCTTACATGCTTGTACAAAGTTAATGGTAATCACAAAGTGCCATTGATAAAACACACACCAGTCATTTTGTCATAATCTGGAGTCTGTGATCCAGAGCTGCTGCTCTCCATCATTTCCTGACGTCGCTGCTGTACAACACCATCAAGGTCTGATAAGTCTCCAGAAAAATCCTGCAACACAAACACAGGAAAACGCATAATAATAAATATACATGGGATACCTTCCTTGTATGAAGTCATGTAGCACAAGAAAACATTTCACAAAAGAGTCAGACAGACCCCTGACTGACCAGGGGAAGAGATGAGGGGCAGGTTACTCTGAAGCTGTTTTCACAAGAGGAAATAACAGGGCTGCTACTCGTTTTGTCCACCTGCAGAGTTCAACAAAGGTGGACAGATATTTAAACATAAACAACTATAGCATAAATCCTCACAATAAGTTCACAAATATGGCTTTGAATGTACCTCTAGATGATTACAGATGGATTTCAGGATTTTAAATGTGGTGTTTCGAGACAAGAAGGACACAAATACATGCTGCAAAACAACAACAGAGTAAAGGATTTTCCACTTGCTCCAGACTGAACCAAAACCAGTGTGAAACAATCACAGTGTGCTCACCTGTTCACTTGCAGTTCCTATAACAAGGGCATTTGGCACTAATAAAGCAGTTTTAGTTTTCTTAATAAACGTGACAGACAGCACTGGGATTGCAATCTGAGAAAATAAAAGCAGACGTCACAATCCTGTAATAAACCTCCTATAAAAATATAATAAACCCTCTGTGAGCATACCTTGGTATCTCTGCCAAAGACCTTGGAATGGAAACAGATCCAGTTGTCAGAGACAAACATTTTACCTTGGTATAAAATGTCTTTCTGTAGAGCACAAGTGTAACCTGTCACCACATAAACATGTTACATAACCTCATACACATTTCCCAATTCAAATGTTTATTTAAATACTTGACCCTTACTTTGCCTGAGTAACTCATCTTTGCTTACTTCTTTAAATATTTTATGATACTGTGCATTTGTCTTTGAAAGCTGTAGGAAACAATGCATTCTTAAATAAATATTCACAAATACTTTAATGAGATGTGTGTGGTCTGTGTGTGTCTTTACCTGGATGGGTTGGGATTTCTTCCTGTCAAACTTTTTGTCATAGCCCACTGGACTGATCATTGGTGAAAGCTGCTCCACAGGTTTTAATCTAAACAGAAAGGTAAATGTTTAGTATTAGCAGCAGTACCTCATGATGATACGTAGGTAAGATAAGCAGGTGAGTAAAGAAATGAGGGCAGTAATAACATAAAAGTAATCATTATGAGGTTGACCGCTTTGCATGAAAAGCCTCCAAAAGTAAATGTTCTTCATTCAGCTTGGCATCATGTAAGATGTGGTTATGTGAGCACTGCTTGCACAACAACACAGCCATGTATACACAAGGCCTATGCAGGCCCAGTAAGAGAGGAAACACAGCACAATGCTTCAGATCTGTTCAATTGTTGTTCAGTAATGTCCTCAAGTAAGACAATTAAGTTTAATTAAAAATGCTCTGAAGCTTCACTATGAACCAATAGTACGAGCCTGAAACATACCTCATGACTGGTGGTTTCTTCCTGCTCTCTGAAGCCTCAGGTTCTGTTTCAAAAAGGAGCTGGAGGTCTGCAGGTGACCGTCCTCGCCTCCGGTGTCTCCTTTCACTTCCATTCTCCAGCTCAGACCTGCACACATATGATAAGGACATAGTTACAACATGGGCACAAGACCTTATAGACTTTGGAGTTGTCCAAAACATTGATTCAATACATGCAGCAGACTTGGTAGCCATTAGGCTGAAATTTACATAAAACTATATAAATGCGTATTTGTATTTAAACTATTCCAAAGTCAACCATATAGCCTACTGTTTATTTACTGTATTGCATCAATCTCTTGCGAGCAGATTCCTTAAATAATATTGACTTAAACTAAACACACCAGGTCGTTTTTGCTTTTTACTTGAAAGCTTGCATCAAATGGACACTTACGTGATTCGGTTCCCTCGAGAGTCCTTGTTAGGAAGTTGCTCCAGACAGGATACCGGGGCCACAGGGTCCGCCTGCTCGGCCATTAGTACCATGGTCAATATGTCATACTTTGTGCGTCGTCCATCTGTGTGTTTCTGTCGGAATTCTGCCAAATACACAGGAGAAGTTTGAGGAAGCTTGAGGACGGGAAAGTTGGATAGATCGCTCGATGAACAAGGAGACAGACAGAGGAGGAGTCGGGAAAAGGGGGAGGGAGCAGGGAACAGAGCAGGAACAGGACGAGAAAGAGTCACAGTGGGAATGTCAGCGAGCGGATTTGAATTATGTGGGCTGCTAATAAAAGACCCAAATATAGCCTTTCTATTGTAATGAAATGCGCACAGTACGCATGGTAGGCTACTTTTAAATTGTTACTTCTGCATAAAACTTTGAAGAGCTTGAGATTTGCTGCCATATAAAGCCTATAGAAAAGCTTAATTACTCTCGTGTACAGTGTAAGTCACTGTTTTTTAATAATATTATTTTTATCATCACTTACAAAATTTACTTTGCTGCAAAAACGTTTAATGCGTAAAATTATGTTTGACTCTGGAGCAACTGACGCCAACGTAATAAATTGTAAGTGAGGATAGGTTCCAGCAGATGGCAGCAGAGTTTATGTACTGCGGTTGAGTAAAGTTCTGTAGGCTATATCAAAGCTCAAGTCATTTTCATACAAAACATTTCATCAGGACTTACTTGTATTTTGTACAATGTTTCTAAAGTTTGTGTAGTTGGTTTAAGTCTACACTTTAAATAACAACGGTCAAAACACTTAACTGTTGTTATTTACTCATTTGCTTTGCCTTTTTGCCTGCAGGAGACGCTGTTGTAACACTTAATGAAAAGAGTAGGGGTCAAAGACTTATCAAGCGACAAAAGCACCGCTAACAGTGTAAGCTGCAGCTGGTTGGTCTGCCTTTGATTACAGCTGACAAGAAAATAAGTTTTAAAATTTGGAACTGTCAGAGGAGCCTGTGTGAGGCTTATCCACAGTGAAGTAGGGGTTCATGGAGGTTTTTTCTGGATCACTCCTGTGTTGTGCTTTGTAATATTTGTGAGCTATAAATGTACGTCACTGAGCTTTGAGACGTCCTCAGCTGAGCGCAGCTATTAATATATATATTTTCCTAGAACGAAATCCTTTTTCAAGCATTGTATGTTTCTAACTTAGGTCAAAAACCGCTTTTGCCACAAAGTGAACACAGATTAGATTCTGTCGTGTCTTCACGCCCAGTGTCTGCATCTGCAAACGTGGTGCTCATACTGCCTTTTATGTTGTCCCTGTCAGATATTCCAACACAGAAAGACAAAAGGTAAGGGATGGAGAAAGAGGCTACTGTGTGAGCATGTGCGTGCGTAAAAAAAAGAAAAGGGGCAGAGACAGCGTACAAATGGTACTTGTGACGGGGAAAGATTGAAGTCCTGTTAAGTGCTCTGCTTGAAAGCATGTCTGGCCTCATTAGCTGTCAGTTGTAACAATACTGAACTGGCAGTGAAGACAGGTTTGAGTCTGGTGGTCATAAATCATTCCTCGACAGCTGCCTGACAAGCTGGGAACCAGTACAGGCACGGGCACCCTCTCAGCATCAACACTGCACAGCCACAACATCATGCACTCCAGTATGTGCACACAGTTATCTGACAAATCATCACATTTGCTCAGAAATTACATTGAGCTTGAGCTTTCTTTGTAAGGAGAAAATTGCTTTCATGTCATGGGTGCCTGCATATTTGTATGTGTACTATTAACCCCATTCTCCGGTGCTTGTCTGTCCTTGGCCGTCCATTAGGTAGATGAGCAGTGGAGAGTGACTTCTGTGGGGTGGGTGGGGGCTAAAGAGCAGGCCCTGCAGGTCATTAATCACGGCCTGTGACATGCAGAGCAGGAGGCCAAGGCTCCCCTATGCATACAGCTGCTGGGCCACACTCAGTGCAAAGGCAATGTGCTGACCCTCATAGCTCCCACTCCCAACGCCTGTGGCTCTCATCTGTCCAAGTCCCTCACTGTTTCTGTCAGTCATTTGTGCTGTCAGACTCCTACTCCTGAACCGCTGCAGCACACCTCAGGGTAACTGCTTCTAACACTTCAAATGTGTTTTTACCCTTGATTTGACACAGATTACACTCCAAATATCACTAGGCAGCTATAATTTGGTTTTAGATGTGGGGTCAAAGAGAAGGTTATAAGTAAGGTTAGATTATAATAGGCAATAAAAGTAAATGCCACAAAAAGAAGGATTACAAATTTTGTTAATTCCACTCTTTGGAACAGTGTTTTAATAGATCTGCCAAATTTGGATGTGTTTATCATGTCTTTGTTGTCCTTTGATTATTACTTATGTGTCATATTCAATCTTGTTTAGTGATACAACTTATGTGTGGATATGTAGCTTACTGTCACTAAGTATAAGTTGAAAAGCTTTCATTCTCAGTCCAATCTGCTAACATGGAAACTTGACGTCAGCCAGGCTTGCAGCTGCTTGCATAATGATAAAAGCCACTCAGTCTTTGAGACGCTGAAACACTGTTTTATCTTTCACTGCTACTAAATCACAAAGTCCAGGCACTACACATAATGCTGAAAGCTGATTCCTTATCAGCCCATTTGTGGAACATCTGGACTTTCTGGAAGCTTTGGATGGAGAATTTACAACGAGTGTTAATTTTGTAGAAAGTGTTGATACTAAAACCAGATCTTTTGTATCAAATACTTGTTTTGAAAAGATGACATGTTTCTAAAGGCAACTAAATTCAATACTAGACTTGACCTCTTTAATTTCTGGTATTAATAATTTGTATTACATGCTGTTACTTTGTTACCATTCTACAGTTTAACTTTTGTTCCCTGTCTTTTTCTTTTTACACCCCAAGTAAAACACACACATCCTGTCTGTTCTGAGTCACTGGCAGGGATCAGGTCTGCTGCAAAGACTAAACAACAGCTTTTGAGTAGAGTTGCACTCCCTCATTAATCATCCTGACAGACTAAAAAACAACATTTCCTCCTTAATGACTGTATTTGAGTAATCATGTCTGCTGGTTTCCATGCAGCCAGAATACTTACCATCCATATGCATGTACTTTGGAACGTTGTTCTCACCTCCCAAGTCTTTGGCGTGGCATCTGCTCTCAGTCAGACCGGCCAATTACAGTGGGTTATGTTTATACACAGTAAAAAGGAAGGCTGAGGATGGTGTCACCCCGGCGTGTGGCTAACCCGCTAACACCCGCTGGCCTCCGGGCCTCTGCCGGTCCCTGCCAAAGCACGTTTTTCCATCAAGCGCCGGGTCTGTGATGCATGAAAGCTGACAACTGAACTAGAAGCCCTTAGAGCACAGGCAAATCAAAAGCAGCTGGGGCTTTGCACATTTGTAGAGAAACCATAATTGCGTTTGCCCTATTGTACACCGCTTAACTCCCCAGAACAGACAGTCTTGAACCGTGAGTGAAGAGAGCAAGACTGTAGCTGCTCCATTTTTAGAAATAAAAATACCTGCTCAAGTGTAGGCTGATTTATTGTTGGATGTGGGTAATTTAACACAGAATGCTGCAATACATCAACATACAGTGTGTACTTTGGTTTGACAGTGGTTTTGTGGAGTGTTTTTCTGTAAGTGACAAAACTGTATTTTCAACATTTTTCCCCAACTGTGGGTGGATTTAAGAGATAGGTTTATGGTGAAACATCAGTATAGCATAGCTGACATCTGTGTCCACTTTATTTTTGGACCACTTGAAAAGCACTCATGGGCAGATGATTGATGAAGTGATAAAGTTGGAAAGGAGACAAAATGAAGGCAATGTCTTTGTGGGAAGCATAGCGTGATCTAGAACAATTCAACTTTAAGGTACTTGAATAATTTGCTTTAAAACAAAGATTGCCACAAAAGCTAAATACTTGATAATGATTAGCAACATTATATATTTAGTCTCTTCTTTCACTTTAAGTTTTGTTTGATAGAGAGGTTAAAGCCTGTCATAGGCTATAATGAAAGAGCAGCACCACACTCTGTCCTCATTAATCACTCCTGAGGACTTAGTTGAGCCAACAGACTTCACAAACCTTTTATAGATCCCAGACAAAATATGCATCAGGTTTCATTTAGAGAGCTGAAAATTCTTGTGTGTGTGGACCATACTATTACATTGAAAGTTAAAGTGGCTTGTTTACATAAAACATGCTAGAAAGTTGGGAACTGCCCTTGAGACAAACAACAAAAAGGTTTAGGCTTTATACAAAAAATAAATGCTTATTAAATGCACAGTAGTAGTACTAGAATTATATCAGATTCAAATAATAATTTAATATAAAACATCTAATAATTACGCTAAAAAAAATATACCACCACAACTCTTTGTGGCTTATTTTGGAGTGTCAGATTTAAAAATCATTATTTGTACACATACATATAAATCACATTTATATTCTGTAAGCAATTACTGTCATTTCAGCCCATCCAAATTAATAAGATGCATCTATTTTTTAAGCCATACCTGGCAAAATGGACCCTTTACGTAATGGGCCTACAAAACCTGGGTGCCCCATAACACCATCCCCGAACACTGAAACATGAGCGCTTTCTCTTGTTACACTACGGTCTGTCTGTTTTGAACCCTGTGAGTCCCTTGACAGCATTGTGAGCAACCAGTGTGGGTCATCCATACTTCGCCAAGAGTGTCAGAGTGTCATGTTGCTAGGAAATGGCATATTACTGCTGCCAATCATGCTGTAGCCTTGGTAACCTGAGTGACTGTCAACTCCTTTTTTAAAACATACTGGAAACAGCTCTTTGGCTCTGATGCTTATCATCCAGATGGATGAATTACACCTCGACAAGTCTGACATTTCTATACAGCCTTAGCCACCACTTTCATAAAACATGCTGTGAATCAATAGGCAGCAAATAAAGAAGCCCCTGGCTTGAGTTAAAAATGCATTTATGGCACAACCGCGTATGATTTAATGTGAGCTGATGCCCTGAGGTTTTCTCACAAACTACTGTCAATGCAAGAAAGAAACAGCAAGTACATCCCAACCCATCAATCATCTGGTTCTATAACAGAACATTAAATACTCAAGATGAAATCAACAACAACTTACAACCTTTTAGTGCTTGACGCTTTAGAGTACTGTAAAAAGGGCATAAAATATAAATATAGTACTGATTTCCAGGCGTTCTCAGTTGTGTGGCTCTAATGTGCTAAGTTTTTTCAGGTAGGTTTTGTGATATATTTTATTTGTGGCATTTTAGCCTTTAATGGATATTGACTGTGGACAAAAGGGAAATGAAGAGTTAGACATGAGTTAGACACAAGCTGGGGTTTTGAGGCCTGGGATGCAATACTTACATCATCAGGTGCTCCCTGGTTGACTTTTATATGGACACTTTACAAATGAAAATGAAAATGGCCACATTTCCCACTCCAAACAGACTCTTGAACAGAATCACAGAAAAGACAACAGAAAATAAAAATTCAAAGTAATTTATTAAACAAAATATGACCTCCTTTTTCACTGGATAACACCCAAAAAAATGGTGTTCAAATTTTTACAAAAAATATCACGTCTCAGTTGTATTGATCTGCTGTGGCAATAAAAAAATCATCTGAGGAACACTGAGTTCAGAGAAAGAGATGTGATTGTAACATTCATTAGAGAAGTGTGTTAAGACACAACATATCTGATTTCTGGCTTCCCACACATCTGTAAAATAAAAACAGATTCATAAAGTAAATGTGAAAGTCAGATTACCTGTGTCAAATAAATACAGTTTCTCAGTAAGAATAAACAGAACATAAATCCTTGTAAATAATGGGCTTGAATAATATAAGGGCTGTAGACGCTGTATAAACGTACATGCATGTCTCACAGGAGGAAAGTGGCTGTGGACAGACTTACATCAGCACATCCTCAAAGCTTTTGCCGTCCCTGCCACACTGCATTTTTTCTGCAATAAATCATCACTTGTAGCATGAACATTGTACATCCG